>CM059868.1:36690058-37043572 GCA_030490815.1 Acer saccharum | reverse complement strand
AAGAAAATACACACTGGATTAGATGTAGCAAATGATTGATTTCACTAATACAAGAGTTATCAACAAGATATGCAATCAATGTAAGATAGGGAAGATAAAGAAAAGTAAAAACAAAATGAACACAAGTATTTTTTACGTGGTAAAACCTCAAAGAGGAAACATCCACGGGTTGATACCATAACTACCGGCAAAGCAATCCCTATATGAAAAGGACTTACACACTCAAGCTCAACACATGATATCCGCTCAAGCTATCAACTCCTAATCTACCCTCGGGCTAGTGAATCACCAAGCCTACTTCCTATCCGAGATGTATCATACACCTCTAGAAAGCAACTTCCTATCCAAGATGCTCACGTCTCTAGGAAGATTCTTGCTTGCCTATCCGGATCCTCCCGACCCTAGACAAGTCTCCCTTGCTTGATTATCCGAGTCCTCCCGACTCTAATCAAGACTCCATTGCTCTATCCACAAAGCTTCAATCACTTTGCTAGAGACTTCAACCTAATGCAAGGCTATGATCTAAGTGATGCAAGTGATGCAAACACAAACAAATTAAGCTAGATGATCAATCAAGCAAAATGTACATGTTCAATGACAATCTAGAATATGCTTCCAACACACAATCACAAAATTATCTAGAAATCAAGACATGTAAATCAATAAGAACAAGGTATGAATATTCAATATATCACACTAAAAACCTAGTTCTTAGATCATGAAATAAAACCTAGAAAATAATATGAGACATATCATATATACATTTTCTAGAATCAATTTCAAACAAAATCAAGTTTAGCACTATATGTTCAAGAGAAATCACAAAGTTAAAACTCAATTGACAAATGATCAAACACCCCTAGCATATGATCTAACATACTTCTCAACAAATTTCATCAATCAAATAGTAAGAATCAAGAGATGATCAAAGATGAAATTGAAAAAGAAGAAGTTGAACAAACAACCTAGAGCTCGTAATGAAGATCAGGCTGCTGGGAACAATGACGAAGTCAACTCCCTCTGGAAATGCTTGGGGTTTGTAGCTCTTCTCAAGACCAACAATTTTGGCTTCTGAATCGATTGATTT
The DNA here is from genome assembly GCA_030490815.1 of Acer saccharum. Taxonomy (NCBI): domain Eukaryota; kingdom Viridiplantae; phylum Streptophyta; class Magnoliopsida; order Sapindales; family Sapindaceae; genus Acer; species Acer saccharum. The sequence goes on along the minus strand of CM059868.1, from coordinate 37,042,485 downwards.
CGAGTTCGTATGAGAAAGTTATGATCAAAATAAGAAAATGAAAATTGAAGAAATCTGCAGAATTTTACAAAGTGTTCTTGAAAATCTTCAACAAGTGTGGAGGGAAAAAGAGGAGTTTTAAAGGAGGAGAGAGAGGAGATTTTTAGGCAAATTAGCATGTGCCACATCACCCTCCAATGGGGGGCGCGTGGGCCTCACGGGGGCAGAGAGCCCCTCTGGCCATGGGGCCCACGGCCTCCCTCACGGCGTGGGCCAAGTGGCCTCACGGCCCTAGACCTCTCTCTCGCGCTCTCCGGTTCTTCAGCCATATCTTGGGCATCTGAACTCTGATTTTGAATCCGTTTTTGGATTACGAACCGTGACTCCCTCACGACGACAATGACAGCTACACAACTTTGAAAAATGGTTGAGAAATCATCTCGGAAACTACGATGAAGTCAACTCAACGAATGAGAACGAAAAGTAGCGTAGCTACATCGTTTGGACTCGAAACCTTATGAATGAGTAACCGAAATGACCGGAACTCAATAAGGCATCAAATAAGAACATGTTCAAGTCCAAAACACAAAATACACAAACAAATAAACACATATTCACACAAGCATGCCATATCAAAGAGATAGTCACAAAGCTTGCAATTCTACAATGTTTGTCAATACAAGATCAATGCATGAGCATACTATAAAGTGTGTGAATGTTTTATACCAATGTTTGAACCACGATGCAGGGACACACTATATGAATTGTGTGTGTGTGCGCTAACGCCTTGCAAGAGGATGGGAGTCAAGATATACCTTTGACACTTTTTACCTCTTGAAGACGACTTTTGCACTAGACGTTACTCTTCACTTTTTAAGCTTCCTTTCTTCAAAGAATATCATAAGCAACAACTAATACAAATATGGAGTGTTTTGCAATGGAATCAAGTCAATACAAATCATGAACCTTACAATCTCCCCCTTTGGCTATTCCATGGCAAAACCTCAACCTCAACCTCACCATACAATGTTTCACTCAAATAAACTCAAGATGATAGCATACTCTCAATCTCACATTACAAAGAAATTCCTAGACTAAAAAGTCTTCAAGTCTTCAAGAATTCCTCTTTTGGTCTTCAAAATACTTATGAGAGAAAATAACAACAAAAAAGAGATCTTCTCTAAAGAAGAATGGTGAGTTATTAACCAAAACAAATATAGAAGACCCCTGATCTCATACAAAAATGCATTATCTCAAGTGAATAAAATATTTTCATATTAAAGTATTCCTTTAATTTCCCAATTCCCAAGGACCAACCATCCTTAACACTATCAAGAAAGAATTCTTTCTCCCCCTTAAGACAAAGTCACAATTAAGCACAAAGAGGAATATGATCACACAATTGGAACATGTTTTCCACACAAGGTGTGAAGTATACAAAATCTCCCCAATATCAAACATGGTGAGGTATACATTTTCTCCCCTTTTTGTCAAGGAATAGACAAGGGACACAAGAGATAAAGAACGAGATACAAAGTAAACAAATCGTATAGAGAGCGAAGTTGAATAAACTAAAGCTCCCCCTTAACATATGCTCCACATATTATCACCAAGTAGATTTGTTTACAAGGGACATCACACAATCACACAATCAAGCAATAAAGAAATATTTCATAACTTGTCAAAGTCCAAGAGAGAATCATAGATTTTCATTATCTCTCAAAATATTCTCACATTGCTAATGAATCAAGCACATAAGCAAATGTGTGGTGTGAATGCTTCTCAAATATATATAGGAGTAATTGTGATATTAACATGCAAACTCTATCCACACCTGTCCATCTAAAGCCTTTCCAAAAATAGGTCAAACCGATATTCATCCGGATTTTTGCTTTTAAAATGAATAGATATCAACATATGAGCGTGTGTGCATGTGGCTCGTTTTCCCGTTTCTATTTGTCAACCCGAGCTTTTTCACAATTCTCAACTATACACCATAAGCCTTTTGTTTTGTTTTAGGCTTGAATCAAAGAATTTTTTTTTTTATGATTCATTTCAACACTTCTTTGATTTTACTAACAAAAACATATACTCCTCATGGCGGCTTTCACTCATCACAGTGGCGTAGCCCTTTCCTACATTGGGTGGCTTCACACCAAGGTGTGTAGCCCTTTCCATGAGAGTGCTCGTTGATTACTATGTAGTGCCGAAGCAAAATGGATATATACCATAGGTCATCTATCATGTACTTAACAATAAACTTCTAGATGCATCCATTATCTACACATATTCAACCACAAAAACTCAAAACTAAAACATACAGAGAAGCATTAGTGCACTTTTCAAAAAAAATTTCAAGCTCAAGTGCATGATCTAGAAACAATAAAAGATACTTGTTAAGATCATTACTTCTCAAGTGAGTAGCTCTCAAAGACAATGATATTCAATTAAAGTTTTGCTCATCAAGCCACTCACAATCACATAAAGACATCAATCAACACAAATCATGTCAATGGACATTCTAAGAGTTTTAAACCTCTCTTTGTCCAAGGGCTTAGTGAACAAGTCCGCAAGTTGATTTTTAGTAGGCAAATGCTCTAGAGTAACAATAGAATGTTCAACTAGGTCTCTAATGAAATGATATCTAATGTCTATGTGTAATGATATCATGCATACATAGAGTTGAAAATGAAATAGAAAGCAAGCTTTTAGAGTAGAAAATACCTTAGCAAGCTTTTTCACAATGAAAGGTTTCCGCTCTTTTTATGAGCTTTCTTGGCTTGTTTGTCCTCATGACAACAAGTTGTTGGTGTGTCATCCCAAGAAAATAAAGACCAAACACTTTCAACTCAAACAATTACATAAAAATGACTTTCTCTAAAAGTCTTAACAAAAATTTTCACCAAATAGATTTCAAAATTCAACTTCTTAAAGTTAATCAACAAATTTTGACTATCATAGTGATTATGAGAATATTAAGTTCATGTATTGACTAGAGACACCAAGTTTGAATACTAGACCTAGCATATTAAAAATGGCATAGTCAAGCATCAAACCTAGAACTCTTATCAAACAAGAACAAAAAATTCTTATATGTGCTACTCAATCAAGTATGAGAGCACTCACCTTTGACCATATTGGTCTTAGGTGAACCAACACAAACAACATCATGATCATTACGCATGGCAATATGAAATCTAGAAGATAAATCATCAACTATCTTCTTCATGAAATCACTCATATTAAAGTCAATGTTTTTGCCACGCACAAATATTTCATCAAGACTCTTCAAATGATCATGGTTAACACTCTTCTTAACCAACTTCTTCTCAACATATTTCTTAACATGATTATCATTAACATGCATGTTATTCTTTTCAATCCAAATTTTCTTGATAGGTTTCTTCACATGAATATGATCAATATGCACATTTCTCAAAGCATCAAAGCTATTGTCATGTTTAGAAACTTTCAAAGAAGATTTATCCATTTCACAATACACATTATTTTTCTTAACCCAAACTTTCCTTGTTGATTTCTTTTCATTAACATGTTCATCATGCATAGTCTTTAATGCCCCAACATGTTTAGAAACAACCAAAGGAAGTCTTTTCATCTTACTAGCATGCATCTCATTCCCTAGTTCGCATTGTCTAATATACTTGTAGCATTTAGGTTTGATATGCCCTACAACATTGCAAAAATGACAAACCGGGATAAACTTAGAGATGTTATGTCTAGCTCTAGACTTAAACTCATGCTTAGGAGAATGATTAGGTAACTTTTTCACATTTTTATCATGTTCCACATTTCCTAGTTTGCATTGCCTAGCATATTCATAACACTTAGGCCTAATGTGACCAACCATATTACAATAATGACAAACCGGAATGAATTTAGAAACGTTACCTTTTGGTGTGTATGCTTTGGTTGAGAAGTCGGTTGAGAAGTTCTATAGCTCTTCTTGTCTTTGTCTTTGATGTTGGAAGGAATAGTACTAGAGTCTTTCTTCTTCTTAGACTTTCTTGACTTGATCTTGGTTGTAAGAGTCTTCTTAACTTCTTCTACATAACCCAACCCACTTTTATCTCCATGATGCTTTCCAAGTTTTATCACATCATCAAGCTTAATGGCTCCAATTTTCATGCCATTAATAGACTCTTTGAGAGCTTTGACTTCATCTAAAAGCTCACACTCTTTTATCTTCATGATAGACAAAGAGTTCTCTTTTTGCTTAATCTCTCCTTCCATGGCAAACAACTTCATAGTAAAGTCTTCTTTTAGATCATCTAACTCTTGAGCACTTTCTTCCACCTTTGAGACATACTTTTCAATGGTCTTTTCATGCTCCTTGATGACTTCACTTCGCTTGCTTCTTCTCCAAAGACACCTTCTTTCCATTGACAAGAGCTTTAAAGATCACCACTAAATTGGCATTGATCAACTTCAACTTGTTGTTCTCTTCATTCTTTTGTTGATCAACTTCAACTTGTTGTTCTCTTCATTCTTTTGTTGAAGAATCTTGTCATTGAAGCTTATATAATCTTGATTTGAGGAGACTTCAAACTCTTCATGATTGGAGGAGATTTCACTATCTTCACTACTTGAAGAGTATTCACTTTCCTCATTGCTTGAGGAGTCTTCACTACTACCCTCGAATCTTCCTTCATAAATAGCCACATGAGCAATGTAATTGCTAGTAGATTTCGATCCTCCAAGGACTCCTTTTCCTCTACTACATCACTCACACTCATCCATGACTTATCATTTAATGCTCTAATGTAGGCTTTCATTGTATTTCTCCAAAAGGTGTAGTTACCATCTTCCAAGAGTGGAGGTCTAGCACTAAAAGCACCTTCCGGCATTGAATCACCCATAGCTACAAAATGAACAAACACACAAACACAACACAACAAAACACAAACACTATAATATGTCTATCTAATTACTTTTAGACACCCGCTCTGATACCAATTGAAATTCCCTTAAGCAATATAGTGTAAAATATACCTAGAGGGGGGTGAATAGGTATTTACTCAAATTCTTCCAATATTAAAAATGATGCGGAATATAATAAAGAAAATGCACACTTGATTAGATGTAGCAAATGAATTGATTCACTAATACAAGATTTAATCAATTTACAAGGTATGCAATCAATGTAAGATATGGAAGATAAAGAAAGTAAAACAAAAATAAACACAAGTATTTTTTACGTGGTAAAACCTCAAAGAGGAAACATCCACGGGTTGATACCACAACCACCGGCAAAGCAATCCACTATATGAAAGGACTTACACACTCAAGCTATCAACACATGATATCCGCTCAAGCTATCAACTCCTAATCTACCATCGGGCTAGTGAATCACCAAGCCTACTTCCTATCCGAGATGTATCATACACCTCTAGAAAGTAACTTCCTATCCAAGATGCTCACGTCTCTAGGAAGATTTCTTGCTTGCCTATCCGGATCCTCCCGACCCTAGACAAGTCTCCCTTGCTTGATTATCCGAGTCCTCCCGACTCTAATCAAGACTCCATTGCTCTATCCACAAAGCTTCACTCACTTTGCTAGAGACTTCAACCTAATGCAAGGCTACGATCTAAGTGCTTAGATGCAAGTGATGCAAACACAAATAAATTAAGCTAGATGATCAATCAAGCAAAATGTACATGTTCAATGACAATCTAGAATATGCTTCCAACACACAATCACAAAATTATCTAGAAATCAAGACATGTAAATCAATAAGAACAAGGTATGAATATTCAATATATCACACTAAAAACCTAGTTCTTAGATCATGAAATAAAACCTAGAAAATAATATGAGACATATCATATATACATTTTCTAGAATCAATTTCAAACAAAATCAAGTTTAGCACATATATGTTCAGAGAAATCACAAAGTTAAAACTCAAGACAAATGATCAAACACCCCTAGCATATAATCTAACATACTTCTCAAACAAATTTCATCAATCAAATAGTAAGAATCAAGAGATCAAAGATGAAATTGAAAAAGAAGAAGTTGAACAAACAACCTAGAGCTCGTAATGAAGATCAGGCTACTGGGAACAATGACGAAGTCAGCTCCCTGGAAATGTTTGGGGTTTGTAGCTCTTTTAAGACCAACATTTTAGCTTTTGAATCGATTGATTTCGAGTTCGTATGAGAAAGTTATGATCAAAATAAGAAAATGAAAATTGAAGAAATCTGTAGAATTTTACAAAGTGTTCTTGAAAATCTTCAACAAGTGTGAAGGGAAAGAGAGGAGTTTAAAAGGAGGAGAGAGGAGATTTTTGGGCAAATTAGCATGTGCCACATCACCCTCCCATGGGGGCGCGTGGGCCTCACGGGGGTAGAGAGCCCCTCTGGCCATGGGGCCCACAGCCTCCCTCACGGCGTGGGCCAAGTGGCCTCACGGCCCTAGACCTCTCTCTCGTGCTCTCCGGTTCTTCAGCCATATCTTGGGCATCCGAACTCTGATTTCGAATCCGTTTTCGAATTATGAACCGTGACTCCCTCACGCACGATGACGACGATGACTACACAACTTTGAAAATGGTAGAAATCATCTCGGAAAACTACGATGAAGTCAACTCAACGAATGAGAACGAAAAGAAGTAGCTACATCGTCGTTTGGACTCGAAACCTTATGAATGAGTAACCGAAACGATCGAAACTCAATAAGGCATCAAATAAGAACATGTTCAAGTCCAAAACACAAATACAAAACAAATAAACACATCACACAAGCATGCCATATCAAAGAGATAGTCACAAAGCATGCAATTCTACAATGTTTGTCAATACAAGATCAATGCTGAGCATACTATGAAGTGTGTGAATGTGTTATACCAAATGTTTGAACCACGATGCAGGGACACCATATATGAATGTGTGTGTGCGCTAACGCCTTGCAAGAGGATGAGAGTCAAGATATACCTTTGACGTTTTTTACCTCTTGAAGACGACTTTTGCACTAGACATTGCTCTTCACTTTTAAGCTTCCTTTCTTCAAAGAATATCCTAAGCAACAACTAATACAAATATGGAGTGTTTTGCAATGGAATCAAGCCAATACAAATCATGAACCTTACATCTTGGTACCGAGTATCAATATGGAGTTGTTGAATCATGATTTATGATAAATCAAAATTATCTATTAGACGTAAGGATGGTTCTAAGGAATAAAAATTAATAATGCAATGGTCAAAAGGCATTTTAATTAGTGGTATTTTTCATGAGGATACATATTTCATTCAATTGCTTAGTGTAAAAATTTAATATATTTTATTTTAATTCAAGAATGCAATTTCAATTTTTGGTGGACTAAACTGAATTTTATATATTTAGGCTCAATTAATTAAGAGTTAATACTTGTGCCAATATATTGGAGCTTATAATTAAATAACTGGTGAATCCCCAAACTTCACAAGTTAAATTGGATCATCTAAAAAGAACCTGTTGGGCTTAAATGTTGGGTTCCAAGACAAAGGCTCATCTAACTTCGTTTTCTGAGAGAAAAAGGATTAGAGAGAAACACATAGTTTGATGAACATAGAATATAGTATTGTCAGAGTATAGATATTTATATTGTGAATTGAGTGAAAAGTTCCCTTTTAGGTGATTTTTCTCCTAATTTGTGATTCTTCTCCTAATTTGTGATTCATCTCATTAGATCCGGTGAAAGGTAAACTTTACTTCATTTTTAGTTTTTGTTCGATAATATAGAACCTCTCTAACCAAAACTATCCTATGAAGGAGTTGACACACAAAAACCTCAATCTTTGGCGGACATATTCCTTGGCAAATGCACTTTTAATTCAAGAAAACACCAGTCCAATCTTCTAAACATCGCCTAAAAAACTAACTGAAAATCCACCATTCAAACAATACGCCCAAGCAACTGCATCCGGAATGAGCTGTCAAATTCTAATACCTTCCAAGTAGCTTAGAAAACAATTTCATTGCTCAATTTCTCAATCAAACAATTGTCCCCTTAATAGCACCCTCACTCCCACATGGAACCAACCCAACTCCCATAGTCTCAAACACAACCGGATTTGTTAGTTGCTAATGCATAAATCCTTGGAAGAGTGACTTTTAACAAGGTAGAATCCACATTAGCATCATCCTAAAATCTAGCTCTATCACCTCAACCTATAGCCACTTGAATCCATTCATCCATAATTTTACTCGTATTCGACCCAAAACAAGAAGCTCGCCCACCGCTTTCACAAAGAAAGACATAGATGAGGAACATTACCTATCCCATCTTAACATCAGCACCTCGTTTTGGCATAGACCACCCTATTCCACAAAGGCAAATCCTCTTTTCCAAACCTCCATGCCCATTTTGCCAAAGCCCTTTGTTTTTGTATAAAAAATTTTCCTATTCCTAGACCACCATTTCATTTACTTGCACATGTAAGTTCCTCAAGTTTGATTGGCTTATTTTGGTGACAAACCACAATTGGGGTTTGAATTGTAAGGGTAGCTTAGGTGATTGATGATCAAGCTCAAATGCCCTCTTAAGACCTCAAGGTGATAAGCACTCCAAAGGTATATCTCTAGTGCTTAGTTTTCTTTAAAGAGATTCAGTTGCACACACACACTTATCATGATTGCATATATGTATATTGCTTTGTATGTGTTCTATTCACACGTCACATATCACACTTGCACTTCGTTGTTGTATTTTATTGTGTGTTAATGAATCTAGTAATCCGATTCCCGAATATTGTTTAGAAACGTCTGCACATGCACGATGGTGTGCTTGGATTAACACGAGGATTGCCTTAGGAGAATGCCCTTGGCTTCTCCTTTGGTTTCCCCAAAAGTGGTGAAACAATAGTTTGATCGGCAACCATGACCGTCGTGAATGAACCGTCGTTTGAGTCCAGAAAGTTATGGAGCAATTCTATGGTTATGATCAGCGACCATGACCGCCATTCAAAATCGTGATGAGACATGATTGATTTAAATATCTCGGTCTCAAATCGACGGTTGGATTTGGTGGCCATGAAACCGCCAAATGAAACTGCCGTTGATCCCCTGTTCTCTCGGGATTCAATTCGGCGGTTGGATCGGTGGTTTTGAAACCGCCAATGGCGTTTCAAGGGCAAACTTATCTTTTCACTTGCCCTATTCTTGATGTCTATAAATCATCATTATCTTTTTCTCTGAATTCAACTCTTGCACTTTAAAAACCCTAAAGAGAATGTAAGGATTCCCATGTGTTGATTGGCTTATTTCGTGGACAAACCACAATTGGGGTTCTTTGTAAGGGTAGCCTAGGATTTGGTGTTCATGTCTAATGGCCCTTTCAAGACCTCAAGGTTACAAGCACTCAAAAGTATATCTTGTGCTTGGTTTTGTGCTTTGAAGAGATTAGTTGCACACACACACACACATTCCATTCATATCCATTCTTTGTGTATAACATGTGTTTATTTATGTGTGCATTCATGATTAAAACATCTCTTCTTGTATGTTAGTTTGATTGCATCTTGCATTGTCCATTGCCTTAACATGATTAGGCGTTAGAAGTCATGCATTGCAAATGGCGCTGTTCAAAGCGCTCTACAAGGCACTGTTCGAACAGTGCCCACATGACCTGATGGAAAAATTGACATTTTAATGCATCAAGTCTGATGTATTTTGAAGAGGTGCTGTACGAGCGCTGTATACAAGCGTTGTTTGTACAGCGCTGTTTGTACAGCGCTGTTTGTACAGCGCCCAACTGAGACCTGATTGAAAATGTTCATTTTAATGCATCAAGTCTGATGCTTCTTGGGTAGGCGTAGTACGAGCGCTGTACAGAAGCGCCCATCTCTGACCCAGAAGATCAGTTTCTTGGCGCTGTACAGGTGCTGTATAACGAGCGCTCTACGTACAGCGCCCAAGACAAAATAGTGGTGTCACTTATCAAAACGACCACACTTCATATTGACACCCTATATTATGCCACTTTGACTTTAGGTCAATTAAGAGAGTTCATATTCAGATTTCATACTTAGAATATTTTTCAAAGACAAGAAAAATTCCAAGAACTCATTTTTAATTACTCAAACACCTTTTCATGATCATCAATCATCATCTAGCATCATCTTTGATCATCTAGATGTCTTTTTGCATGGATTCTTCATCACACTTTGCTTGGTAAGCTTTTCACTAATATCTTACATATTTTGTGTTTTTCTTAACAAGCAATCTCAATTTATTACTTGTATGATTTTCATATATCTTTTGGATACAAGATTGAGATTAGTGTATTGAATGTTTGAGAAGTTGTATTGTGATAGCTAATTAGGTTTTTGCTTAATCTTGATTAGCTAAACTATTTGACATGTCATTTAGTTTTTAATATCTAGGATTGCTTTAATTGCAAATTCATCATCTTAGATAAGCATATAGGGTTTCCCTTGCTCTATGTTGCATTTGGATATTCATATATTCACTTAGGGTGTTAATCTCTTCATTGAGAACATAAGTCTTGTGTGTAGCATTCGGGATTAGGTTGCTTAGATCGCAAGCATTCGAACTAGGTTCATTCATACTGGGATTAGGTATGTGTGATGTAAGGATTCCCGTTGTTTTTAATTGGCTTATTTCGTGATCAAACCATATGTGGGGATCATGTAAGGGTAGCTTAGGAATGTGTTCAAGCTCAAGGCCCTTGCAAGTGTTGCACTCCGAAGGTAATACTCTAAGTGCTTACTTGTCTTGAAGAGATAGTTGCACACACTCACAACTCATGCATATGCTTATTCCTTATATGTTGTGGTTCTTATGGTTGTGCATTAATGTTCAATTAAACATCTCTTCTTGTTTGTTATTTTGATTGCATCTTGTGTTTACATGTCATAGCATTTTAGGCTTTTAGGATGCATCTTAATTTACCTTTTTACCCTTTGCATGATTACTTGTGGGGTTCAAAGATGGCTGTGCGCTGGTCCATAAGCGCCTGACCAGCGCAGCTCACCAGCGCAAAACGCCCAGTGGCGTGCTGCTGGTCATGCGCTGGTCCACACCAGCGCTAATCGCCCAGTGTGCTCCGCTGGTCTGGCGCCTGTGTGAGCGTTGGTCATCCAGCGCCCTTGCAAAAATGTGCTTGTGCGCTGGTCGTGCGCCTGTCGTCCAGCGCAGGGCCACTAGCGCACAGAGCAATTTTCTGGCGCGTTTTCAAAACGACCTCATTCACTTATGGCCCCTGTATATATGCTAACTTGATTTTAGGTCACTCAAGAGAGTTTATATTCAAGCTTCATACTTAGGATATTTTTCAAGACAAGAAAATACACAAAGAACTCATTTTTAATTACTCAACACTTTTTCATGATCATCAATCATCATCTTTGATCATCTAGATGTCATCTAGCATGGATTCTTCATCATACTTTGCTTGGTAAGCTTTTCACTAATATCTTACATATTTTGTGTTTCTCTTATCTAGCAATCTCAATTAATTACTTGTTTGTTATTTTGTATGCTTTGGATACAAGATTGAGATTAGTATGATGTATGTTTGAGAAGTTGTATTGTGCTAGCAATTTAGGTTTTGTGCTTAATATTGATTAGCTAAACTAATTGACATGTCATTTAGTTTTATATCTAGGATTGTTCTTAATTGTAAATTCATCATCTTAGATAAGCATATGGGTTTCCCTTGCTCTATGTTGCATTTGGATATTCATATATTCACTTAGGGTTGTTATTCTCTTCTAGAGAAAGTAAGTCTTGTGTGTAGCAACCGGGATTAGGTTGCTTAGATCACAAGCAAATTGGACTAGGTTCACTCATACCGGGATTAGGTAGTGTGTGATTACTTTCGGGATTAGGTTGTAATTGTTTACACATTTAGTGGATTCGAGGTTCGAGTGTGGCTTACTTACTAGCCCGTGGTTTTTCCCGTGAGGGTTTCCACGTAAAAATCAAGTCTTATTTAATTTCCGCTTATTTTACTTGATTTATTGCTTTATCTATTTAGGGGTAATTTCGTAATTTTGACTAACACGAAAAAATTGGGTAAAAAGCGTAAAATCTATTCACCCCCCTCTAGATAGTTTTATACACACCGTGTTATATTTAGTTTCATGTGATTACTTCCAGGATTAGGTTGTAATTTTTATCACTTAGTGGATTCGAGGTTCGGGTGTGGCTCACTTATTAGCCTGGTTTTTTCCCGTGAGGGTTTCCACGTAAAAATCAAGTGTTATTTAATTTCTGCATTTTATACTTGATTTATTGCTTTATCTAGTTAGGGGTAATTTCATAATATTGACTTCACACAAAAAATTGGGTAATACGTTTAAAATCTATTCACCCCCCCCCCCCCCCCCCCCCCCCCCCCCCCTAGATAGTTTTATACACACCGTTCAATATTTGTTTCAGAGAAATATAGAGAGACTTAAGAGAAAAGGCACACAGATTGCTCATTTGATTCTCTAAAACACTCAAAACCATTTTCATATGCATCAAAACTTCATCTAGCATCTTCTAGTATGTCTAGGATGCTTGCTTGCATGGGTCTTACTCAACACACATCTCTTGGTAAATTTTTCACTAATTTCATCTAATCCTAGTGTTTTACTTAACAAGACATCTCATTAATTACTTGTATGTTCTTAGATTATATTCTATATACAATAGATATTGTTGTGTTGTTTTGATTGAGTGTTGTATTGTGATAACTATACCTATGATTGTTTAATCTAAGTTAGCTAAGCTTTATGTCATGTCATATAGCATTTGATATCTAGGATTGATTTAATTGTCATCTTATAATCCTAGATAAGCATTTAGTGTTCCCTAGCTTTATTTGCATTTTGGATATCATTTATATTCACATAGGCTATTTAATCTCTTCATTGAGAAGTAAGTCTTATGGCTAAAGTTGCTTAGGCCACAAGCAAATTGGACTAGGTTCACTTTTAAAGGCATGCAGGTAGTAGTGGTAGGTTATAGACCATGAGAGGTTGAGGTCAACCTAGGTTGTAAACACCATTATAATTAGTGGATTCGAGGTTCGTGTGTGATGCACATAACAACCCGTGGTTTTTCTTTGTTGAAGGTTTCCACATAAAAATCAAGTGTCTTTTAAATTCCGCACTTTACACTTGATTTATTGCTTTGACTAGATTGGGTTATTTTTGTAAAATTGAATAATTGTGAAAATTAGTAATAATTGGATTAAAATTTATTTACCCCTTCTAGATAGTTTTATATACACCGCGTAATATTTGTTTCAGAACACATTATATCCCAAATTATCGTGTGAATCTTTTTCTTCTCATCACTCCATCTCCCAGAAAAATTTCTTAGTAAGCTCTCATTTTTTTGAGCAACACAAATAGGAACTTTAAAAACCAACATGTAGTACGTTGGAATACTGGACATGACTGCTTTAATCAAGACCAACCTACCACCTTTGTTAAGAAACTTCTTCTTCCATGGTGCTTAGTGATTTTCAATCCATTGCACTAAAGAATTCCAAAAAATCATTAACCACGGTCTTCCTCCAAGAGGCAAATCCAAATAGGTGGTCGGAAGAGATGCCTCCACATATCTAAAAGCCGCTGCCTAATTCACCTCTCCTTCTCTTGTTTTGCTGATTTTTACTACACAAGTTTTATGAAAGTTTATTCTCAACCTCGAAGCTAGCTCGAAGCACCTAAAATCCGTCTTGCGTTGAGAAGATAATCCAATCTAGGCTGAAGGAAAAGGATGGTATCATATAAAAGCTTTTAAAATATCATTTATGTTCTTATAATTTTTTTTTTTTTCTAATTCAAATATTCTACTTAAATATTGATTTAATTTATATAATTAATGAGAAAAAAAAATCAAGTTCTAAAATCATGTATATTTTAGTCATTGTAACTGATCTAAATATTTTTACAATAAAATTACCAAACTAACTATATCTATTAATATAGTAAAATGGAACCTCACCTTGACACGTATCGGCATGTGGAGGCTTTGGCACTTGATTTTCATTGATTAGTAGGTGTAAAATATGAGGAGATTTGGCCATATCAAATACTAATAAGAATTATTGTTATTTGAGTCAATTTATGATTTTTTTAGCTGTCCAATTATTGTTATTTGAGTCAGTTTATGAATTTTTTAGCTGTCCAATTATTGCATTAATTTACATAGTTATTATTTGAGTCAGTTTAGGAATTTTTTAGTTGTCCCATTCCATTAGTTTTTAGCTAACCCTCACAATGCCAAGTGTCGTCGTGAGGAGCTTTAGATTTAAATGCATTAATTTCAAAACTATATGAATAGGTTGTCTAATTGCATGATTCTTTAATTAAATGCAAAGATTACGTTACTCACCTGCTAAACATTTTCTTCCACACGCATCTTTTCTGGGTAATTTAAAACTAAAGTCATTGAAATTGATTTAAATGCATTAATTTCAATATATATTAACAAAACCAGATGAATAAGCACTCTGACCTAATTGCATGATTCTTAAATTAAATGCAAAGATTACGTTACTCACCCTAAATCAATTTAAACCCCATCATATTCTCCTTTAAATCATATTTAAAAGCCATCTCCTCTCCCTCAATTTCTCTATAAAAACCGTCCAAAGTCTCATATTTTTTTTTCCATCTCATTCCATTAACTCTTTCTCATAGACAAACTGAAAACACCTAAACGGTGGGGAATTGGATGCCGTTATATTTGGTTGAATACTTTTAATCTTTTAGTTTTAGTTTTTTTTTTTTTGTTCAATTTGCGATGATTGCAAAATGTCTCTTTCAAAAAGTCTTACACCATTCTTAGATATCATTTTCTAATCAAAATGAAGCATCTCCATATGTTTTTTGATTCAAACACTTCAGACTTTTTTTTTTTTTTTTTTTTTTTTTGGTTAGTAAACACTTTAATAGTTGAAAAGGTAATTTTGCATTGATTATTGTTGTGATATATATTTTGGTATCTTTACTAAGTTGTTCATTTTAGTGTTCGCTGTGCTACCCTCCGGTAAGGATAGCATCCCGTTTATCACCACCAATACAAACAATTAATGGACTATTGAAAATTGTGAGGTGCTTTGTACTTGGATGATGGATTCAATAGACAAACTACTACTACAATTAAATATTAGGGTTATAGTCTTCGCTACTAAGTCTAACCGTATTGCATTGCCTCTTAAAAAAAAATAATAAAACAGTATATCCACCTGGTTTTCGGGTATCCAATACCCATATTTTTTTTTAAGAAAAAAAATGAAATTTACACCGATTTTTTTTTTTTTTTTACCATTTTTTCTTTCTATTTTTACCTTTTTGTTTTGTTTTCTTTTTGGTTTTTTAGAATGTATTAAATATAAATTGAATACATTATAATTATTTCCAAAAATAAACATTTTTGAATTTTAATTATTCTTATAAATGATAATAAATAAAAAAAATTTCAAAATAAATTAAAATATCAATTGTAATACCAAATTAATATTAATCCATTTTTTATGGAATTATTGATAAATTTTAAAAACATATCAATGGTAATATATTAATGGTAACATAACAAAAAATTAAAATAATAATTTTTATTCAAATAATAATGGTAACACATAAAAACATTAATTATTGCTTTCAATTCAATAGATTCTTTTTCTAATTATATGAAATTCACTCACATTTTTTTTCACAAACAAATGGTAAAAAAGATTTTTTTTTTTTTTGTAAGATAATAAAAAATAATTCCATTATTTACATCTCCATAAAAGTCTTCACCTTTATATTTTTTATTGAATCATCTATGAGATGAACGCGTGAAAAAAAAAAATCTAGAAATCATTTTATTAAAAAAATAAAAATAGAATGTCTTCAGAAAATAAGTGTGGAAAAATAAATTAATTTATCACTAAGCTTGACAATAACCTTCATGGAGTTTTTTTTTTTTTTTTTTTATTTTTTTTTTTTTTAATTGAGCACTTCTACATGTATTTCTAGAATAAGCGTTTATATATATAAATGGTTTTTTCTAGTTAATTGGGGAGTATTTAGAGGTTTTAAAATTTTAATTTAGTAAAATGAAATATCTAAAGAAAATAAATGTGAAAAGTGCAAAACAAATTGGATTGTAAATAGCAAATCTCAATAGTTTTTTTTTTTTTTTATTTTTATTTTTTTTTAAGTATTACAAGAACTATTACAATGGGACTGTCGAGACCTGCCGAGATCAAACAATAAATGTGCGGTCCAGATATCTACTCCCATAACGGGATAACTATTCCCACAACCCGGGAAAAAAACTCTCCACACATCTCAATAGTTATTTATCAATGTATAATTATAAGTATTTATAATTTTTGTTCTATTTTTCCTTTTTTTTTTTTTTTTTTTTTTTTTTTTTTTTTTTTTTTTGTACAGAGGAGGGCGACAAACCCATAAAGCAACTAAGAAGGAGAGGAAACAGAGCAGAGCCTAGAGACAGCTACTCCTCTGGTATCATCATTAAACATAGAAGCAACACCAGTGGGCGGATCATCAAAAAACAAAATGCCAAACTCAGTGTCATGACCCAGCCGAGCTAAACCATCAGCCAGTCTGTTCCCCTCTCTGAAGACATGCTGCACATGGCACTCCCAATCAGCATCAATAAGTCTTTTACAACCTTGAATAAGACTATAAAGGGGATGATTAAGGACGGAAGCCTTAGTAAGGAGATGACCAACATCCAACGAGTCAGTTTCCATAGAGGTTTTCTTGAAACCAGCATTCCAAGTCATAGACAAACCTTCATACAAGCCCCAAAGCTCAGCTTCAACGACATTACCAACACCTTTTTTTCACCACAAACCCTCTAACCCACTCTTTCAAATGATTACGTAAAACTCTGCCAGCAGTAATTATGCCTGAGACAACATCACAACTACCATCAACATTCAACTTAATCCATCCCTCACTAGGAGGCATCCAATTAATCGAGAAATTCACAACATCCCTGGCAGGGCCATTAGCATTAGCAACCAACCAATCTCTACAAAACTTGAAAATGGTCGATTTAGGGGACTGGAGGGTAGTAAACTCAACATCAAACACCCGATTACATCTCCATTTCCACAGAAACCAAAGGACACAGGCAAAGACCAGGTAGTTAGGGAGATTGCTAGGGCCTAACTTATCATTGTGAAAATTATCAGCAAGATAGCTCTCAAGATCACCATTGAAGGAGATAGAAGAAGTGGTACCTTTACAAATATCCTCCTAAACAACAACCGAAACCTTGCAGCCCCGAAGAAGGTGGTCCACAGTTTCCGTGCCAACAAGACATCTCGACAGTTAGTGTCAACAATCATCCCACGTGTAGCCCTATAGAGGTTAGTCAGAACCTTACCGTTGATGAGGATCCAAAGGAAATGGTGGACTCTAGTAAGGATCTTTAGAGTCCAAATGAACTTCCAAGGCTAAGAAAGAGAGTAATCAGCACCAAAAATCCCACTATAGGCAGATTTAACAGAGAAATTCCCACATGATTCCAATCCAAATAATCTATCAGGCCCACTATAAGACCACCAGCATGAATGCAAGCAATACGATGACAAATAGGCAAGGAGGACCACAACAAGTTGCTGAATATTCCAACTGCCATTCAACAATAAGAGTCAACAATTGAGACATATCTTCCTGATAATACTTCATTAGCATGATCTGAGAGCATCAAATCCCGGCACCCAATTATCAATCCAGAATCTGACTTATCCTACCGCCAATTCTCCATTTTAAGCCTTAGAAAGAAGCTTGGCACCATAAATCACGTCTCCAAGTGCTAGAACAACCATTACCTTTAGCTGCCCCAATATCAAAGAGAGGGATATATTGGGATACTTACACCTGAGGAGTTAACACCAAATGTCATTCTCATTCTACAAGAGGCGCCACCCAAGTTTAGCAAGAAGCGTTTGGTTCATATCCTTCATTTCTTGATACCAAGCCCACCATTCCTTTTAGGCGAGTAAACCATGTCCCAATTGATTAAATGGACAACCTTTCTATCATCCGTATGGCCCCAAAGGAAATTCCTATTAATCTTGTCCAATTTGTGACACAAATCACTCGAAATCTTGACCATTGCATAGTATAAACTGGCAGCGAGAGGTACAGCCTTAATAAGAGTGGCACGTCCAGCTAAGGACATGGTGTCACTTTTCCAGGTCCCCAATCTGTTCTGGGTTTTTTCAATCACCTCAAAATAGGTTTGATTATTAATCCTACTGGATGAAGGGGACACCAAATACTTACCCAAGTTCTTAGTGAGAGGAGACCCACAAACACTTGCGATACTTTTAGCAACACCTTCTCTGATATTAATATAGCAGAAGACTCTTGATTTTTCAAAACTGACTTGCTGACCAGAAAGGTTACAAAATCATCCAGGCAGCTCTTTATGATGCTAGCTTGGGCACTAGTAGCTTGTCCAAAAAGAATAAGATCATCCGCAAAGAACAGATGAGAGACCTCAGGGCCCTCTCTAGAGATTTTCACATACTTCCACAACCGTTGACTAAGCTTGTGATTGATCAAGTGGGAAAGTTTTTCCATACACAAAACAAAAATATATGGAAGAAA
Source organism: Acer saccharum (assembly GCA_030490815.1). Taxonomy (NCBI): domain Eukaryota; kingdom Viridiplantae; phylum Streptophyta; class Magnoliopsida; order Sapindales; family Sapindaceae; genus Acer; species Acer saccharum. The sequence goes on along the minus strand of CM059868.1, from coordinate 37,023,902 downwards.
GGGGATCCCCTTGCCGAATACCATAACCAGGCGTAAAAGGCATCGTCTTTTCCCCATTCAAGACAACTTGATACTGAACACTAGAAATACACCACATAATAAGTTCAGCAAATTTACCTTCAAAACCTGCCTCATAATAACGTTTCTAATGAAGCTCCATTGCAATTTGTCATAGGCTTTGGCAAGATCAATCTTCCAAGCAATATAACCTTTTTGCCTTTCATACTTTTAAACTTATGAAGAACCTCTTGAACCACCACAATGTGTCTTGGATTTGTCTACCAGGGACAAAGGCAACTTGATTGGGACTAAAGAGATCAGGTAACAAATTCTTGAGCCTTTGAACAATAACTTTACTGATGGTCTTATAGATAGTGTTGCAGATGCTAGTGGGTCTAAGCTAGGACATATTAAGGGGACTAGTCACTTAGGAACAAAGGTGATAAGGGTTCGATTAATATCTGCATGAAATGATCCGATTTAAAACTGTCCACAACCAAGCGAACCATATCCTTTCTACAAACACCCCACTGATTTTGGAAAAACATAGTAGGAAAATCATCTGGCCTAGGAGCCTTTAGACCACCAATACCAAATAAACCATTCTTGACCTTCTCATCTTACACTTTATTGTTAAGATTAGCAAGCACAACCCCTTAAGTCTAGGAAACAACTGAGGCAAATTGGCATAAGTTCATTGTAATATGTTGGTTAGAGAAGAGATTTGAAAATAAGTGATATCAATAGCCATCAAACTTTCTTTATCACTTTTCCAAATTCCCTCCTCATCCTTCAGACCTTCAAGCTTATTAAATCTCCTTCTAATCATAGTAGCAAGGTGGAAAAACTTAGTGTTTTATCCCTTTCCTTCAACCAAGTATTCCTGGACTTTTGAAGCTAGAAATATCCTCTAGTTCAAGCATCAGGTTGTACTCCTCTCTGAGTTTTAAGTCAAGTCTAGCCAAACCAGGCTCATACCTCTTGCCAAGTCTCCTTTGAATACCTTGAAGCCTAGCCAGGATCCTCCTTTTATTGTGAAAAATATAGCCAAAGACCTCCTTTGTAAGTGCCTCACTTTTGATTGGCATATTCGTTGACAAAACCACAATGGGGTTCAAACTTGTAAGGGTAGCCTAGGATTGAAGAAATCCTCATAAAATGTCCAAAGGCCTCATTGTGGACTTCAAGTGCTTCAAGTAAGGTAGATTTGTCTTGACTCGATATTGAAGAGATTTAGTTGCACACACACACTACTCTAGCATGCATGTGTGATATTTGCTTATTATAGTTTATTTTACACATCACACTTGCACATTTTTGTGTGTGTTTTGGAGTATGTGTGGAGTGCACTGGTCACCTTACCAGCGCATATTCGTGTTGTGCGCATGTGCTTATACGGAAGACCAGCGCTGATGTCAAGCGCACTCCTGGCAAAGGTTCGTCGTTGATGGTGCGCCTCTTATCATCCGCAGACCTCACCAGCACAACTTCTCCAGAAGTTTACCGCTGGTCGTGCGCCCCTCGTCTGCGCAACTCGTCCAACGCCTTTGCAAAACAAAGGGCATGCGCTGGTCGTGTGCTACTCGACCGGCGCACTGACCAGTGCAATAAGTGAGAAGCTAGAATGTTTTTTTAAAACGACCTCACTTTGCTTGGATCTTATATATATATTGAAAGTATAAAACGAAGTTAAATTGCTTAAAGCATACCTAGAGGGGGGGTGAATAGGTTTTTACACCTTTTTCAAACCCTTGAACAAACATTCGTTTGTCCCTCAAGGTAGCCTTACACACAACACAATAAGCCAAGGAGGACATACATAGACAATACGATAATACAATCATAAGAGCAACGTCTAAGTATATCAACAAGTTATGTGAGGTAAAAGAACAAATAAACACAATAACAAAGTAAGCTTGTATTTCATAAGTGTTCAATGAATTACGAGTGATCATAATGTCACTATACAAAATTACAATATATAAAAGAATCAAAGATACAAAATTGATCTAAGGAATGAATTCACTAATCACACTATACAAAGTCTTGCTTCACAATACAACACATGTGAATATTATGAATCAAGATAATAAAATATGCAATTAAAATATAAGAGAAAGAGATAGGAAGAATTAACACAAGAGATTTTTAACGTGGTAAAACCTCCAAGGAGGAAACATCCATGGGTTGAACTACAACCATTGGGTATATTATTGGAAAGTAAACATAGAACATTCACAAAGTGACCAATCTTTAGCTCACCCAACCTAGTGAAGTCTAAGCCTACCTAACCCTATTGGAAAGTGTGAAATCCCTCAATGATGCGAAACCACCATATATTGGACACCACACACAACCAACATCGATGGTAGATTAGAAATTCCTCAAGAGTGCATACACCTCCCGTGTACCCCGCTCTATCGGACTCTATGTCTAACCATACGCCTAGGCCTACCAATACAATAGCCAACTCCCTATCCAAGGCACTCTTGCCTCTAGGGAGCCTCCCATGCATGACTATCCGAGTCCTCCCGACTCTAGCCATGACTCCTTGCTTACCTATCCAAGTCATCCCGACTCTAGGAAAGACTTCTTGCTTGGCTATCCGAGTCACCCCGACTCTAACCAAGACTTCGTGTCTTTTACAAGGACTTCCTAGTGTGATCATGTGAATGCAAATGATGCAAACATTCAATACAACATAGAACATGTGATCAATACATTCTATGGCACAAATAGACCTAAACATGTGATATCACAAATAATCAAGTCTAGATGCAAAAATACATGAATAGAAACCTAAGCATGTGAAACACCTAACACATACACTCAAAGTCTCATTCACACACATAACACTTGAATCACAATATGTTCATGAAGTACAAATTCAAGATGTTATCAATATACAATTAAATGCTAGATATATGAGATTAAAATCAATCAATATACTAGACAAAAATATAGAGCAAGGTTTTGAGATTTACATCAATCAAAACCTATATTCTCTAAATCACAAACAAATACACAAATCCTAGATTTTATCAATCAAAGGATCAAATCAAATCTCAAGGTCATTTATCACAAAATTAATTCAATTAAGTTCCAAACAACCTAAGATGCCATTCTAATCACAATACAACTCACAAACAAATGTAAAACCTAGAATCATAGAATCTAGTCAACATTAGTCCACAAATTGAGTTTCAATTAGAATGATAATCAAGCTATCTTTTCTAATAGCTTTTACCAAACATAAACATAGATATAGAAGAAGAAACCCCAAGCAAATGGAAGGTCAAAAAACAAGAAATCCCAAAGATGAGACCATTACCTCGGATTTTACAGCTGGTTCGGAAATCAGTATTCAACCACTGGAAATCACGATCAAACAGCCACCAAACCACTTGGAGATGTTAGAGGACTCAAATACGAACACTCTCCAACTTGAATCACTCAAATCCGACTCCGGATGAGGAAGATATGGTGTTTTGAAAATCTAAAAATTGGAGAGCAATGTATTGCGGGAAAACTGAAATGTTTCTTCTTAGATTTCAAAATGGAGAGAGAGAGGGAAGAAATAGGAGGAGAGAGAGAGAGCATTTCAGCCAACCAAGTGGTGCCACGTCACCCCCTGGCCATGGGGGGCGCGTGGCCCACACAGGAGCAGAGAGTGCTCCAGGCCGTGGGGCCCACGGCCTCATAACGGCCAGCCCATGTGGCCCACGGCCTGGGCTGTCCTCTCGCGTGCTCTCTCGGTTCTTCGGCCCGTATCTTGGGCGTCCGGACTTCGATTTCGAATCTGTTTCCGGATTACGAATTGTGACTCTCTCATGCATGACGATGACTACACAACTTTGAAAAACGGTTGAGAAATCATCTCGGAAATCATCGATGAAGTCAACTCAACGAAAGAGAACGAAAAGTAGCATAGTCAACATGTTTGGACTCGAAACCTTATGAATGAGTAACCGAAACGACCGGAACTCAATAAGGCATTAAATAAGAACATGTTCAAGTCCTAACACAAAATACGGAAACATACAAACACAAAGACACACACATATGCTAGTTTCCGGACATAGTCCTAGAAAATGCAAAACACAAAGTTTATTAACTAAATATGAATGCATGAGCATATTTTGCCAAGTGTGTGAAAGTGATATGTAAATGAAATTAAATCATGAAGGAACACACAAGTATGGTATGTGTGAGTGTGTGCCTAGCCTTGTAAGAGATAAGAGGTCCTTGAATACCTTTGTCGACCAATAATGCCCGAATCTCTTAAAAGCCGGCTTCTTGAATGAGTTGTGGTTGAGACGTCTTTCGTCTTCAAAATTCTTCAATTACAAACCACTAAACATTACAAGATAAACACGTTTTGATATGGAATTAATGCCAACACTAATTATCAACCTTACATATATATATATATGCCTTAATAGCCTTTGGCCGTTTTTTAGAGTAAAAATTACATCTTTTGAGAGCTATTGAGTATCTTCAAAGCAAAGGTATCAAGACTTGATTTTTATTACACAAAACACAAACGCCCATCATATTTTCATGTTTCATACATCATCTAGCATGTTCTAAATTGATTTCTTATGGGTTTTCTTTATTACTCACATGACTTGTAGTTAGAACATTTATTTGCATCTCTTCACATGTTCTTGCTTTACAAGATAGTATTTTTATTACTTGACTAGTTTCAAGATTGCATTTTTATTGTGTTTTGTGAGTTGTTTATGATAGCTATAGCATATAGGGTTTTATTTTCACATCTAGCTAGTTTATCTCATTGGTTGACACTACAAAAAAAAAGTCTATCAGTGACGAACCATTTCTGACGGCCATTTCAGTGCCGTTGGAAATGAGTAAAAATATGATACCACATTTCCGACGGCCTTTGGCCGTCGGAAATAGTCGAAAAAGCCATCAATTTTGTTCTCAATTCCGACGGCACAAAAAGTGCCGTCGAAAATAGTCTCGTTCCATTTGAAAATAAAAAAATGAATACACTATTTCCGACGGCTTCAATGCTGTCGGAAATAGTCTCGTTCCATTTGAAAATAAAAAAAAAGGAATACACTATTTCCAACGGCTTCAATGCCGTCGAAAATAGTCTTGTTCCATTTGAAAATAAAAAAGGAATACACTATTTCTGACGGCCTCAATGCCGTTGGAAATAGTCTCGTTCCATTTCAAAATAAAAAAGGAATACACTATTTCCGACGGCCTCAATGCCGTCGGAAATAGTCTCGTTCCATTTGAAAAAAAAAAAAAAAGAATACACTATTTTCGACGGCTTCAATGCCGTCGGAAATAGTCTCGTTCCATTTGAAAATAAAAAAAGGAATACACTATTTCCGATGGCCTCAATGCCGTCGGAAATAGTCTCGTTCCATTTGAAAATAAAAAAGGAATACGCTATTTTTGAGGGCTGCAATGCCGTCGGAAATAGTCTCATTCCATTTGAAAATAAAAAAAGGAATACACTATTTCCGACGGCCTTATTGCTGTCGAAAATAGTCTTGTTCAATTTGAAAAGAAAAAAGGAATGCATTATTTCCGACGGCATTTAGGCCGTCGGAAATAGTCTTTGCTTTGTTGACCTCAATTTCATGGAATAAATAAATAATTTATTATTAAAATATTATTTAATAAATTATAATGGAATGTATATAATTTATAACACTACACAAAAAATGTGACTTGTAGGTCAATATTTTAAATGTATCTGTGTTAAATGTATCCAAAATTCACTGTCAACAAGAACTCTAATAATTTTAATAAAATATTATTTTAAAAAACAATATCTCAATAGTATACAAAAAAATATATTTACTGTAATTACATAGTATACAAACATATCAATAGCTTATATATAAATAATATGCAAAACATATCAGATATAATGTTATAGCAAAATGGTAAGGGAAACTCTTACTGTTATCCAGGTCAAGGGTTCAAGCCACATGAATTTCAAGGATTTATAGTGCCACATGTTGGGTGATGTGGCGCGTGTCAGGGTGACGTGGCATGTGACAAGTGATGTGGCGACTATCAAGTCGAGTCACGCTATTTTTAATAATTCGATTATTTTCGACGGTAATAAGCCGTCGGAAATAGCGGTAAAGTTGTCAGAAATAAAAGTAATTTTGACCACCTTGAATTGCTATTTTCGACGGCTTTCGACGGCAATAAGCCGTCGGAAATAGCAATAAAGCCGTTAGAAATACAAATAATTTTGACCACCTTGAATCACTATTACCGACAGCATTTTCATTTTTTCCGACGGCCATGATGAAAGTATACAAATGTAGTTAAATTGCTTAAGGCATACCTAGGAGGGGGGAGGAGGGGGGGGGGGGGGGGGGGGGGGGGGGTAAATAGGTTTTTACACCTTTTTTCAATCTCTTGAACAAACTTTCGTTTGTCCCTCAAGGTAGCCTTACACACAACAAAATAAACCAAGAAAGACATACATAGACAATATGAGAATATAATCATGAGAACAAGGTCTAAGTATATCATCTAGTTGTGTGAGGTATAAGAACAAATAAACACAACAACAAATAATGCTTGTATTTCAATAGATGTTCAATGAGTTATAAATGTGATCAAATATCACTATACAAAAATTACAATATACAAAGAATCAAATATACAAAAATGATCAAAAGAATGAATCCACAAATCACACTTTACAAATACTTGCTTCACTATACATCACAAGTGAGTAATATGAAACAAGATAATAACATACACAAATAAAATATAAAAGATAGGGATAGGAAGAATTAACACAAGAGATTTTTTAACGTGGTAAAACCTCCAAGGAGGAAACATCCACGGGTTGAAATACAACCATTAGGGTACTATATATATTGGATGATAAAAATAGAGAATCCATAAAGTGACCAATCTTTAGCTTACCCAACCTAGTGGAGTCTAAGTCTACCCAACCCTATTGGAAAGTATGAGATCCCTCAATGATGCGAAACCACCATATATTGGACAACACACAAAACCAACATCAATGGAAGATTAAAATTCCTCAAGAGTGCATACACCTCCCGTGTACCCCACTCTTTTGGAGTCTATGTCTAACCATACGCCTAGGCCTTCCAATATAATAGCCAACTCCCTATCCAAGGCACTCATGCCTCTAGGGAGCCTCCCATGCATGACTATCTCAGTCCTCCCGACTCTAGCCATGACTTCTTGCTTACCTATTCGAGTCATCCCGACTCTAAGCAAGTCTTCTTGCTTGGCTATCTGAGTCATCCCGACTCTAACCAAGACTTCATGCCTTTTACAAGGACTTCCTAGTGTGATCATGTGAATGCAAATGATGCAAACAACCAATTCAACATAGAACATGTGATCAATACATTCCATGGTACAAATAGACCTAAACATGTGATATCACAAGTAATAAAAGTCTAGATGCAAAATACAAGAATAAAACCTAAAGCATGTGTAAACACTAAACACATAAGCTCAAAGTCTCATTCACACATACAACACTTGAACAAAATATATTCATGAAGTACAAGTTCAAGATGCTATCAACATACAATAAAATGCTAGATATATGAGATTTAATCAATTAATATTCTAGTCAAAATATAGAGCAAGGATTCAAGATATAAATCAATTAAATCCTAGATTGCTCTAAAACACATACAAATACAATAATCCTAGATTTCATCAATCAAAGGATCAAATCAAATCTCAAGGTCATTTATCACAAAATTGATTCAATCAAGTCACAAACAACCTAAGATGTCATTCTAATCACAATACAACTCACAAACATGTGAAAAACCTAGAATCATAGAAACTAGTCCACATTTGTCTCTAAATAGACTTTAGATTAGAATGATTATGAAGCTATCTTTCTCAATAGCTTTCACCAAACATAAACATACATGTAAGGATTCCCATATCTTGATTGGCTTATTTCGTGGACAAACCACGTGTTGGGGATTGTATGTAAGGGTAGCTTAAGTGATTGATATTCAAGCTCAAGACCCTCTCATGTCCTCAATGTTGATAAGCACCAAAGGTAAATTCTAGTGCTTACTTGCTTTGAAGAGATCTAGTTGCACACACACACAACTCATGCATAAATCTTATTCTTGTATGTTGTGTGTTTTATATGTGTGCATGCATGTTCTTGAACATCTCTTCTTGCATGTTTTATTTTAATTGCATCTTGTTCATTGAAATGCCATGACATGTTTAGGTATTAGGATGCATTCACTTCCCACACTTGCACTTCATTATTAGTCTTAAGTGTGGTGTAATTCGTTTCCGTTTGTGTGATCGGAAACGTCCGCGCTTGCACGATGGTGTGCATGTCTTAGCGCGATGGTTGACCACTTGAGAAGGTCTCATTCTTCTCTTGGATAAGTGGTAGTTTTGATTTGATTGTTTGGAGTAAAGTGTCTAGTTTCAAAAGATTAGATTTCAATGTTTTAAATGTTTTTCAAAACTGACCTTTGCATGGTCTTGTAACCATAACTTTTTATACAAAGCTTCAAAATGAGTTTTGAAAATTTCTGTACAAACTAGACACCCATACCTTGTTAACGGTATATTATTCGTAATATTTCATGACCGTTTGGATTGGTTTTAAAATCTCCAAAGTTACAACCAAAACAGGGCAACTCTGTTGTTGTCCGTTTCTGACCTTTTGTCACTCAATTGACCATAAATTTTTCTACAGACATTGAAATGTCATTCTATAAAAACAAGTAGAAAGTAGACTTCCATACCTTTCCAACGATATATCATACGAAAGGTTTCGATGTCGTTTGGTTATGTTTCGAAGCTCTCGAATCTTGAGTCACTGCACTGACGCGAGTACCGCGAAAATGCCCATATTTTTTTCATTTCTTCCAAAACGACATAGTTTCACTTGGGCATTATAAATACATATCTTTCTCATCATTTTAAGGGGTGTGCCACAAAATCAAACCCTAGAGAGAGAGGCTCCATATTCTTGAGAGAGAAAGAGAGATTTGAGAGAAAATCAAATCAAGAACTCTCCTTTAACCACTCAAATCAAATCCCTTTTGCATCATATTTCATATTGCATCTTCTATTACTATATAGAATGCATCCATGATTGGATTTGCATCATCACAACTTGCTTGGTAAGATTTTGATTAAGTTCATCTTTTTGATTATTTTTATTATCAAGCTATTCTCTTTATTTTACTTGTATGTTTTGATCATATGATAAATACAAGATTAGAGAATTAATTGTGATGAATTGATTGAGTGTTGTATTGTGATAGATATCTAGGTTTTTATAATATATGTTTATCTAAGCTATTATGACATGTCATTTAGCACTTGATATCTAGGATTGATTTTAATTGATTATATCATCATCCTAGATAAGCATCTAAGGTTCCCTAGCCTTGTTTGTTATTTGAATATTCATACATATTCACATAGGTTGCATAATCTCTTCTTAGAGAATTAAGACTTGAGGCTAAGAGTGCTTAGGCCTCAAGCAAATTGGAATAGGGTTGCTAATAAAGGTCCGCAGGGTAGAAGTGAGGGGTTACAGACCGGATTGTTAGACGAGGTCTATATAGGTTGTAAACTTCATTTCAATTAGTGATTTCGAGTTCCGAGTGTGGCGCACTATACAGCCCGTGGTTTTTCCCAGTGGTTGGGTTTCCACGTATACATCAAGTGTCATTTTTAATTCCGCACTATATTACACCTGCTTGTATTTTTGACTAGTAGGGTCATTTTCGTAATATTGACTTGTATGTGAAAATTGGGTAATAATAGCTAAAATCTATTCACCCCCCCTCTAGATTAATATAATTGATAACACGCCTCGAGTATTTAGTTATTTACAATACATATAAAAGAAGAAACCTCAAGCAAATTGAAGGTTAAAAAGAAAGAAACCCCAAAGATAAGACCAATACCTTGGATTCACGAGCTGGTTCGGATTTCTTTGTGGAACCACTAGAAACCTCGATCAAACAGCCACCAAACCACTTAGAAAAGGTACAGGACTCGATTACAAACGTTCTCCAACTTGAATCACTCAAATCCGAGTTTGTATGAAGAAGTTATGGTGTTTGGAAGATGAGAAAATTTGGGAGAAAAAATCTGACGGGAATCTTGCAATTTTTCTTCTTGAAAACAAATGGAGGGAATGAAGGGAAATAAAAAGGAAGAGAGAGAAGGCAATTTTTGGCCAATCAAAGAGGGCCACCTCAGCCCAGCCCCATGGGGGGCGCGTGGGGCCACATGGGGGCAGAGAGCCCCTCTGGCCGTGGGGCCCACGGCTCACCCACACGTGGCCTTTTGGCCACTTTCGCCCTCGCGTGCTCCCTCACGTTCTTCAGCCTATCTTGGGCATCCGATCTCCGATTTTGAATCTGTTTTCAGATTACGAACCGTGACTCCCTCATGCATGATGACAACTACACAACTTTGAAAAATGGTTGAGAAATCATCTCAGAAAATGACGATGAAGTCAACTCAACGAATGAGAACGAAAAGTAGCGTAGCTACATCGTTTGGACTTGAAACTAAATGAATGAGTAACCGAAATGACCGGAACTCAATAAGGAATCATAATAGAGCATATTCAAGTCCAAATACAAAAATACGGAAACATACAAACACAAAGACACACACATATGCTATTTCCTAGACATAGTCCTAAAACATGCAATAAGCAAAGTTTGTCAAGATAGTATAAATGCATGAGCATATATTATCAAGTGTGTGAAAGTGATATATCAATGATGTTTAACCATGAAGGAACACACAAGGATGCCATGTGTGTGTGTGTGTGTGCCTAGCCTTGTAAGAGATATGAGGTCTTATATTACCTTTGATGATCAATGATGCACATATCTCTTTAATGCCGGCTTCTTGCATGAATTATGGTCGAGACATTCTTCGTCTTCTTAAATCTTCAATATATGAACCACTAAACATTACAAGAGAAACACGTTTTGATATGGAATTTATGCCAACACAAACTATAAACCTAACACATGGCCGTCTTAAATGGTAGTATTTGTGACAGCTCGTTGTGAATAGTTATTTTTTATAAGCGTATTTGCGACGGCCTCCGACGGTTTTTTCCCGTTGGAAAAGCGTATTTCCGACGGTATTTAGCCATCGGAAAAGACCATTATTTTTGTAGTGTGATTGAGATTGTTTGTGATAGCTATTGCATGTATGACTGGTTACCCTTTTGATAGTGCCCATTTGTACACTTGGTATAGCCCCTATTTCTTACCAATTGTACTCATTTTCGAGTGTATTTGTATATTTAATGTGTTTGGTGAGCATTTTGTAGGTTATTTGCCATAAATAAGGCATTTGAGCTTAATTGATGAGTTTTGGAAGTTAAAATGGCTGAAATGGGAAAGACTTGTGCAGTACACCTATGTTTCGGGGGCCATATCTCTCACTTCAGGTTGAATTAGATTTGGTGCTACCTATTTTCGGAAATCCCCGGTTGTCTACTTTCCAATGGTTTTTACGGATCACGATACCGATGTTTCTAGAGAAAGTTATGACCATTTTCGTAACGGTGCGCGATGCTGAAAAGCTGAAAAATGACGAAAAAGTGAATTGCACTGGACGACCAGCGCCGAAAAGGCAGAAAGTGGCTACTGGTCATGCGCCCCACACCTGTGCACGACCACCTGCGCCCCACTCGTACAAGCTTGCTCCAGCTCAGTTTTTTCTTGGTTTTTGTGCCCTAATCTCCACATATTGTAAATACCTCACTTCCTCTCTTTTCCTAACACCTCTTGAACTCCCACAATACATCCTAAACACTCCAAGAACATATTTTTACCTTCCAAACCCACAAAATCACTACATCCAACCATCAATCCATCACCCAACCTTCAATTCAACTTCACCAAACACCAAATATCCAACTTTCCCACCATTATCCACCATAAAAACCCAACCTTGGAGCATAGAAGGGGACTAAGAGAGAAGAAGCAAGCCAAGCACACCAACATACCAAGAGAGGAGGAGAGCTTCACATATAGTTTTCTCTACACCTTTCTCTCTTTATTTTCATTTGTAATTTGTTATGGCTTACACAAATATCATATCTTTTGTTGCCATTTCTTGTAATATGAGCTAAATCCATCTTGGCCAAGGTCAAGATGAAACCTTTTCCATAAATCATTAGTAAATGCCATTACTTTATCATCATTGCTTGTGTTGTGTATGTGTATTTCAATTGCTTAATGCTTCTAGGTGTCTAGCTAGCATTTGGTTGATATTTGGTTGTTGTGTGAAGCACCGAGAGGAGAAGCACACAACGTGCTCGATGAAATGCCCAATACAAGTCTAGTAAGATAGAAATATGTGATGCTAGCTTGTAGGATTCAATTTGTGTGCCATGAACTTAATGAATTTGTATGTAGTTCAGATAACCATTGAGAAATAGGTTGTTGTTGCATATAAATGTTGGCTTTATCACTTGAGAGAGGTTAGAGACAAATTTAGGGTGTCACGAATCTACATACACACTTGCATACTTTACCTTAATGATGTGCCTAAAATTGATGAGAATTGGATAGGTGGATTCATGGTCTTAGCTTAATTTCCCATAAGAAATACAATCACTTGTTTGTGTTTGACTTGCTTGAGTTTATTTGCTTGCCTAATTTCAATTATTTCATTTTAGTTATATGTTTAATTTAGTTAAATTTGAGTAGTGCAATTCAATCATTTAAATATTGCTTGTCTAAATAGTAGTTAATCAATCAATTGTGGTATTCAATACATCAATCCTTGTGGGACGAATTCTATTCATAATTTTTACTACTCCTACGGCTCCGTACTATCGCGGGTGCTCATTTAGGAGTGGTCACCTTTACATAGCTAAGTTGTATGCATGTCACATAGCTACATGATATCTAGGAGTGTTTAACATGTTCTTCCATGCCTAGATAAGCTTAAATGTTTGAACTTACATTTATGCTTTTTGAATATTGCACATATTCACTTTAGGTTGTTAATCTCTTCTCTTAGAGAGTCAAGTCTTGTATTTACCATTTGGTAGTTTGCAAGCAAGGAACTAGGTTCACCTTTAAAAGCAAGCGGGTAATAGTGGTGGGTTAGTGACCGTAGGGTTTGACGTGGTCAACCTAGGTGGTAAACACCATTGCAATTAGTGGATTCGAGGTTTATTGTGTGGTGCATATAACAGTCCGTGGTTTTTCCTTATTGAAGGTTTCCACGTAAAAATCAAGTGTCATTTAATTCTACACCTTTACACTTGATTTTGTATTTGACTAGTTTGGGGTTATTTTTGCAATATTGACTAATTCGGAATATTTGGTAATAACCGAATTAAAATCTATTCACCCCCTCTAGATTACTTTAGACTCGTTTTAATATATATTTTCATCCTTATTCCATTCTATTAAATCCTTAGAAATGTTACTGATTTAATCAGATAAGCAACCACCATTCTTGTCCCAACCGGTTTTCACCATATTTCCAAATCCTTCATGCTTAATCCATATAGCCTCAAACCTAAACAGTTTTAGAGAACTACGAGGAATATGAATGCTGCAAAGACAAAGAACAATAGAGCAATGATTCGAAGAGATTCTAGGCAAATGACGAATATAACCCTCTGCAAACATGGCTCTCCATTCCATAGAGCAAAAGCCTCTATCCAGTTTTTCCCATATATCCTCTCCAACACCCCTCCTAGTCATCCAAGTAAATTTTTGGCCAACAAACCCCATATCAACAAGCTTATTACTATTAATCCAACCCTCAAAACCTGTTTTAGTGTAAGTTTTCCTACCTCCTATTTTTTATGAGCTGTTGACAATCTCATTAAAGTCACCTATCACCACCCAAGAGCCATTAAAACAACTCCGAATAGTACTGAGATACTCCCACAAAAATCTTCTAACAGCAATAGGATTAACATACATAATTGTGATAACCCAGGCTTTATCTTCCTCTGCCACCACAACAGTGATGGTATGCCTAGAGCTGGCCACAACTTGAAGCTTCACATTCTTCCGATTCCATAACAACCAGATGCCCCCAGAAAACCTAGAAGCCTCCACAATGAATCTGTCAGAAAACCCTAACTTATCAACAACTTTGCTAGCCTTGGAACTACTAATTCTAGGTTCAAGGATGGCAATCACCTCAAAATGGTGAAAATTCCTAATATCATGAATAATCTTTCCAAAACCCTTTTTACCTACACCCCTAACATTCCACATACAAATCATAGAACAAATAGTAAGGATAAGAAAAACAGAGGACACACCTATTCCAAAATAACCTCCAATGCCTCCTTTAATTTGGAAGCCATTACATCAAAACTAGCACCATCAGCCACATCCACCATCTGGTTAGTGTTAACAATTGCCTCAACCTCATGCGAGTTGCACTGAACAGTAGAAAGGAATGAATGGTCTTCAGAAACTGCTGCCCCTAATACCTCCTTTTGCAAGAATTATAAAACTTCGGAATTCTCAAGGTCCTCCTCCATATCATTATTCTGATTATTCATCACATGCATTTTACCTTTGTTGCAAGCTCTTCCTTTACCTACTACCCTTTTCTCATACAAATTTTCCTTAAAAGGTTTGTTAGATACATTCTTCTCCATAACAACATCCTTTAAGTATTTGTTAGAAGCAGAGCTTGGTTGTTTCTTCCTATGAAAATATCTATTAGAAATTTTAGCTAGAACATCACTAGAATTTGTCAAACCGCCAGAGCTTGAGCCTGCCTGGATGTTCCCCATGTCAATGTCCCCCTCCAATCCCTCAGAAAGAATAGAGAATCTAGATCCCCTCACATTCTTATTGCCAATCTTCACACTCTTATCAGCTGCCAAGACTTTTCTAAGGACATTATCGCTCATTGCAATGTCCATTGCTTTCCCAACAACTTTCCTACTATCCCCAAACTTAACAAGATTTTCTGCTCCATTCCTAGAAGGTCCACTACCATTTTGTTTAACATTCCCATCTTTCCCAGAGTTAACTATGTACCCATTTTTCTTACCAGCATAATACTGACCCATATTGTTCCTACCGGTCATGCCATATGAAAATTGCATCCAAGGTCCAAAAGAGTCAGTCTTAGCATCATCTTGCCCATTATCACTCTGAGCAACATTCTGAACATTATCATTCTGCTCATCTGATCCCCTTGTGCAGCCATCCTTACTATGTCCCACCCTTCCACACTTGAAACAAATCAACCTAAGGTTTTCGTACTCAACACGAATAGTCCTGTCTTCCACATTGAGCGACCCTTTTAAAGGTTTTGTGATATCGATATCAATACATATTCTAGCAAAGCGGCCCCTAGCTTGGGATTCGGAAATCGGATCAACCTTGTAGGTAGTACCCAACATGCCCCCTATCTTCCATAAAAGGTCTACATCAATCCATTCCATAGGAAGCCTATAAAGTCTTACCCAAATCGGTGTTCTTTGAATTTCCTCTTCTCCTGGTACAAAATTGGGTCTCCACTTTTGCACAATGAGATACTGATTAGCAATAATCCACGGGCCTCTAGTCAACACAAATTCCAGGTCTTCCACCATCTGAAACCTTGCAACAAAGTACCCATCCTCCAAGTCTATGAGTTGCCAATGACCGATCAAAGACCACTTCTATCTTAGTTTCGATAGCATAAAATTGAGAGTGTGGGATCTCCCCATGGTCTTCAGAATCAAGGTATTCAACCATGGTTTACACAATTGTTGTTTCAAAGTTGTCGATAGCTTCATGGCGGGTCCGTTCGGTCCCTCAGAGATCAAGATATCCCCTTCTTCGATTCTCAGTTTTTCCTTCCTTGCTCCAAACCCAGTCCAGTTACTTGGGCTTGAATGATTCAGAAGTTTTGATTTGAAACTAACATCCACTGGCTTCCTCAAATCACCTCCCTCAGCATCTTCCTGAGAACGTGCTCACTTGGCACTTAGTCTAGGATCTAGTGGCTTCTCCTTTAAAATCCCATCCCCCACTTGTTCTGGTTGCACTGAGAATGTGAAGAAACTCTCCATCATGATTTGGATTTGCGAGTCGACGGACGGCGAACAACGAACTAACGAGATTCGTGGTGTCTAGGTCAGAGCTTTTCTTTTAAATTTTGTTACTCAAAATTTAATTTGTATATATATATATATATATATATGTTTTCTTTTCTTTTCTTTTGGTTGTTCAGTGAATTAAATATGCATTAAATACACTACGATTATTTCTAAAAATAAATATTTTTGAATTTTAATTATTCTTATAAATGGTAACAAATAAATATTTTTCAAAACAAATTAAAATGTTAATTATAATACCAATGGTAATCCGTTTTTTATTTATTTTATGAAATTAATGGTAAACTTTAAAAACATATCAATGATAATATATTAAAGATATCATAACAAAAAAATAAAATCTTCCACTATCACATACAGTAGTGAAACACTCTCTCTAGCTCAATTCGGCTCTTTCTTTTTCTCTCTTGCGATCTAAAATTTAGAATAATAACCACTTAGCGTGATTTTACCGAAATGATTTGGTTATACGTAACCGAAAGCATTAATTCGCCCTCTTTAATTATCCTAGAAAAAACAAAGAATTAATTTTATTCTCACAAGTAACAAGTCACAACATTCACAATGCCTCTTCACATGCATCTTAATTAATGCCGATGACCTTTGGAAGGAAGGAAGACGGATCTGTGAGAGGCATGGTGGAGAGAAAAAAGTGTTTGAAGAAAATTTGAGAGAGAGATTCAATAATTAAATATCACAACAAAAATTATATATTTTAAAAACAGAATCTGAAGACAGATTATTACTAACATATATTGAAATTATTATTAAACAATGAGTAATGCTACTTTGTCTAATTTGGTGCTTAAATGATGTGGCAACACCGTAATCTATTCATTTAAATCATGCAAATTTAATACAATTTTAATTAATGAATTACAATGATACTACATTATTTGGGCACTAGATTTGAATAAAGTAGCATTATTGTTAAACAATTATAGAGTAAATTCAAGAAAAGGAAGACTACAAGCACCTCTATTCATAGTTCCACACTTAACTATAATTAAGAATATTAATAAATAAATATATATATTTTTGATATTCTTCTAAAAAATGTATCATAATGTTAAATATTTAATATATGATTTAATATATTTTAGACTATTAATAAATATTTCAAGCTTTAGTCTTAAATTCTTGTTAATATTAATATTATAATCATCAATAATACATACATGCACCTCTTTTCACACTGAAATATATTTAAGAATACTGATAAATATTAAATTTTTTTTGTCATTTCTCTAATTTAATATGTGATTAAATTTATTTTTTAAGGATATTAATAAATCTATACAGTCTTTCTATTGTCAGTTCGTCCTGACAATAAATATATCAGGACGAAGAATGTGGACCATAGATTATGAAGAAGTTTTGACAAGTGTATACACTTTGAATCAAAGTATGTAAATCTAGTGGTCCACATTTTTCGTCCTGATATATTTATTGTCATGACGAACTGATAATAGAAAATCTGTAAATCTATATATCTATATCTATATCTAAAAAATAACCTTGAATTGTCATGTCCAGGACTATTACCTTATGTTTAAAATCATTTTCATTTGTTTTATTTATATCATTGAATTCTAATTTATAAAATAAAAAAAATGTCTTTTAAGAACATGATCATAGTTTGAGATCAAAATTTCATTTTTTTTTCTTAAAGTTGTTGGAGATCGGGATCAGTAGGTGCATTGTTAATTGAATAAATTCATTGATCAAAATTTCATATTCTTCCTTCAATGTCAAAGGATAATGCGTGCATGACTCTTAAAGTGCAGAACACATAGTAGTAGATGACATTAATACTCTTTGAAAAACTCGAAGAATAACTCGTAGATCTTTTCAAAAATAATTAACTGTTTTTTTTTTTCAGTTTTTTTACAAGAATTGTTATCTACATTTTTTTTACAAGAACTGAAGTCTGCATTTAATCCTTATCAAACCTGCCAAAAAGATTGATTTGATGAGTATGAATATATGAAGTTATTGAGAGGTTGATATTACTATTATATTTAACTCTTCATGTAATTTCAATTTTCGTTTGATTTGGGGGGGTGTATTCAATTAGGATTAATTAGGATTCTTGAAGACATTTAAAGACATTTTTTAAATGACAGATTTTCATGGATTTCTACAGACTTTTATAAATCCACATGGACTTTCATAGATTTGTTTAGACATCCATCTCAGACTTTTATGGATTTGTTCAGACATCTATCTTTAGACTTTTATGGATTTGTTTAGACATCCATGGATTTTCATGGATTTGTTATCTTTGACTTATCAATAGTAAGCTAATTATAGCTAATTATCAAAAAAACCTTTGAAGTTGGAATGAGAAAAATTTGATACACTAGTCAATCTATATTTGCGTATATATACAGTCTGAGGCTGTTGCTGATGCAAACAAAGCAATTGAATTGAACCCTAAACCTTCCAATCAGTGTCATGGCTCACCTAATATGTTCTACTCAAAGGACACTCATCTCATCTGTTTCTTTCTTTGAAACCCGATTTCATAGCCTCCGGCGCCAGAACAGCTCACCATTTATCCAATCATGAGTACCTTCAAGTACTTTTAACTTTTTTTATTTTCTTCCACGTTTTGAACTTGAATTTTTGTTTTTGCATTGTCTTTAATTCTAATCTCTAGCAATTACTCAGCCTTCTGAGACATTCAAGTCATTCAATGTCGATTTTCATCCAGGAGAGTATAAAATCACATTGAATAAAAGATTTGGAGATAGTGAACATATTAGAATTGAAGTTGTAAGGTATGGATTCACACGACAAACAGAACCACCAGATATAATGTATGGTCGATATCGGCCCTGATGAACTCAAGTTGGTTTGCAAATTCGAGAGGACCTTCGGGGATGAAGGTTGTTTGGATATCCAGAGAGTTTATATGGCCAGTTGCGATAATAAACTGCCCTGCAATTACCGGGGACCTTTTATTTTCAGGTTGTAATTGGCAATCTCATATTACTGCATAGTAAATTTTGTTGAACATTTTTGCTGTTGTTGGCAATCTTATTTGGAGCTTAATTATGTTTGTTGTATTTCAGTCTTTTCAGTAGTGAGAGGTGTGAAGGACATTTGAAGAGTTCTTGAAGGCAAGAGGTGTAAGCGATGAAATGTATCCTTTCTTGAACCGGCAACTGAACCTGAAAGAAAAATCCGAATATGATAACTGGCTACAATCTGTTGATTCTTATCTTCTATAGCAATATAGCATTGCATTTGAACTCTGAAGGCTGTTGTACTTGTCAGGTTTTTTATGGATCATGAGTAATTGGTTGGGAAAGAGGAATCCGAAGTAGTGATTTTTTAAGCATATGATCAGAAAAATGCCATCACTGAAGTTACCTAGAAATGTTCAACAGGATTTTGTTTTGTTTAATTTGGTGCAAAGATGTGATTCTCTTCTTGCTTTTAATGAATATCTTGATCCCTTAGAAATAATAATGTTGTTGAATATGTGTATGCATATATCTTCCATAGTTGATGTATTTAACTAGGCAAAAATAATTATCGATTGTGGGAACCGGTCAATTAACAAAAAATATATACAACTTTGTCAATTTCAAAACAAAAAATATATATTCTCATTTATAACTATTGCTTTTGTTATTTCTTATTTGTATGTGAATGCGGTAATTATATTCGTTAGTTCTTCTATGATTAAATCGGTCTTGAAATTTTTTCTTTAGGGTCGACTTGACTATAAAAGTATTTTTATTTTTATTTTTTTGTTTTTTTTGTTTTTGAAACAGCAAAAAACAGACCAGCCCCAGAAACAGGGGACCCCAACCAGAACACAAAGGCAGAGGCACAACAGCCGCCCACACCAGAAACAAACAGAAACACAAGCAAACCAACCCAGAAAAAAGAAAAAACTGCTGCACCAAGAAATCAGGCCTGATTTCAGTGCAAAAAACCACTGAAATCAACCCCAATATCACCACAGCAGCCTAACAACACAAAACACAAACCTAAACAACTCTCCAAGCAACAAAATCTTCCCCACTCACTGCACCCCTTTTAGCCAAGAAATCAGACCTGACTATAAAAGTATTATTATATATGCTTTGTCTACTAGATAACTACTATTTTTATTTAATTCTTCTCAAAAGAATAAAATTTATAAAAATTTATTTACTATAAAATTATAGACGATCATAGACTAGACTAACCATTAATGGTCGAGGGATCTAAATAGTGACT
This sequence comes from Acer saccharum, assembly GCA_030490815.1. NCBI lineage: Eukaryota > Viridiplantae > Streptophyta > Magnoliopsida > Sapindales > Sapindaceae > Acer > Acer saccharum. Next base: position 37,003,543 of record CM059868.1, on the reverse strand, counting down.
AGGAATTTTTTTTTCTTAGAATTTTCTTAATCTAATGACACCCTAGTATAAAAGAATGTACATGTTTAGATTTATTCATTTTTTTTATGGCTCATGCAATTAGATGTTTCACTTGAAACAGAGTATGGTATTTGATAGTGGTGAACAAGTTCTAAATGAAAAGCAATCAAAGTAGAGCTTGAAGAAGCTCCATTAATGAAGGTTCATAAGAGAATATTCTCTATAAATTCAATGAATGAAAAACGTTACAAGAGAGACAGGTTTATATGCCAGTTAATCATACAATAGGCATCAGCAATATATGTTATTTAACCAATAAGGCCACCTCCTATAGCATAAGCAGACTCAGTAGCTCGTGAATCATGCAGATCATAATTGAGACACCACGACAAACACAGTTTCTTCAACGTGGTTGTAAAATGCAAGAAACATAGAGTACCACGACAAGCATAATCATGCAGATCGCAAAATTGAGACACCATACAACAAACAAAACAATCAATTTGGAGATGTTTTATACCAGAATTCAACATATACGATTGTCCCAATAACAGAGCAAAAGCTATGACAAACCCATAGAAAAACAAAACAAGAAATCACCCCATTCCCTAAATAGTAAACAAGAAATAATGAATTGCAAAGAAAAAAAAAAAGAAAAAAAAAGATTTTGATAGATAAAACTTATGGAGAAGTGAAAGTGTAGAAAAAAATTGAAAAAAAATTGTTGTTGAAGAGTACCTGTGGAAGAGTACCTGTGAAAGAGTAGACGATTTCCGGAAAGTCCCAATTGAACGATGGTAGAGACTGATGAAAATCTTGGGGAGAACGTTGGACTTGTTATGGACTTTGATATTTATACCTCTCACCATCAAGTCCACCAAAATCCACCAAAATCCATGACCTAATAAAATCCTTTAAAATCTAGTCCTAATTGAATACACCTTGATTCTTGTAGACATTTTTAAAGTCTCAATTCAATACACCCAGATTTGGACGGATTCTTTAAAAGTCCATAGAAATCCTAATTGAATACCACTGTGAAAGTATACAAACGAAGTTAAATTGCTTAAAGCATACCTAGAGGGGGGTGAATAGGTTTTTACACCTTTTTCAAACCCTTGAACAAACTTTCGTTTGTCCCTCAAGGTAGCCTTACACACAACACAATAAGCCAAGGAAGACATACAAAGACAATACGATAATACAATCATAAGAGCAAGGTCTAAGTATATCAACAAGTTATGTGAGGTATAAGAACAAATAAACACAACAACAAAATAAGCTTGTATTTCAATAAGTGTTTAATGGGTTACAAGAGTGATCAAAATGTCACTATACAAAAATTACAATATATAAAAGAATCAAAGAAACAAAAATTGATCTATAGAAAGAATTCACTAATCACACTATACAAAGTCTTGCTTCACAATACATCATATGTGAATATTATGAATCAAGATAATAAAATATACAATTAAAATATAAGAGAAAGAGATAAGAAGAATTAACACAAGAGATTTTTTAACGTGGTAAAACCTCCAAGGAGGAAACATCCACGGGTTGAACTACAACCATTGGGTACTATATTATTGGAAAGCAAATATAGAACATTCACAAAGTGACCAATCTTTAGCTCACCCAACCTAGTGAAGTCTAAGCCTACCCAACCCTATTGGAAAGTGTGAAATCCCTCAATGATGCGGAACCACCATATATTGGACACCACACACAACCAACATCGATGGTAGATTAAAAATTCCTCAAGAGTGCATACACCTCCCGTGTACCCCGCTCTATCGGAGTCTATGTCTAACCATACGCCTAGGCCTACCAATACAATAGCCAACTCCCTATCCAAGGCACTCTTGCCTCTAGGGATCCTCCCATGCATGACTATCCGAGTCCTCTCGACTCTAGCCATGACTCCTTGCTTACCTATCCGAGTCATCCCGACTCTAGGCAAGACTTCTTGCTTGGCTATCCGAGTCACCCCGACTCTAACCAAGACTTCATGCCTTTTACAAGGACTTCCTAGTGTGATCATGTGAATGCAAATGATGCAAACAATCAACAACATAGAACATGTGATCAATACATTCTATGGTACAACTAGACCTAAACATGTGATATCACAAATAATCAAGTCTAGATGCAAAATACATGAATAGAAACCTAAGCATGTGAAACACCTAACACATACACTCAAAGTCTCATTCACATAAACAACACTTGAATCACAATATGTTCATGAAGTACAAATTCAAGATGGTATCAATATACAATTAAAAGCTAGATATATGAGATTAAAATCAATCAATATACTAGTCAAAAAATATAGAGCAAGGTTTTGAGATTTACATCAATCAAAACCTATATTCTCTAAATCACAAACAAATACACAAATCCTAGATTTTATCAATCAAAGGATCAAATCAAATCAAATCTCAAGGTCATTTTAACACAAAATTAATTCAATTAAGTTCCAAACAACCTAAGATGTCATTCTAATCACAATACAACTCACAAACATATGTAAAACCTAGAATCATAGAATCTAGTCAACATTAGTCCACAAATTGACTTTCAATTAGAATGATAATCAAGCTATCATTCTCAATAGCTTTTACCAAACATAAACATAGATATAGAAGAAGAAACCCCAAGCAAATGGAAGGTCAAAAAGCAAGAAATCCCAAAGTTGAGACCATTACCTCGGATTCTGCAGCTGGTTCGGAAATCAGTGTTCAACCACTGGAAATCATGGTCAAACAGCCACCAAACTACTTGGAGATGTTAGAGGACTCAAATACGAACACTCTCCAACTTGAATCACTCAAATCCGACTCCGGATGACGAAGATATGGTGTTTTAAAAATCTGAAAATTGGAGAGGATTCTATTGCGGGAAAACTGAAACTTTTCTTCTTGATTTTCAAAATGGAGAGAGAGAGGGAAGAAATAGGAGGAGAGAGAAGGGCCAAGGCAGCCAATCAAGTGTGGCCACGTCACCCCTTGGCCGTGGGGGGCGCGTGGCCCACACGGGAGCAGAGACTGCTCTAGGCCGTGGGGCCCACGGCCTCACCAACAGCCAGCCCAAGTGGCCTCACGGCCTGGGCTGTCCTCTCGCGCGCTCCCTCGGTTCTTCGGCCCGTATCTTGGGCGTTCGAACTCCGATTTCAAATCCGTTTCCGGATTACAAACCGTGACTCTCTCACACATGACGAAGACTACACAACTTTGAAAAACGGTTGAGAAATTATCTCGAAAATCATCGATGAAGTCAACTCAACGAAAGAGAACGAAAAGTAGCATAGTCAACTTGTTTGGACTCGAAACCTTATGAATGAGTAACCGAAAAGACCGGAACTCAATAAGGCATTAAATAAGAACATGTTCAAGTCCTAAACACAAAATACGGAAATATACAAACACAAAGACACACACATATGCTAGTTTCCGGACATAGTCCTAGAAAATGCAAAACACAAAGTTTATCAACTTAATATGAATGCATGAGCATATTTTGCCAAGTGTGTGAAAGTGATATGTAAATGAAATTAAATCATGAAGGAACACACAAGAATGATATGTGTGAGTGTGTGCCTAGCCTTGTAAGAGATAAGAGGACCTTTAATACCTTTGTCGACCAATAATACACGAATCTCTTAAAAGCCGGCTACTTGAACGAATTGTGGTTGAGACGTCCTTCGTCTTCAAAATTCTTCAATTACTAACCACTAATCATTACAAGATAAACACGTTTTGATATGGAATTAATGCCAACACTAATTATCAACCTTACACACTGGATTCATATAGACTCTTTTAAAGTCTTTAAATGTCCTAATTGAATACATCAGGATTTATAATGTCTTTAAATGTCCCCAAGAATCCTAATTGAATACACCCCCCCTTGGTTAATAAGCATTTTCATGTAATATCAATTTTTGTTGTTTTGATTACTGGGTTTTTTTTTTTTTAATATAATTTTACCTTCAAATTATAATAACTGTAATAAAGAAAAACACAAATATCTAATCATGCCACAGTGATCATATTTTAATTTTATGTGCTTTTTTTTTTTTTTTTAATTTTATCTTTTGTTTCTTCCCCTTTCCCAAAATTAAATAGTTTACACTATAAATTGGTAATCAAAGGATAAAAAACTAACTATCACAAATACGGTTGAAAAGGCTGATGTAAGACACACTTAAGAAATTAGAGATTGAAAGAAAAAAAATATAAGAATATGAAATTTTAAAACATAAATCCGATAAAGATTGCGTTAAAATTTACAATGCCCGCACATCGTGCAGGTTGCAAACTCGTAATCTCTTATAATGGAGCCTCACCTTGACACGTGTCAGTGTGAGAAGCTTTGATCATTAATTAGTTCTTAAATTCATTTCAATTAGTTTTAATTAAACTACCCTTTGTGTTACCCATTGAGAGAGAGTGGTGTGAGAAGCTTTGATCATTAATTAGTTTTTTTTAATTCATTTCAATTATGCTTTAATTAAACTACCCTTTGTGTTACCCATTGAGAGAGAGTGGTGTGAGAAGTGTTTCTATGAATCAAAAAGGTCCTAGGTCATTAATTAGTTTTTAAAATTCATTTCAATTATGCTTTAATTAAACAACCCTTTGTGTTATCAAGAGAGAGAGAGTGGTGTGAGAAGTAAATGTTTGTGTTTTCAGGATTCATTTAAAAAAAAAAACTCTTTGAAAACAACTAATAAACTCTTTCATTTTCCATCCTATTAATTACCCTTTGTTTGCCTATAAAATAACACCAAAGATAACTATTGGTATATCATTGTTTTCGTGTGTTTACACTTTACTGAAATCGATGGAATAAGTACAGCTGAACGTGTTATAGTGTTTTTGTTTTAGGAGTTTGTGGAACTTAAAATCCCTGTTTGCTATCAAATTTTCAAATCCATATATCGAGTTTGAAATGTTAACATATGAGAAAGCATTTAGTAACATTGAATAATGTTAAATATCACAACTAAAATCACAACTATTCCAACATAACACGTGGCACATGATTCCACTATTGTACTTGAATTAGGCCACTCTGATCAAGCCAAGATAAAGGAAACTACTCAAGATGTCTAGCGTTTGTCTCTTTGCAAGCTCCACAATCGTCAATTGGAAAATAAGGTCTTCATATTGATTAAAGTCTAGCTTATATATATATATATATATATATATATATATATGATGTAGGAAGATTTATCTAATTAACTTGGCTATTTAGTTTATTTTGTTATGGGTAGTTACATCATTTATGTGTGGTTATTTTGTTGTGTTTAGAGTTAGTGTATTTGGACTTGTAGGAGGATTTAAATACCTCTGTTAGCTTTTGTAAAAGGGGCCGAATATTTTCATATTTTGATATAATATCATCAGACTTTGTGTTCTTTGGGTTTATTCCCATAAGCCATGGATTTGGCTTGAACCTTCCATTTCCGATGTGTCAAGAGCTGACATAACAAATAAATGACATAACTACCCATAACAAAATAAACTAAATATCCAAGATAATTAGATAAATCTTCCTACATCAATATATATATATATATATATATATATATATATCACTTAACCTTTGTTTCTATTCATTTTTGTTTTAATAATTATCAGAACAATAATGCTACTTTGCCCAAATCTGGTGCTCAAATGATGTGTGACAACTATAATCCATTCACTTAAATTGTATTAGATTTGCATGATTTAAATGAATGGATTAGAGTGTTACCACATCATTTGGGCACCGGATTTGGACATCAAATTTGGGCAAAGTAGAATTACTTTTATCATAAATGCATATGTTTCTGGGTTTGAAATCATATTATTGAATTTTCATTAATTCACGGTAGTAATTATTATCGCCATCTTTTCTTTTCCATAGCTTTACAACATTGGTGGTTATTCATGGTTTTTTTATTTATTTATTCATTTCTTCATTTTTTGCAACTTCTGTCAATTTTTTTTTTTTTTTTTTTTTGGAAAAAAAGAAGATTAAAAGTAGTATTTGCAATACAATGTAGAAACATTTGGTGATTTTTTTTTTTTTTTTTTTTGTTTCAATAGATAATGAAATTTAGATGTCTCTATTGGTGCAGCTGCAATTGTTGATGTTGTCATTTGAGAGATCGTTTTTGGAGGTCTAAAAGGGAGGGACGTTCCTTCTTTTTCTTCTTAATTTGTGATTGTTGTTGTTGATTGTAATTCACCACCCATTCTCTCTCAAAACAAGGATGGTTATATATATATATATATATATATATATATATAGGGGTGAATTCAAAAACAGCCAAAAAAATTATGGGTTTATTCTTTTTAGCCACAAGTTTATTTTTTATTGTTTTCGTTACTTTTCACCACTTTTGGACAGAAATGCCCTTTTGCCGAATCACAATACACATTTCTCAGGTTTGCTTTGGATTGACTTTGAATGGTTTTTAGTGTGTAATTCAGGATTTTTTTTTTTACAAATTTATGCTAATCAAGTGGCTTTGTCTTCAATTTGAGTTTTATGAAATAGAATTTGGGTATTTTGATTTTGGTTTTTGAGTTTAATCGAGTATGCGTTTCAGTATGTTTTGTGATTTCAGTTTGAACTTTTGATAATGGCTGATTTTATGAAATTGAGTTTGAATCATTTCACATCATCTATAGTCTAGTTGATGATATGAGTAAGAATCTACTTGGTTGACTTGCAGTTATTTCCCATCAGTCTTGTACTCTTGTTTTGGTGGAGTTGAAGTTGAAAACTTTGGGAATTTTGACTGGAGGAAGTTTTGTTGCCTACTCTAAGGCCTCTATCAATATCTTTGCTGAAGAAATGTAGTAATATCCTGTATATGTTATTAAGCTTAAGCAAGTGCCATAAGAATATGTAAGTATGAAGTTAATTTAAGATGTATAAACTTGGGTAAAGGTGTCACATTGTCTTATGTGAATTTTATTCCTTTTAATCAGGATCGTAAAGGTGTCACATTGTCTTTGTTTACATGTTTAGTTCCCTTGATAATGACAGTATGGCCTTTCAAATAGGGAAATCAGTATGGCCTTAAGCTTGAGCCAATTATCTTGTTGTGGTCTCTACAGTATCACTTAAATTTAAAGCAACCTACTTGTGTTGGCATGTAGCTTGTTTGTATTGACATGTATCTTTTTTGTACTGGCTTGTAAGTTGTCTGTTGTATTGACATGTAACTTACTTTACTGGCATGTAACTTTCATAGACACTGGCGTGTAACTTTACTGGCATGTAACTAACGTTATTTTTATGTGATTTTGTAGATGGAAAATATTAATTATGAGGATTTCCTCATAAAACCGAAGGATTACTGGATTAAAAAATCTACCATGAATGTGTACTTTAATTTGAATGCCCTTCCAGACATTGTAAAGGTTCTCCGAAAAGTCAAAGAATTAAATGAGTTTCGGAGCACCTGTTTTGGGCACCTAGTTGATATCCCTAAAGACTTAACTTTTTCAGCCAGCGTACTTCATAACCTTTTGTTGCAGCTAATACATGTACCTGGTGTGACCAAAAAGAATGAGTTGCACTTCTCCGTTGGTGGAAAACTGTTGAAATTCACACACAGAGAATTTTGTTTGGTAACGGGGCTACAATTTGGGGTGATGTTAAACATATTCTTGAAACCGTATGCTCCTATTGAAGATAGGATTTATGCTAGGTATTCTGAAAAAAAATGAGAATATACACCTTGTAAGCGTATGGGAAAAGTTTTGATCCGGACGGTTTGACAAACCAAAGGATGGTTTGAAGATGGCCCTTGTATTGATTGCTAACACCATTTTGTTTGGTCGGGACCGAAGAAAGAAAGTCACATTATGGCTGTTCGAATTAGTGGAGGATCTAGAATCATTCAACTCTTTTCAATGGGGAAGTTATGTATACATGATGACATGCCACTACCTCCGACAAGGATTTTGGGCCGTAAATGCACCAATGAAGCTCATCGCGCATTATAACTTGTACGGCTTTCCTTGGGCATTAGAGGTGAGCTTTTAGATATTATTTTAAAGAATTTCGTCGAACTTTGATTACTGAACTTAATCTATTTTAAATTTGTTCAAAATGCAGATATGGGCAATGGAAGCTTTGGGATCGTTGATTGACTTGGTGGGAGAAAACTTAGGCCACAGACATCCTTATTTGAGGAATTGAAGAATATTTAAGAGGCCTCACGATTTCTTTTCCAAATTTGCAACGTATGAACAAGAAGTTAAAGATGGAAAGGTATCGTTTTTTGTTTCCCAATCTTATGTCATTTCATTTTTGTTTATATTAATACTTCAAAAAAGAATGACATTTATGTTAACCGTACATCATGTTATCTTGGAGGAATTACATCCAATGGACAATGAAAGGGAACAACCTTACTTGGTTGGTGATGACACTGATTTATCGGTTGGTCCACAGTTTATGCCTCTCAATTACGAAGAGGACGACGGTCAGCAAAGACTTGATGATGAGGTTGGCAATGATGATAATGATGAAGGTCAGTCACGACCTAAACAAAAGAAGGAAAGACTGGTGAAGAGGAAGATGTCACCTCATAAACAAAAAATGGCAACAAGGACAAAAAGGCAGCGTACATTAGGAGACACGTCATCGGTAAGTTGATTACTAACTGATAACAAGTGTGTTAAGTTAAATACAAACCGATATTCATTGTTTTATATTCTTTTCTAATCTTTAGGTGGGTGATGACTCAACGGTCTCTTCTCAAACAATGAGGGAACTTTTGACGGAAATGTCAGATCGGTTTGAAGACATAGTCAAGAAGGAGATTTCAGCAATGGAGCGTCGCATAAATAGACGCCTTACCCGAGTGAAGAAAACTGTGGCTCAACTTGTTGATGCGCTTCGTCAGGTGACTAATTAATTTAGTTGTTTAACTGGCATGTAACTTCATTTGTATTAGCATGTAACTTGGTTTTGTATTGGCATGTAACTTATTTTTGTATTAGCATGTAAATTTCTTACCGACTGTCATGTAATTTTTGTTTTGTATTAGCATGTAACTTTGTCTTTTTTTTTTCTTTTTTTTTTAAAAATAATACAAACTACACCTGAGGTGCATAACTTCTTGACGCCACAACATCAGTATGACCATAGAGGAATTAGTAGTCCCCTTGGTGGGGGAAATGATGATAATGATAGGGATGGCACCCATGGTGGGGGAGATGGTACCCATAGTGATGGTACCCATGGTGGGGGAGATGTTACCCATGGTGATAGATAAACCCCTCCCCCATTTGGAGTTGACCCATCAGTTGGGGATGGAACATTGCAAGAGTATCTCGTTGTGAAGGATGAACGTGAGCAACGGTTTAAGATTAGGTCTCGATACATGAGTTCATCGTACACTGATCCTTTCGAAGAGGTGGACAAGGAGAGCAAAAAATTAAGGGCAAAGTATGCACGTTTTAAGATAGGCAACAACAACATAGCGTAAGTCTCTCTCACTTGTTAACAAAAGACTTGTAAGTTAAATATTTTCTTATTGTTCAATGCAGGCTGAACATCGGTTCTGACTACTTTGCAATAAAGGATTTCTTTGTCGAGTTGGAATCTCGAACCTGTTGGTTGTCTCACGAGTTTGGTTATTTTAACTTATATAATCATGTAAACATTTTTAATGTTTTTTTTAATCAAAGTTACTAATTTTTATTTATATAAATATTCATGTAGCATATAGATGCGTATATGAGTTTACTCTGTAAGTAGAGAGTGTTGAAAGCGGTTGAGTATAAGATTGACGTTACGGTGTTATGCACGGACTTCTTTGTAAGGACTTTATTATTAATTTATTGTTAGATTCAATTGACATAAACTTGTACATATTCTCCTAATATAAGTATAATTTGTAGGCAAAGTTGTATCAGGAATGGGAGAAATTCCAATCGTCTGAGGATGCACCGTTGACATGTGAATTCAATGCACTATCATATCAATGTCTGGACGATTGGATCTTGTATGCTTCCGGGGACAAGCCTGGGTCGGGAACATGTTGGTTGTCCGTTCGACATGTAAGTACACTAAACGTTACTCATTTTGAAAAAGCAAGTACACTAAACGTTATTAATGTTTTCTACTCATTTCTTGCAGTTGTTAGTCTCGTGTACGGTTGGGAATCTAGATGGACATTGGATATTATGTCACATTGATTTGCTGAAACAAAATGTTTGCATTTATGATCCATTATACAAGAAAACGAAGATTTCCATACGTCGGAAGCAAATCGCCCCACTTTTACATTTCATTCCAGCCATTTTACAATGTTCTGGATATTTTCAACAGAAAGGTATACCACCCAACAGGAACATGTTTGTTGTTCAACAATCTATTCTGAAGAAGTTACTAGCACAGTTAGACAATGATAGTTGTGGTGTCTTCATATGTCGAACGCATATATGTTGATGCGTCATACTTGTTTTTGGGGATGATCCATTATACAAGAAAACTAAGATTTCCATACGTCAGAAGCAAATCGCCCCACTTTTACATTTCATTCCAGCCATTTTACAATATTCTGGATATTTTCAACAGAAAGGTATACCACCCAACGGGAACATGTTTGTTGTTCAACAATCTATTCTGAAGAAGTTACTAGCACAGTTAGACAATGATAGTTGTGGTGTCTTCATATGTCGAACGCATATATGTTGATGCGGCATACTTGTTTTTAGGGATGGGGAACCAAAAACGTCCCCAAGCTTAGGGAGGAGATGGCACTAGGAATTTTTGCAAATAGTGTACCGGCATAATGATAACTTTGTTGGTGGTTCATCTATGTTTTTGAAATTTATAAACTGTCATGTACATGGAATGATGACAATAAACAACTGGAATGTAGAGGTTCTGTACTTTTTGAAGTATAGTCTACTGGCATGTAACTTCAGAACCAATTGTTATGTAACTTGTTAACAGGTGCTGACATGTAAAACTACTGGAATGTTTAGTTTTCAACTGAGTCTTTCACATAGATACATCATTAATAACCTATTGGCATGTAACTTCATAATCAACTGGCATGTAACGTAATAACCAACTAACATGTAACTTCAAATTATAATGGCATGTAACTTACATATGGCCTGGCATGTAACTTAAAAATAACTGGCATGTAACTTGTACAGACACTGGCATGTAACAATACTGGAATTTGATCTTTTAAGTGAGTGTCTTTCAAGTAGGGAAACAAGAATAGCCTGGCATGTAACTTCAGAACCAACGGGCATGTAACTTGTTAACAGACCCTGGCATGTAACAATATTGGAATTTGATCTTTTAAGTGAGTGTCTTTCAAGTAGGGAAACAAGAATAGCATGGCATGTAACTTCAAAATAAACTGGCATGTAACTTCAAAATAAAATGGCATGTAACTTGTTAACAGACCCTGGCATGTAACAATACTGGAATTTGATCTTTTAAGTGAGTGTCTTTCAAGTAGGGAAACAAGAATAGCCTGGCATGTAACTTCAAAATACATTGGCATGTAACTTCAGAAACAACTGACATGTAACTTGTTAACAGACCCTGGCATGTAACAATACTGGAATTTGATTTTTTAAGTGAGTTTCTTTCAAGTAGGGAAACAATAATAGCCTAGCATGTAACTTCAAAATACATTAGCATGTAACTTCAGAAACAAATGATATGTAACTTGTTAACAGACCCTTGGATGTAACAATACTGGAATTTCATCTTTTAACTGAGTGTCTTTTAAGTAGGGAAACAAGTATGACCTGGCCTGTAACTTTAAAATAAATTGGCAAATAACTTTAAAATCAACTGACATGTAACTTGTTAACAGACCCTGGCATGTAACAATACTGGAATTTGATCTGAAAAATACATGAATTCAATATTGTTATGTAACTTCAAAAAGTCTGCAATAAGAAATATAGTAATTCACCAATACATGTAAGAATTAAAACATCATTGCTAATAACTAAGTTGTACCACCAACTTCCGATGTCAATGGACATTTTTTTGAACTGTGGCCTTCTTCTCCATATTTCCTGCACCTGTACGGTCTACGTTGTCGCTTCAATGTTGCAGATGGTATAAATGGTACAGGAATCTGACATGGTTGAGCATTCCGACAATTTTGTCGGTTGTGACCGTATTTACCATAAATCGTGCAATTTCTTGTCTTTCCATTTCTATGCTCCCCAGCGGATTTAAATCTCTTCTCTTTTGGCCTTCCAGCTTGCGCACGAAAAGGAGGTGGATAAACAACCCTTGATCTCACATCTTCAGGAATAGTCCATTCACTAGGATGGCCAACAGGGAAGATGTTCCCAGAATATGCTTCAACCTAACTAGTAGTTTTGTAGCAATCCCTACAAAAATCTGCAAAAGGCTTCTTCGCGAACCTACAAAATGAAAGCTTATGAGTAATTAAATGAATCACATTTGGTAAGAAGATGAGATACAATGGAACAAGAGGATAATAACCTTATTGCGGCTAGTGCGTGGCGACATGGCAGTTTATCAACTTGAAATTTCATACAACTACAAGTCTTTTCAGAAAGGTTCACCAAACCATCTTTATTTTCATCCTTCACATTGAAGTTAACCAAATCAATTGGACAAACAGTGTACTTTTTTTAATCATAATTCCTTTCTTTTATTAATTCAGTGGCCCATGGACTCAATTGTGTTCGAGTTTTTTTTCAACCTTAGTACGACGCTTATAAAACCATTTCTGGATCATCTCTCTAATATACTCACCCATGGTTGTTATTAGCATTTGGCGAGCATGTACCAAACATGAGTTCATTGACTCAGCAATGCTAGAGGTCATCAAGCGATAACGCGTAACAGGAGAGTAAGCACGAGACCACCTTTCGGGCCCAACATTCATTAAATCTTTGAATGCTACCCTATTAACCTTCATCATTTCTAACATCACTTCCTTAAATTCAGATTTCCGGTATGCCTTCCATGCTTGTTTGAAAAGAAGACTCACATCTTTCCTTTTGTAATCGTTTTTGATGTTTTGAGCCATGTGAAACACACAATATCCATGCGGTACATTAGGGTACACTTTTACTTTCTCCAATGCAGCCTTGATCCCAAGGTGGCGGTCAGATATGATTATGCAATCCTTAAGACTACCAATAACATTTTTAAGCTCATTTAAAAACCAAGTCCGTGAGAGTTCATCTTAAACGTCCCTAAAGCCATATGCCAAAGGAAAAAACCTAGTTGTTTGCATCTAGACATATAGCTACAAACAAAATACCATAAAATTTACCCTTCAAAGGAGTACCATCAATGGCAATAACCGGCCGAATCACAGTACGAAATCCATGAAGTGAAGCGGCATGAGCGATGAACAAATATTCAAACTGATTTGCATCATTTGTCTTCATTGCAGTAACAGTCCTTGGATTTACTTCCTTCAATCGGTGACAGTAAGCATGCAATAGTTTGAATGATTCTTCGGGAGCACCAAAAATAGATGCCTCTGCATGATCATTTGCCCTTTAAGCCTTGGTATACAACAAATGTAATCCATGTTCCACTTGCATATCAACCATGATGTCTTTGGGTTTTAGAGAGTGGCCCTGTACTTTCAACTTCAACGCTAATAGTTCATCGACAGTCCAAGAATTTGCTTGTCGAAAACGTGCATGGAAACCATCGATATTGCAAGTATGATCCTTCACGAACATTCGAACCACCCAATATTCTCCTTTTTGCATCTTAAATGCATGTAATTGGAATTCACATTCGCTATCCTTACATCCGGCCTCATAACAATTCTTGTTCAAAGCATACATGTGCACCGTATGCTTAAGATCTTTCTTGCATCGAAGAGTTTACCCTTGTATAAGCCATCATCATTTGAAATTACTTCGTCCATGCGATTGGGTTCTAAGGAATACCTTTCGGATCCAGGAATACTCCAAGCTCGTGAGGTTGGATGTTCACTCGATCCATCCTCACCCAATCCATCCTCTCCAAAGGAACCTTCACCAAAGGTAGCAAAACCCGATGGACCACCACTAGCAGAACCAGCACCCACACCATCATCCGAGTTATTGATGTCAACGTTGGGTATCGACACATCATCCGAGTTATCGGTGTCCAACGCCTAACCGTTCTCTTGATCATGAATGATTTCATCAGTACATACAATTGGATTTGATATTGGAATTGACCCACATGCTGCCAGTTGCTGGAGAAACCCGCCAGACCCAGGTTGTGGAGTAGGTTGGTTACATTGTTGAAGAAAATTCGATTGTAGTAGATTGTCATCTTCATCCACTATAGTACCATTCTGCACACAATCTGTTGGTCCCTTCGCATAAATGGTGACATAAACCTCTGGTACCAACTTATCTTCATCCATCATACATGACACCTCCTTGTCATTCTCAATTATCAGTCAAGCAACACCACTATTCGTACAGACCATTGAGCATAATTCTATGGTGTACCTAGCAGCATCAACTTTTGCAACATCTTGTACCAACTTCACCAAGGCATCATAAGTCAAACATCTAGGAACATGGACCCATTTGTCAAACCACCCTCGTAACAATTGCCCACCCAACTTCCACCGTGATAGATGATCAATCTCTTTGTATCCATATTCCTACATGTCAAGTATTTGACATGAAAATTTAAAATGACTGGGAACTGACATGTAAAATTTTAACTAACCGGCATGTAACTTTAAAATGAACTGACATGTAAAGTGTTAACTAACCAGCATGTAACTTTAAAATGAATTGACATGTAAAGTTTTAATTAACCATCATGTAACGTTAAAATTAACTGACATGTAACAAAAGAATAACTGATGGCATGTAACTTCAAAAATAACCAAAGGACATTTAACTTAGAAATGAACTAGCATGTAAAGTCTACAATAACATTCTTCTAACCTGGGTACAAAAAATGACAGGAGATGAGTTTCACTCTAAATCGAAATTACCAAATGATATGTAAGTTAGAAATAAACTGGCATGTAACTAAAACAAACTGGCATGTAATATTAAAACAAACTGGCATGTAACTTCGGTACAGAAAATAAAAAAATATGGGTTTCACTAAAAATAGAAACCAGTCTCTTAATCTTCATATCAAACATAATGATAATCGTAAAAAAAACAACAAGAGATTGATTTCACTATAAATCAAAATTACCAAATCACATGTAAGTTAAAAATAAACTAGCATGTAAAGTCTACAACAACGTGCATGTAACTTTAAAACAAACTGGCATGTAACATTAAAATAAACTGGCATGTAACTTCGGTACAGAAAATAAAAAAATCTGGGTTTCACTAAAAATCGAAACCACTCTCTTAATCTTCATATCAAACATAATAATAATTGTAAAAAAAAAAAAAAAAACAATTGGGAAATGGATACATACATTCTAGAAGGTCGTTCGCCTCTAAATCTACTTCAAGAAAGAGAAGAGACCACAAAACGAGATCTGGGTTGAAGAATGTTTACTGTTGCTGGGTTTCGATCCGCCGCTGACGAATGGGTTTTGGTGGAAGAACTGAAATGGTGTGGAAGAGACAAAATGGGGGTGGACAAAATAAGTTGGAGGTCAACGAAATGGAGACTGTTGCTCATCGTCGCTGGGATCAACTTCAAGTCGTCGCCATCGGTTGGTTGTCGCTGTCACTGGAAGATGTGTGTGTGTGAGATTGTGAGAGAGAGAGAGAGAGAGAGAGAGAGAGAGAGAGAGAGAAATTTTGGTGCAAGTAAAACAAAAGTTAGGGTAATTTTGGCAATTCAAGCACAAAGATGGCAAGAATAATAAAAATAAACTTTTGGCTAAAACAATAAGTCAGTAAATATTTTGATCATTTCCTGCAATTTCCTCTATATATATAAAATATAGTTTTTTTTTAAAGAGATAGAGAGCCATTTATATTTCTGCTGTAAATAATATCTTTGTAATCTATATAATGTTTTTAAATTTAAATTAAACAACCCTCCATTTTCTAACCATTCATTTTATAGTTTTTATAAAACAATATGAAAATATCTAGCATTAAGTTATTATTAATTAGTTATTAATTGTATAGATATAGTTTTTTGTTTAAGCAAATTGCAACCAACCTCACTGAGGTTTGGCCTTTGACAACTGAAATTTCCCTCAATGTAGTAGTGAAATATACCTAGAGGGGGGGTGAATAGGTATAGGCTCCAAATTCTTCCAATCAAAAATTAATGCGGAAAATTACAAGACAAATGCACACTTGAATAGATTTAGCAAATGAATTGGATTAACTAAGACAAGAGTTAATCAAATTACAAGAAGTGCAATTAATGTAATATATGGAAGATAAAGGAAAGTAAAGCAAAATTGAACACAATGATTTTAACGTGGTAAAACCTCAATGAGGAAACATCCACGGGTTGATACCACAACCACCGGCGAAGCAATTCACTATGATGAAAAGGACTTACACACTCAAGCTACCAACTCATGATATCCGCTCAAGCTATCAACTCCTAGTCTACCCTCGGGCCTAGTGAACCACCTAGCCTACTCCCTATCCGAGATGTGTCCTACACCTCTAGGAAGCAACTTCCTATCCAAGACGCTCACGTCTCTAGGAAGATTTCTTGCTTGCCTATCCGGATCCTCCCGACCCTAGACAAGACTTCCTTGCTTGATTATCCGAGTCCTCCCGACTCTAATCAAGGCTTCCTTGCTCTATCCACAAAGCTTCACTCACTTTGCTAGAGACTTCAACCTAATGCAAGGCTATGATCTAAAGTGATGCAAATGATGCAAGCACAAACAAATTAAGCTAGATGATCAATCAAGCAAAATGTACATGTTCAATGATACTCTAGAATATGATTTCAACACTCAATCTCAAAAGATATCTAGAAATCAAACATGCAAAAACAATAAGAACAAAGGTATCAATATTCAATTTAGCACACTAAAAACCTAGTTCTTAGATCATGAAATAAAACATAGAAAATAACATGAAGCACATCACATATATGTTTTCTAGAATCAATTTCATGATATATCAAGTTTAGCACAAATATGTTCAAAACACATTACAAAGCTAAAACTCAATTAACAAATGATCAAATAACCCTAGCATGTGATCTAACATACTTCTTAACAAATTTCATCAATCAAATGGAAAGAATCAATAGTTGATCAAAAATGAAATTGAAAAACAAGAAGTTGAAAAACCAATACTAACCACGGACTGGAAATTGACCTACTGAGAAAAATGCCGAAGTCAACTGCCTCTGGAAATGCTTGGGGTTTGTAGCTCTCTTCGAGACCAACAATTTTGGTTTTTGAATCGAATGATTTCGAGTTCGTATGAGAGAGATATGATCAAAACAAGTAAACAAAAATATTGAAAAAACTGATGCGGGATTGAGGTGTTCTTCAAAAAAATTGCATAAGTGTTGGAGGGAAGGAGATTTGATTAAAAGGAGGGAAAAGGAGAAGATTTCCGAGCAAATCACGTGGTGCCACGTCAGCACCCCGTGGGGGGCGCGTGGGGCCCACGGGAGCAGAAGGCTCCCTTGCCCGTGGGGCCCACGGCCTCCCTCACGGGCTGGCCAAGTGGCCACACGTGGATTGCCCACCTCTCGCGCGCTCCCTCGGTTCGTTGCCCCATATCTTGAGCATCCGACCTCCGATTTCGAATCCGTTTTCGGATTACGAACCGTGACTCCCTCACGCACGACTACGACTACTCAACTTTGAAAAATGGTTGAGAAATCATCTCGGAATCCGATGATGAATTCAACACAACAAATGAGAACGAAAAGTAGCATAGTCAACTTGTTTGGACTCGAAACCTTATGTATGAGTAACCGAAACGACCGGAACTCAATAAGGCATTAAATGAAAAACATGTTCAAGTCCTAAACACAAAATACGTAAACAAATAAACACATATTCACATAAACATGCCATATCAAAGAGATAGTCATAAAGCATGCAATTTCACAAAGTTTGTCAATACAAGATCAATGCATGAGCATGCTATGAAGTGTGTGAATGTGTTATACCAAATGTTTGAACCACGATGCAGGGACACACATGTATGAATTGTGTGTGTGTGCGCTAACGCCTTGCAAGAGGGTGGAAGTCAAGTTTTACCTTTGACGATTTTCACCTCTTGAAGACGACTTTTGCACGAGATGTTGCTCTTCACTCTTTGAGCTTCCTTTCTTCAAATAATGTCCTAAGCAACAACTAATACAATCATAGAGTGTTTTGCAATGGAATCAAGCCAATACAAATAGTGAACCTTACAATCTCCCCCTTTGGCTATTCCATTGGCAAAAACACTCAACCTCACCATACAATGTTTCACTCAAATAAACTCAAGATGATAGCATACTCTCAATCTCACATTACAAAGAAATTCCTAGACTAAAAATCTTCAAGTCTTCAAGAATTCCTCTTTCGGTCTTCAAAGTACCTATGAGAGAAAATAGCAACCAAAACAAGAGATCTTCTCTAAAGAAGAATGGTGAGTTATTTAACCAAACAATCAAACAAAGAAGATATCCCTTATCTCATACACAAATGCATTATCTCAAGTGAATAAAATTTGTTCAAGTTAAAGCATTCCCTTAGTTTCCCAATTTCCAAGAACCAACTATCCTTAACATTGTCAAGAAAGAATTCTTTCTCCCCCTTAAGACAAGAATTCTCCCCCTTAAGACAAAGTCACATTTAAGCACAAAGAGGAATATTATCACACAATTGGAACATTTTCCACATAAAGTGCGAAGTATACAAAATCTCCCCAATATCAAACATGGTGAGGTATACATTTTCTCCCCCTTTTTGTCAAGGAATAGACAAGGGACACAAGAGATAAAGAACGAGATATTAAGCAAACAAATCGTATAGAAAGCGAAAGTTGAATAAACTAAAGCTCCCCCTTAACATATGCTCCACATATTATCAACAAGTAGATTTGTTCACAAGGGACATCACACAATCACACAATCAAGCAATAAGAGAAAATATTTCATAACTTGTCAAGTTCAAGAGAGAATCATAGATTTTCATTAATCTCTCAAAATATTCTCACATTGCTAATGAATCAAGCACATAAGCAAAGTGTGTGTGTGTGAATGCTTCTCAAATATATAGTAGGAGTAATTGTGATATCAACATGCAAACTCTATCCACACCTATCCATCTAAAGCCTTTCCAAAAATAGGTCAAACCGATATTCATCCGGTTTTTTTTGCTTTTAAAATGAATAGATATCAACATATGAGCGTGTGTGTGCATGTGGCTCGTTTTCCCGTTTCTATTTGTCAACCCGAGCTATTTCACAATTCTCAACTATACACCAATAAGCCTTTTATTTTTCATTTCTTTTAGGCTTAGAATCAAAGAATTTTTTTTTTTTAATGATTCATTTCAACACTTCTTTGATTTACTAACAAAAACATATACTCCTCATGGTGGCTTTCACTCATCACAATGACGTAGCCCTTTCCTACATTGGGTGGCTTCACAACCAAGGTGTGTAGCCCTTTCCATGAGGGTGCTCGTTGATTACTATGTAGTGCCGAAGCAAAATGGATACATACCATAGGTCATCTATCATGTACTTAACAATAAACTTCTAGATGCATCCATTATCTACACATATTCAACCACATATACTCAAAACTAAAACATACAAGAGAAGCATTAGTGCACTTTTCAAAAAAAATGATTTTCAAGCTTAAGTGCATGATCTAGAAACAATAAAAGATACTTGTTTAAGATCATTACTTCTCAAGTGAGTAGCTCTCAAAGACAATGATATACAATTAAAGTTTTGCTCATCAAGCCACTCACATCACACAAAGACATCAATCAACACAATCATGCCAATGGACATTCTAAGAGTTTTAAACCTCCTTTGTCCAAGGCTTAGTGAACAAGTCCGCAAGTTGATTTTAGTAGGCAAATGCTCTAGAGTAACAATAGAATGTTCAACTAGATCTCTAATGAAATGATGCCTAATGTCTATGTGTTTAGTGCGGAGTGTTGAACCGGATTTTAGAGATGTTAATGGCACTTAAATTATCACAATAAAGTGTCATTTTCCTTGTTCTATCTCATATCCTTAAGGATTGTGTTTCATCCAAAGTAAGGTGTGCAAGCACTTCCGGCCGCAATGTATTCGGCTTCGGAAGAGGAAAGGGAAACCGAATTTTGTTTCTTACTTGACCAAGAAACCAAGTTATTACCAACCTAAAAGCACCGCCCGATGTGCTTTTTCGGTCATCATGTTCCCGCCCAATCCGCATCACAATAGCCTACAAGGATATCATGGTATCAAATGAATAGAATAGACCAAGACTATGAGTTCCTTTGATGTACCTAATGATCCTCTTGACGGCTTTTAAGTGAGATTCCTTGGGATTTGCTTGGAATCTAGCACACAAGCCAACACTAAGCAAATATCGGGTCTACTAGCCGTTAGGTAAAGTAGACTACCTATCATGCTTCTATAAAGGCTTTGGTCAACACTTTTCCCTTTTTCATCTTTGTCAAGTTTAAAGTGGTGCTCATGGGAGTTCAAAATCTTTTCCATTTTCTAGGCCAAATCTCTTAACTAGATTTTTAGCATATTTAGATTGATTCAAATTATGCCCATGCTAGTTTGCTTCACTTGCATACCTAGAAAATAATTCAACTCACCCACCATACTCATTTCAAATTCACTTGACATAACACTAACAAATTCATCAACCTTGGTTTTATTAGTAGACCCAAAAAACAATGTCATCAACATATATTGTGCAACAAAAATATCATGATCATGATGTTTGATAAACAAAGTTCTATCATGCCACCTCTCCTATATTGGTTGTCAACAAGATATTGAGTCAACCTATCATACCAAGCTCTTGGAGCTTGTTTAAGGCCATAGAGAGCCTTTTTCAATTTAAACACATGATTAGGAGAGTGTGGGTCTACAAAACCCTTAGGTTTTCACATACACTTCTTCTTGAAGGTATCCATTGAGAAAAGCACTTTTGACATCCTTTGAAATAATTTGAACTTTTTAATGCATGCAATGGACAACAAAGTCTAATGGACTCGAGACGAGCAACCGGGCAAACGTCTCATCAAAGTCAACACCCTCCACTTGAGTGTAACCTTGAGCCACTAGTCTAGCTTTATTCCTCACAATCTTGCCACTTTCATCGGTCTTGTTCCTAAACACCCATTTAGTGCCAATTACATTTATATCTTTGGGTCTAGGAACTAAAGACCACACTTCATTCCTCTCAAATTAATTAAGTTCATCTTGCATAGCCCAACCCAATATCATCAACAATGGCTTCATTAATGTTTTTGGGTTCAATTTGAGAAGTGTAGCAAGCATAGGATATTGGTTAGCAATTTGATTTCTTGTTCTAACCCCTTCATTTAGATCACCTATGATGTCTCCTTGATAGTGTAAGTTTCTAGTCTTGGGTGAGAATGTTCAACAACTTGGTCATTTTGTTGATTATCATTTAAAGCATTTTCCAACCCTTGACTTACAACTTCACATGACTATCAATTTCATCATCTTGACTAGAAACACTACTAGCCACATCAATAGGTGTATTAGTGTCATTTAACATGTTTCTTTAGATTCAATGACACCATTATCATCACACAAATTAAGCATGCTAAGATCATCTATCTTCACATTGATAGACTCCATGATAGTCTTAGTAGTCAAGTTAAAGACTCTATATGCACGACTATTAATAGCATACCCAGAAAGAGACCAACATCACTTTTTGCATCAAACTTTCCTAAGTGATCTCTATCATTCAAATATAACATTTACTCCCAAAAGTGTGGAAGTAACTCACATTAGGCTTCTTGCCTTTCCAAAGTTCATAGGACGTTTGTTTTGTGCCGGGCCTTTTGAAAACACGATTTGACACATAACAAGCGGTATTGACCGCCTCGGCCCATAGGTTTCTAGGGACTTTCTTGCTATTGAGCATGACCCTAGCCATCTCTTGCAAGACACGATTTTTCCTCTCAACAACACCATTTTGTTGAGGAGTTCTAGGTGCGGAGAACTCATGAGAAATCCCTAAACCATCACAAAACTCACTAAATTTTGCATTTTCAAATTCCGTCCCATGATCACTCCTAATGCGACATATTTTCTTGATATCAAGACCTTTTTCATTTTGAACTTGATTACAAAACTTTTTAAAGTAATCAAAAGCCTCGGTCTTGTTTCTAAGAAAATAAACCCAAGTAAACCTAGAGTAGTCATCAACGCATACAAAAATATACTTTTTGCCATTAATGCTCTCGGTTTGAATTGGCCCCATTAGGTCCATATGCACAAGTTCTAAAGGTCTCTTGGTAGCTATGTAAGAATTTTTCTTATGAGGCACTTTGGTTTGCTTACCTAATTGGCAAGGTTCACAACCACCTCAAGCTTTTTTACCAAGATTAGGAAGACCTCTAACAATGCCATGTTTTCAAGCTTTTTCAAATCTTTAAAATTCATGTGACCCAAACTTGATGCACAAAAATCAAGCTTATTGCACTCATGTGCCATGTTGCATGTGAGAGGATCTATCTCAAGACAATAGCAATTGTATAGACCTTTTGACTCTTAGGACGACATCGCCCTTTTATCAATTATAGTGCATACATCTTTGTTAAAACTAACTTCTTGACAAATTTCACACAAGTGAGTAATGCTTATCAAGTTAGCTTGTAACCCATCAACATACAAAGTATTGCGAAGTTTAGGCAATCCGGGGATACAAATTGTTCCCTTGCCAAGAACTTGCTTTTTGGTACCATCACCAAAAGTAACCCAACCTCCATCCTTTAAAACAGATTCTAAAGAACTCTTTGTTCCCGGTCATGTTCCTAGAGCAACCGCTATCTAGGTACCAAGAATAGGAGGAGTGGCACGTAAAGCATATTGTGCAACATTACATTAGATGTGTCTTTTCTAATCCACACATTTTTCACAACATGCTTCTCACTCTTACTTCTAACATGCTTTGACTCAATATTAGACTTTTCAACATGCACCTTGACCTCATTGGTCACATCTTCAAAAATATCAAACAAAGCATTATCAATTTTCTTATGCATAGTAGAGTGAGGCACAACACAAGATTTAGCAAGCAAGTCTCAACAAACTCTTTCAACAACATGCTTTTCCAAGGTCTTCCTAGGTCTATTACTATTATATCCATACATGGATGATTGCCTAGGTCCATTCAAAGACATATCATGAAAAAGCATTATCAAGTTTGCATTTCCGAATGTACTCAAAGCATCTAGGTAAATGTCCTATCATATTACAATGATGACAAATAGGAGTAATTTGAGAAGTTTACCATTTGCATTTGCTTCCATAGCATTTGGTTTTCTCACAAATTTTACCTCTTTGAAGAGCAACCCTTGATGCTTCACCTCTTGCATTTGAGGTTGCTTCTTGATGCTTAAGTTGTTGAGTTCTCCCATTGAACATCCTTGTTGATGAAGAGGCACCTCCGGTAGCTTTCATAGCTTTACCTGATAGAGAGTGTACCTACAATTGATTCAATGCTTGCTTTGACAAAAGTAGATTGTTAGAAGGAGTCTCCTTCTCATTGATATAACCCAAACCTCTTTGTCACATGGATGCTTTCCACTTTAATGAGGGTTTCAACTTTATTAGAACTAGATGACATCTTGCTAATCACCCTATTAGCCTCATCAAGTTTCTCACGAAGCATCCTAAGTTCAATGGCATATTTTTTCCGCTTTGTTAACTAAACAAAACATCTTTATGTGATTTATCAAGCCATTGTTCATACTTTTTCTCTTGATTTAAATGCTCATTAAGTTTGGATTTAAGCACATTTCAAGTTTCTTAGCATTAACAAGAGAACAATCTCTTTGCTCAATTTCTTGCTTCAGATACCAGTCTATCATTGCTATCTTTAAGATTCATTCTAGACTTAGAATCTTGTCTTTAAGTTCATCGAATTCTTTGAGCCAAGAGCATGATCTTCTAGCTTCTTGTTGAGGGACATAACTTTAGATATAAACTTCATTTTCAAAAGTAGATCATTGATCTTTTCTCATCTAAGTCAATATGTTCAACAAAAGAAGCCACATAGGAATATACTTCCTTAATCATGATTTTATCACAAAAAAAAACACAACAAAAAATACTACAAAGAAGGATCAATCTAAGTGCGTCTAGGACACCTGCTCTGATACCAAATGAAATTTCCCTCAATGTAGTAGTGAAATATACCTAGAGGGGGGGGTGAATAGGTTAGGCTCCAAATTCTTCCAATCAAAAATTAATGGGAAAATTACAAGACAATGCACACTTGAATAGATTTAGCAAATGAATTGGATTAACTAAGACAAGAGTTAATCAAATTACAAGAAGTGCAATTAATGTAATATATGGAAGATAAAGGAAAGTAAAGCAAAATTGAACACAATGATTTAACGTGTAAAACCTCAAGAGGAAACATCCACGGGTGATACCACAACCACCGGCGAGCAATTCACTATGATGAAAAGGACTTACACACTCAAGCTACCAACTCATGATATCCGCTCAAGCTATCAACTCCTAGTCTACCCTCGGGCCTAGTGAACCACCTAGCCTACTCCCTATCCGAGATGTGTCCTACACCTCTAGGAAGCAACTTCCTATCCAAGACGCTCACGTCTCTAGGAAGATTTCTTGCTTGCCTATCCGGATCCTCCCGACCCTAGACAAGACTTCCTTGCTTGATTATCCGAGTCCTCCCGACTCCTAATCAAGGCTTCCTGCTCTATCCACAAAGCTTCACTCTTTGCTAGGACTTAACCTAATGCAAGGCTATGATCTAAAGTGATGCAAGATGCAAGCACAAACAAATTAAGTAGATGATCAATCAAGCAAAATGTAAATGTTCAATGAGACTCTAGAATATGATTTCAACACTCAATCTCAAAAGATATCTAGAAATCAAAACATGCAAAAACATAAGAACAAAGGTATCAATATTCAATTTAGCACACTAAAAACCTAGTTTTAGATCATGAAATAAAACATAGAAAATAACATGAAGCACATCACATATATGTTTTCTAGAATCAATTTCATGATATATCAAGTTTAGCACAAATATGTTCAAAACACATTACAAAGCTAAAACTCAATTAACAATGATCAAATAACCCTAGCATGTGATCTAACATACTTCTTAACAATTTCATCAATCAAATGGAAAGAATCAATAGTTGATCAAAAATGAAATTGAAAAACAAGAAGTTGAAAAAACCAATACTAACCACGGACTGGAAATGACCTATGAGAAAAATGCCGAAGTCAACTGCCTCTGGAAATGCTTGGGGTTTGTAGCTCTTCGAGACCAACCAATTTTGGTTTTTGAATCGAATGATTTCGAGTTCGTATGAGAGAGATATGATCAAAACAAGTAAACAAAATATTGAAAAAACTGATGCGGGATTGAGTGTTCTTCAAAAAAAATTGCATAAGTGTTGGAGGGAAGGAGATTTGATTAAAGGAGGGAAAGGAGAAGATTCCGAGCAAATCACGTGGTGCCACGTCAGCACCCCGTGGGGGGCGCGTGTGGGGCCCACGGAGCAGAAGGCTCCCTTGCCCGTGGGGCCCACGGCCTCCCTCACGGGCTGGCCAAGTGGCCACACGTGGATTGCCCACCTCTCGCGCGCTCCCTCGGTTCGTTGCCCCATATCTTGAGCATCCGACCTCCGATTTCGAATCCGTTTCGGATTACGAACCGTGACTCCTCACGCACGGACTACGACTACTCAACTTTGAAAAATGGTTGAGAAATCATCTCGGAATCCGATGATGAATTCAACACAAAAATGAGAACGAAAAGTAGCATAGTCAAACTTGTTTGGACTCGAAACTTATGTATGAGTAACCGAAACGACCGGAACTCATAAGGCATTAAATGAAAACATGTTCAAGTCCTAAACCCAAAATACGTAAACACAATAAACACTTCACATAAACATGCCAATCAAAGAGATAGTCATAAAGCATGCAATTTCACAAAGTTTGTCAATACAAGATCAATGCATGAGCATGCTATGAAGTGTGTGAATGTGTTATACCAAATGTTTGAACCACGATGCAGGGACACACATGTATGAATTGTGTGTGTGTGCGCTAACGCCTTGCAAGAGGGTGGAAGTCAAGTTTACCTTTGACGATTTCACCTCTTGAAGACGACTTTTGCCGAGATGTTGCTCTTCACTCTTTGAGCTTCCTTTCTTCAAATAATGTCCTAAGCAACAACTAATACAATCTAGAGTGTTGCAATGGAATCAAGCCAATACAAATAGTGAACCTTACAATCTCCCCTTTGGCTATTCCATTGGCAAAAACACCAACCTCACCATACAATGTTTCACTCAATAAACTCAAGATGATAGCATACTCTCAATCTCACATTACAAAGAAATTCCTAGACTAAAAATCTTCAAGTCTTCAAGAATTCTCTTTCGGTCTTCAAAGTACCTATGAGAGAAAATAGCAACCAAAACAAGAGATCTTCTCTAAAGAAGAATGGTGAGTTATTTAACAAACAATCAAACAAAGAAGATATCCCTTATCTCATACACAATGCATTATCTCAAGTGAAAAATTTGTTCAAGTTAAAGCATTCCCTTAGTTTCCCAATTTCCAAGAACCAACTATCCTTAACATTGTCAAGAAAGAATTCTTTTCCCCCTTAAGACAAGAATTCTCCCCTTAAGACAAAGTCACATTTAAGCACAAAGAGGAATATTATCACACAATTGGAACATTTCCACATAAAGTGCGAAGTATACAAATCTCCCCAATATCAAACATGGTGAGGTATACATTTTCTCCCCTTTTTGTCAAGGAATAGACAAGGGACACAAGAGATAAAGAACGAGATATTAAGCAAAACAAATGTATAAAAGCGAAAGTTGAATAAACTAAAGCCCCCTTAACATATGCTCCACATATTATCAACAAGTAGATTTGTTCACAAGGGACATCACACAATCACACAATCAAGCAATAAGAGAAAATATTTCATAACTTGTCAAGTTCAAGAGAGAATCATAGATTTTCATTAATCTCTCAAAAATATTCTCACATTGCTAATGATCAAGCACATAAGCAAAGTGTGTGTGTGTGAATGCTTCTCAAATATATAGTAGGAGTAATTGTGATATCAACATGCAAACTCTATCCACCCTATCCATCTAAAGCCTTTCCAAAAATAGGTCAAACCGATATTCATCCGGTTTTTTTTTGCTTTTAAAATGAATAGATACAACATATGAGCGGTGTGTGCATGTGGCGCGTTTCCCGTTTCTATTTGTCAACCCGAGCTATTTCACAATTCTCAACTATACACCAATAAGCCTTTTATTTTCTTTCTTTTAGGCTTAGATCAAAGAATTTTTTTTTTTTAATGATTCATTTCAACACTTCTTTGATTTACTAACAAAAAACATATACCTCATGGTGGCTTCACTCATCACAATGACGTAGCCCTTTCCTACATTGGGTGCTTCACAACAAGGTGTGTAGCCCTTTCCATGAGGGTGCTCGTTGATTACATGTAGTGCCGAAGCAAAATGGATACATACCATAGGTCATCTATCATGTACTAACAATAAACTTCTAGATGCATCCATTATCTACACATATTCAACCACATATACTCAAAACTAAAACATACAAGAGAAGCATTAGTGCACTTTTCAAAAAAAAATGATTTTCAAGCTTAAGTGCATGATCTAGAAACAAAAAGATACTTGTTTAGATCATTACTTCTCAAGTGAGTAGCTCTCAAAGACAATGATATACAATTAAAGTTTTGCTCATCAAGCCACTCACAATCACACAAGACATCAATCAACACAAATCATGCCAATGGACATTCTAAGAGTTTAAAACCTCTTTGTCCAAGGGCTTAGTGAACAGTCCGCAAGTTGATTTTTAGTAGGCAAATGCTTAGAGTAACAATAGAATGTTCAACTAGATCTCTAATGAAATGATGCCTAATTCTATGTGTTTAGTGCGGGAGTGTTGAACGGATTTTTAGAGATGTTAATGGCACTAAATTATCACAATAAAGTGTCATTTTCCTTGTTCTATCTCATAATCCTTAAGGATTTGTTTCATCCAAAGTAATTGTGTGCAAGCACTTCCGGCCGCAATGTATTCGGCTTCGGAAGAGGAAGGGAAACCAATTTTGTTTCTTACTTGACCAAGAAACCAAGTTATTACCAACATAAAAGCAACCGCCCGATGTGCTTTTTCGGTCATCTATGTTTCCCGCCCAATCCGCATCACAATAGCCTACAAGGATATCATTGGTATCAAATGAATAGAATAGACAAGACTATGAGTTCCTTTGATGTACCTAATGATCCTCTTGAGGCTTTTAAGTGAGATTCCTTGGATTTGCTGGAATCTAGCACACAAGCCAACACTAAGCAAATATCGGGTCTACTAGCCGTTAGGTCAAGTAGACTACCATCATGCTTCTATAAAGGCTTTGGTCAAAACTTTTCCCTTTTTCTTTGTCAAGTTTAAAGTGTGCTCATGGGAGTTCAAAATCTTTTCATTTCTAGGCCAAATCTCTTAAACTAGATTTTTAGCATATTTAGATTGATTCAACAGTATGCCATGCTAGTTGCCTTCACTTGCTCATAGAAAATAATTCAACTCACCACCATATCATTTCAAATTCACTGAATAACACTAACAAATTCATCAACCTTGGTTTTATAGTAGACCAAAAACAATGTCATCAACATATATTTGTGCAACAAAAATATCATGATCATGATGTTTGATAAACAAAGTTCTATCAATGCCACCTCTCCTATATTGGTTGTCAACAAGATATTGAGTCAACCTATCATACCAAGCTCTTGGAGCTTGTTTAAGGCCATAGAGAGCCTTTTCAATTTAAACACATGATTAGGAGAGTGTGGGTCTACAAAACCCTTAGGTTGTTCAACATACACTTCTTCTTGAAGGTATCCATTGAGAAAAGCACTTTTGACATCCATTTGAAATAATTTGAACTTTTAATGCATGCAATGGACAACAAAAGTCTAATGGACTCGAGACGAGCAACCGGGGCAAACGTCTCATCAAAGTCAACACCCTCCACTTGAGTGTAACCTTGAGCCACTAGTCTAGCTTTATTCCTCACAATCTTGCCACTTTCATCGGTCTTGTTCCTAAACACCCATTTAGTGCCAATTACATTTATATCTTTGGGTCTAGGAACTAAAGACCACACTTCATTCCTCTCAAATTAATTAAGTTCATCTTGCATAGCCCCAACCCAATATTCATCAACAATGGCTTCATTAATGTTTTTGGGTTCAATTTGAGAAGTGTAGCAAGCATAGGATATTTGGTTAGCAATTTGATTTCTTGTTCTAACCCCTTCATTTAGATCACCTATGATGTCTCCTTGATAGTGTAAGTTTCTAAGTCTTGGGTGAGAATGTTCAACAACTTGGTCATTTTGTTGATTATCATTTAAAGCATTTTCCAACCCTTGACTTACAACTTCAACATGACTATCAATTTCATCATCTTGACTAGAAACACTACTAGCCACATCAATAGGTGTATTAGTGTCATTTAACATGTTTTCTTTAGATTCAATGACACCATTATCATCACACAAATTAAGCATGCTAAGATCATCTATCTTCACATTGATAGACTCCATGATAGTCTTAGTAGTCAAGTTAAAGACTCTATATGCACGACTATTAATAGCATACCCAAGAAAGAGACCAACATCACTTTTTGCATCAAACTTTCCTAAGTGATCTCTATCATTCAAAATATAACATTTACTCCCAAAAGTGTGGAAGTAACTCACATTAGGCTTCTTGCCTTTCCAAAGTTCATAGGACGTTTGTTTTGTGCCGGGCCTTTTGAAAACACGATTTGACACATAACAAGCGGTATTGACCGCCTCGGCCCATAGGTTTCTAGGGACTTTCTTGCTATTGAGCATGACCCTAGCCATCTCTTGCAAGACACGATTTTTCCTCTCAACAACACCATTTTGTTGAGGAGTTCTAGGTGCGGAGAACTCATGAGAAATCCCTAAACCATCACAAAACTCACTAAATTTTGCATTTTCAAATTCCGTCCCATGATCACTCCTAATGCGACATATTTTCTTGATATCAAGACCTTTTTCATTTTGAACTTGATTACAAAACTTTTTAAAGTAATCAAAAGCCTCGGTCTTGTTTCTAAGAAAATAAACCCAAGTAAACCTAGAGTAGTCATCAACGCATACAAAAATATACTTTTTGCCATTAATGCTCTCGGTTTGAATTGGCCCCATTAGGTCCATATGCACAAGTTCTAAAGGTCTCTTGGTAGCTATGTAAGAATTTTTCTTATGAGGCACTTTGGTTTGCTTACCTAATTGGCAAGGTTCACAAACCACCTCAAGCTTTTTACCAAGATTAGGAAGACCTCTAACAATGCCATGTTTTTCAAGCTTTTTCAAATCTTTAAAATTCATGTGACCCAAACGTTGATGCCACAAATCAAGCTTATTGCACTCATGTGCCATGTTGCATGTGAGAGGATCTATCTCAAGACAATAGCAATTGTCTATAGACCTTTTGACTCTTAGGACGACATCGCCCTTTTTATCAATTATAGTGCATACATCTTTGTTAAAACTAACTTCTTGAAAAATTTCACACAAGTGAGTAATGCTTATCAAGTTAGCTTGTAACCCATCAACATACAAAGTATTGCGAAGTTTAGGCAATCCGGGGATACAAATTGTTCCCTTGCCAAGAACTTGCTTTTTGGTACCATCACCAAAAGTAACCCAACCTCCATCCTTTAAAACAAGATTCTTAAAGAACTCTTTGTTCCCGGTCATGTTCCTAGAGCAACCGCTATCTAGGTACCAAGAATAGGAGGAGTTGGCACGTAAAGCATATTGTGCAACATTACATTTAGATGTGTCTTTTCTAATCCACACATTTTTCACAACATGCTTCTCACTCTTACTTCTAACATGCTTTGACTCAATATTAGACTTTTCAACATGCACCTTGACCTCATTGGTCACATCTTCAAAAATATCAAACAAAGCATTATCAATTTTCTTATGCATAGTAGAGTGAGGCACAACACAAGATTTAGCAAGCAAGTCATCAACAACTCTTTCAACAACATGCTTTTCCAAGGTCTTCCTAGGTCTATTACTATATCCATACATGGATGATTGCCTAGGTCCATTCAAAGACATATCATGAAAAGCATTATCAAGTTTGCATTTCCGAATGTACTCAAAGCATCTAGGTCGAATATGTCCTATCATATTACAATGATGACAAATAGGAGTAAATTTGAGAAGTTTACCATTTGCATTTGCTTCCATAGCATTTGGTTTTCTCACAATTTTACCTCTTTGAAGAGCAACCCTTGATGCTTCACCTCTTGCATTTGAGGTTGTTGCTTCTTGATGCTTAAGTTGTTGAGTTCTCCCATTGAACATCCTTGTTGATGAAGAGGCACCTCCGGTAGCTTTCATAGCTTTACCTTGAGAGAGTGTACCTACAATTGATTCAATGCTTGCTTTGACAAAAGTAGATTTGTTAGATGAAGGAGTCTCCTTCTCATTGATATAACCCAAACCTCTTTTGTCACATGGATGCTTTCCACTTTTAATGAGGGTTTCAACTTTATTAGAACTAGATGACATCTTGCTAATCACCCTATTAGCCTCATCAAGTTTCTCACGAAGCATCCTAAGTTCAATGGCATATTTTTTCCGCTTTGTTATCACTAAACAAAACATCTTTATGTGATTTATCAAGCCATTGTTCATACTTTTTCTCTTGATTTAAATGCTCATTAAGTTTGGATTTAAGCACATTTTCAAGTTTCTTAGCATTAACAAGAGAACAATCTCTTTGCTCAATTTCTTGCTTCAAGATACCAAGTCTATCATTGCTATCTTTAAGATTCAATTCTAGACTTAGAATCTTGTCTTTAAGTTCATCGAATTCTTTTGAGCCAAGAGCATGATCTTCTAGCTTCTTGTTGAGGGACATATTAACTTTAGATAAACGTTCATTTTCAAAAGTAAGATCATTGATCTTTTTCTCATCTAAGTCAATATGTTCAACAAAAGAAGCCACATAGGAATATACTTCCTTAATCATGATTTTATCACAAAAAAAACAAACACAAAAATACTACAAAGAAAGGATCAATCTAAGTGCGTCTAGACACCTGCTCTGATACCAAATGAAATTTCCCTCAATGTAGTAGTGAAATATACCTAGAGGGGGGGTGAATAGGTATAGGCTCCAAATTCTTCCAATCAAAAATTAATGCGGAAAATTACAAGACAAATGCACACTTGAATAGATTTAGCAAATGAATTGGATTAACTAAGACAAGAGTTAATCAAATTACAAGAAGTGCAATTAATGTAATATATGGAAGATAAGGAAAGTAAAGCAAAATTGAACACAATGATTTTAACGTGGTAAAACCTCAATGAGGAAACATCCACGGGTTGATACCACAACCACCGGCGAAGCAATTCACTATGATGAAAAGGACTTACACACTCAAGCTACCAACTCATGATATCCGCTCAAGCTATCAACTCCTAGTCTACCCTCGGGCCTAGTGAACCACCTAGCCTACTCCCTATCCGAGATGTGTCCTACACCTCTAGGAAGCAACTTCCTATCCAAGACGCTCACGTCTCTAGGAAGATTTCTTGCTTGCCTATCCGGATCCTCCCGACCCTAGACAAGACTTCCTTGCTTGATTATCCGAGTCCTCCCGACTCTAATCAAGGCTTCCTTGCTCTATCCACAAAGCTTCACTCACTTTGCTAGAGACTTCAACCTAATGCAAGGCTATGATCTAAAGTGATGCAAATGATGCAAGCACAAACAAATTAAGCTAGATGATCAATCAAGCAAAATGTACATGTTCAATGATACTCTAGAATATGATTTCAACACTCAATCTCAAAAGATATCTAGAAATCAAAACATGCAAAAACAATAAGAACAAAGGTATCAATATTCAATTTAGCACACTAAAAACCTAGTTCTTAGATCATGAAATAAAACATAGAAAATAACATGAAGCACATCACATATATGTTTTCTAGAATCAATTTCATGATATATCAAGTTTAGCACAAATATGTTCAAAACACATTACAAAGCTAAAACTCAATTAACAAATGATCAAATAACCCTAGCATGTGATCTAACATACTTCTTAACAAATTTCATCAATCAAATGGAAAGAATCAATAGTTGATCAAAAATGAAATTGAAAAACAAGAAGTTGAAAAACCAATACTAACCACGGACTGGAAATTGACCTACTGAGAAAAATGCCGAAGTCAACTGCCTCTGGAAATGCTTGGGGTTTGTAGCTCTCTTCGAGACCAACAATTTTGGTTTTTGAATCGAATGATTTCGAGTTCGTATGAGAGAGATATGATCAAAACAAGTAAACAAAAATATTGAAAAAACTGATGCGGGATTGAGGTGTTCTTCAAAAAAATTGCATAAGTGTTGGAGGGAAGGAGATTTGATTAAAAGGAGGGAAAAGGAGAAGATTTCCGAGCAAATCACGTGGTGCCACGTCAGCACCCCGTGGGGGGCGCGTGGGGCCCACGGGAGCAGAAGGCTCCCTTGCCCGTGGGGCCCACGGCCTCCCTCACGGGCTGGCCAAGTGGCCACACGTGGATTGCCCACCTCTCGCGCGCTCCCTCGGTTCGTTGCCCCATATCTTGAGCATCCGACCTCCGATTTCGAATCCGTTTTCGGATTACGAACCGTGACTCCCTCACGCACGACTACGACTACTCAACTTTGAAAAATGGTTGAGAAATCATCTCGGAATCCGATGATGAATTCAACACAACAAATGA
This sequence comes from Acer saccharum, assembly GCA_030490815.1. Lineage (NCBI taxonomy): Eukaryota > Viridiplantae > Streptophyta > Magnoliopsida > Sapindales > Sapindaceae > Acer > Acer saccharum. The sequence goes on along the minus strand of CM059868.1, from coordinate 36,969,520 downwards.
GAACGAAAAGTAGCATAGTCCAACTTGTTTGGACTCGAAACCTTATGTATGAGTAACCGAAACGACCGGAACTCAATAAGGCATTAAATGAAAAACATGTTCAAGTCCTAAACACAAAATACGTAAACAAATAAACACATATTCACATAAACATGCCATATCAAAGAGATAGTCATAAAGCATGCAATTTCACAAAGTTTGTCAATACAAGATCAATGCATGAGCATGCTATGAAGTGTGTGAATGTGTTATACCAAATGTTTGAACCACGATGCAGGGACACACATGTATGAATTGTGTGTGTGTGCGCTAACGCCTTGCAAGAGGGTGGAAGTCAAGTTTTACCTTTGACGATTTTCACCTCTTGAAGACGACTTTTGCACGAGATGTTGCTCTTCACTCTTTGAGCTTCCTTTCTTCAAATAATGTCCTAAGCAACAACTAATACAATCATAGAGTGTTTTGCAATGGAATCAAGCCAATACAAATAGTGAACCTTACAATCTCCCCCTTTGGCTATTCCATTGGCAAAAAACACTCAACCTCACCATACAATGTTTCACTCAAATAAACTCAAGATGATAGCATACTCTCAATCTCACATTACAAAGAAATTCCTAGACTAAAAATCTTCAAGTCTTCAAGAATTCCTCTTTCGGTCTTCAAAGTACCTATGAGAGAAAATAGCAACCAAAACAAGAGATCTTCTCTAAAGAAGAATGGTGAGTTATTTAACCAAACAATCAAACAAAGAAGATATCCCTTATCTCATACACAAATGCATTATCTCAAGTGAATAAAATTTGTTCAAGTTAAAGCATTCCCTTAGTTTCCCAATTTCCAAGAACCAACTATCCTTAACATTGTCAAGAAAGAATTCTTTCTCCCCCTTAAGACAAGAATTCTCCCCTTAAGACAAAGTCACATTTAAGCACAAAGAGGAATATTATCACACAATTGGAACATTTTCCACATAAAGTGCGAAGTATACAAAATCTCCCCAATATCAAACATGGTGAGGTATACATTTTCTCCCCCTTTTTGTCAAGGAATAGACAAGGGACACAAGAGATAAAGAACGAGATATTAAGCAAACAAATCGTATAGAAAGCGAAAGTTGAATAAACTAAAGCTCCCCCTTAACATATGCTCCACATATTATCAACAAGTAGATTTGTTCACAAGGGACATCACACAATCACACAATCAAGCAATAAGAGAAAATATTTCATAACTTGTCAAGTTCAAGAGAGAATCATAGATTTTCATTAATCTCTCAAAAATATTCTCACATTGCTAATGAATCAAGCACATAAGCAAAGTGTGTGTGTGTGAATGCTTCTCAAATATATAGTAGGAGTAATTGTGATATCAACATGCAAACTCTATCCACACCTATCCATCTAAAGCCTTTCCAAAAATAGGTCAAACCGATATTCATCCGGTTTTTTTTGCTTTTAAAATGAATAGATATCAACATATGAGCGTGTGTGTGCATGTGGCTCGTTTTCCCCGTTTCTATTTGTCAACCCGAGCTATTTCACAATTCTCAACTATACACCAATAAGCCTTTTATTTTTCATTTCTTTTAGGCTTAGAATCAAAGAATTTTTTTTTTTTAATGATTCATTTCAACACTTCTTTGATTTTACTAACAAAAACATATACTCCTCATGGTGGCTTTCACTCATCACAATGACGTAGCCCTTTCCTACATTGGGTGGCTTCACAACCAAGGTGTGTAGCCCTTTCCATGAGGGTGCTCGTTGATTACTATGTAGTGCCGAAGCAAAATGGATACATACCATAGGTCATCTATCATGTACTTAACAATAAACTTCTAGATGCATCCATTATCTACACATATTCAACCACATATACTCAAAACTAAAACATACAAGAGAAGCATTAGTGCACTTTTCAAAAAAAATGATTTTCAAGCTTAAGTGCATGATCTAGAAACAATAAAAGATACTTGTTTAAGATCATTACTTCTCAAGTGAGTAGCTCTCAAAGACAATGATATACAATTAAAGTTTTGCTCATCAAGCCACTCACAATCACACAAAGACATCAATCAACACAAATCATGCCAATGGACATTCTAAGAGTTTTAAACCTCTCTTTGTCCAAGGGCTTAGTGAACAAGTCCGCAAGTTGATTTTTAGTAGGCAAATGCTCTAGAGTAACAATAGAATGTTCAACTAGATCTCTAATGAAATGATGCCTAATGTCTATGTGTTTAGTGCGGGAGTGTTGAACCGGATTTTTAGAGATGTTAATGGCACTTAAATTATCACAATAAAGTGTCATTTTTCCTTGTTCTATCTCATAATCCTTAAGGATTTGTTTCATCCAAAGTAATTGTGTGCAAGCACTTCCGGCCGCAATGTATTCGGCTTCGGAAGAGGAAAGGGAAACCGAATTTTGTTTCTTACTTGACCAAGAAACCAAGTTATTACCAACATAAAAGCAACCGCCCGATGTGCTTTTTCGGTCATCTATGTTTCCCGCCCAATCCGCATCACAATAGCCTACAAGGATATCATTGGTATCAAATGAATAGAATAGACCAAGACTATGAGTTCCTTTGATGTACCTAATGATCCTCTTGACGGCTTTTAAGTGAGATTCCTTGGGATTTGCTTGGAATCTAGCACACAAGCCAACACTAAAGCAAATATCGGGTCTACTAGCCGTTAGGTAAAGTAGACTACCTATCATGCTTCTATAAAGGCTTTGGTCAACACTTTTCCCTTTTTCATCTTTGTCAAGTTTTAAAGTGGTGCTCATGGGAGTTTCAAAATCTTTTCCATTTTCTAGGCCAAATCTCTTAACTAGATTTTTAGCATATTTAGATTGATTCAACATTATGCCCATGCTAGTTTGCTTCACTTGCATACCTAGAAAATAATTCAACTCACCCACCATACTCATTTCAAATTCACTTGACATAACACTAACAAATTCATCAACCTTGGTTTTATTAGTAGACCCAAAAACAATGTCATCAACATATATTTGTGCAACAAAAATATCATGATCATGATGTTTGATAAACAAAGTTCTATCAATGCCACCTCTCCTATATTGGTTGTCAACAAGATATTGAGTCAACCTATCATACCAAGCTCTTGGAGCTTGTTTAAGGCCATAGAGAGCCTTTTTCAATTTAAACACATGATTAGGAGAGTGTGGGTCTACAAAACCCTTAGGTTGTTCAACATACACTTCTTCTTGAAGGTATCCATTGAGAAAAGCACTTTTGACATCCATTTGAAATAATTTGAACTTTTTAATGCATGCAATGGACAACAAAAGTCTAATGGACTCGAGACGAGCAACCGGGGCAAACGTCTCATCAAAGTCAACACCCTCCACTTGAGTGTAACCTTGAGCCACTAGTCTAGCTTTATTCCTCACAATCTTGCCACTTTCATCGGTCTTGTTCCTAAACACCCATTTAGTGCCAATTACATTTATATCTTTGGGTCTAGGAACTAAAGACCACACTTCATTCCTCTCAAATTAATTAAGTTCATCTTGCATAGCCCCAACCCAATATTCATCAACAATGGCTTCATTAATGTTTTTGGGTTCAATTTGAGAAGTGTAGCAAGCATAGGATATTTGGTTAGCAATTTGATTTCTTGTTCTAACCCCTTCATTTAGATCACCTATGATGTCTCCTTGATAGTGTAAGTTTCTAAGTCTTGGGTGAGAATGTTCAACAACTTGGTCATTTTGTTGATTATCATTTAAAGCATTTTCCAACCCTTGACTTACAACTTCAACATGACTATCAATTTCATCATCTTGACTAGAAACACTACTAGCCACATCAATAGGTGTATTAGTGTCATTTAACATGTTTTCTTTAGATTCAATGACACCATTATCATCACACAAATTAAGCATGCTAAGATCATCTATCTTCACATTGATAGACTCCATGATAGTCTTAGTAGTCAAGTTAAAGACTCTATATGCACGACTATTAATAGCATACCCAAGAAAGAGACCAACATCACTTTTTGCATCAAACTTTCCTAAGTGATCTCTATCATTCAAAATATAACATTTACTCCCAAAAGTGTGGAAGTAACTCACATTAGGCTTCTTGCCTTTCCAAAGTTCATAGGACGTTTGTTTTGTGCCGGGCCTTTTGAAAACACGATTTGACACATAACAAGCGGTATTGACCGCCTCGGCCCATAGGTTTCTAGGGACTTTCTTGCTATTGAGCATGACCCTAGCCATCTCTTGCAAGACACGATTTTTCCTCTCAACAACACCATTTTGTTGAGGAGTTCTAGGTGCGGAGAACTCATGAGAAATCCCTAAACCATCACAAAACTCACTAAATTTTGCATTTTCAAATTCCGTCCCATGATCACTCCTAATGCGACATATTTTCTTGATATCAAGACCTTTTTCATTTTGAACTTGATTACAAAACTTTTTAAAGTAATCAAAAGCCTCGGTCTTGTTTCTAAGAAAATAAACCCAAGTAAACCTAGAGTAGTCATCAACGCATACAAAAATATACTTTTTGCCATTAATGCTCTCGGTTTGAATTGGCCCCATTAGGTCCATATGCACAAGTTCTAAAGGTCTCTTGGTAGCTATGTAAGAATTTTTCTTATGAGGCACTTTGGTTTGCTTACCTAATTGGCAAGGTTCACAAACCACCTCAAGCTTTTTACCAAGATTAGGAAGACCTCTAACAATGCCATGTTTTTCAAGCTTTTTCAAATCTTTAAAATTCATGTGACCCAAACGTTGATGCCACAAATCAAGCTTATTGCACTCATGTGCCATGTTGCATGTGAGAGGATCTATCTCAAGACAATAGCAATTGTCTATAGACCTTTTGACTCTTAGGACGACATCGCCCTTTTTATCAATTATAGTGCATACATCTTTGTTAAAACTAACTTCTTGAAAAATTTCACACAAGTGAGTAATGCTTATCAAGTTAGCTTGTAACCCATCAACATACAAAGTATTGCGAAGTTTAGGCAATCCGGGGATACAAATTGTTCCCTTGCCAAGAACTTGCTTTTTGGTACCATCACCAAAAGTAACCCAACCTCCATCCTTTAAAACAAGATTCTTAAAGAACTCTTTGTTCCCGGTCATGTTCCTAGAGCAACCGCTATCTAGGTACCAAGAATAGGAGGAGTTGGCACGTAAAGCATATTGTGCAACATTACATTTAGATGTGTCTTTTCTAATCCACACATTTTTCACAACATGCTTCTCACTCTTACTTCTAACATGCTTTGACTCAATATTAGACTTTTCAACATGCACCTTGACCTCATTGGTCACATCTTCAAAAATATCAAACAAAGCATTATCAATTTTCTTATGCATAGTAGAGTGAGGCACAACACAAGATTTAGCAAGCAAGTCATCAACAACTCTTTCAACAACATGCTTTTCCAGGTCTTCCTAGGTCTATTACTATATCCATACATGGATGATTGCCTAGGTCCATTCAAAGACATATCATGAAAAGCATTATCAAGTTTGCATTTCCGAATGTACTCAAAGCATCTAGGTCGAATATGTCCTATCATATTACAATGATGACAAATAGGAGTAAATTTGAGAAGTTTACCATTTGCATTTGCTTCCATAGCATTTGGTTTTCTCACAATTTTACCTCTTTGAAGAGCAACCCTTGATGCTTCACCTCTTGCATTTGAGGTTGTTGCTTCTTGATGCTTAAGTTGTTGAGTTCTCCCATTGAACATCCTTGTTGATGAAGAGGCACCTCCGGTAGCTTTCATAGCTTTACCTTGAGAGAGTGTACCTACAATTGATTCAATGCTTGCTTTGACAAAAGTAGATTTGTTAGATGAAGGAGTCTCCTTCTCATTGATATAACCCAAACCTCTTTTGTCACATGGATGCTTTCCACTTTTAATGAGGGTTTCAACTTTATTAGAACTAGATGACATCTTGCTAATCACCCTATTAGCCTCATCAAGTTCTCACGAAGCATCCTAAGTTCAATGGCATATTTTTCCGCTTTGTTATCACTAAACAAAACATCTTTATGTGATTTATCAAGCCATTGTTCATACTTTTTCTCTTGATTTAAATGCTCATTAAGTTTGGATTTAAGCACATTTTCAAGTTTCTTAGCATTAACAAGAGAACAATCTCTTTGCTCAATTTCTTGCTTCAAGATACCAAGTCTATCATTGCTATCTTTAAGATTCAATTCTAGACTTAGAATCTTGTCTTTAAGTTCATCGAATTCTTTTGAGCCAAGAGCATGATCTTCTAGCTTCTTGTTGAGGGACATATTAACTTTAGATAAACGTTCATTTTCAAAAGTAAGATCATTGATCTTTTTCTCATCTAAGTCAATATGTTCAACAAAAGAAGCCACATAGGAATATACTTCCTTAATCATGATTTTATCACAAAAAAAACAAACACAAAAATACTACAAAGAAAGGATCAATCTAAGTGCGTCTAGACACCTGCTCTGATACCAAATGAAATTTCCCTCAATGTAGTAGTGAAATATACCTAGAGGGGGGGTGAATAGGTATAGGCTCCAAATTCTTCCAATCAAAAATTAATGCGGAAATTACAAGACAAATGCACACTTGAATAGATTTAGCAAATGAATTGGATTAACTAAGACAAGAGTTAATCAAATTACAAGAAGTGCAATTAATGTAATATATGGAAGATAAAGGAAAGTAAAGCAAAATTGAACACAATGATTTTAACGTGGTAAAACCTCAATGAGGAAACATCCACGGGTTGATACCACAACCACCGGCGAAGCAATTCACTATGATGAAAAGGACTTACACACTCAAGCTACCAACTCATGATATCCGCTCAAGCTATCAACTCCTAGTCTACCCTCGGGCCTAGTGAACCACCTAGCCTACTCCCTATCCGAGATGTGTCCTACACCTCTAGGAAGCAACTTCCTATCCAAGACGCTCACGTCTCTAGGAAGATTTCTTGCTTGCCTATCCGGATCCTCCCGACCCTAGACAAGACTTCCTTGCTTGATTATCCGAGTCCTCCCGACTCTAATCAAGGCTTCCTTGCTCTATCCACAAAGCTTCACTCACTTTGCTAGAGACTTCAACCTAATGCAAGGCTATGATCTAAAGTGATGCAAATGATGCAAGCACAAACAAATTAAGCTAGATGATCAATCAAGCAAAATGTACATGTTCAATGATACTCTAGAATATGATTTCAACACTCAATCTCAAAAGATATCTAGAAATCAAAACATGCAAAAACAATAAGAACAAAGGTATCAATATTCAATTTAGCACACTAAAAACCTAGTTCTTAGATCATGAAATAAAACATAGAAAATAACATGAAGCACATCACATATATGTTTTCTAGAATCAATTTCATGATATATCAAGTTTAGCACAAATATGTTCAAAACACATTACAAAGCTAAAACTCAATTAACAAATGATCAAATAACCCTAGCATGTGATCTAACATACTTCTTAACAAATTTCATCAATCAAATGGAAAGAATCAATAGTTGATCAAAAATGAAATTGAAAAACAAGAAGTTGAAAAACCAATACTAACCACGGACTGGAAATTGACCTACTGAGAAAAATGCCAAAGTCAACTGCCTCTGGAAATGCTTGGGGTTTGTAGCTCTCTTCGAGACCAACAATTTTGGTTTTTGAATCGAATGATTTCGAGTTCGTATGAGAGAGATATGATCAAAACAAGTAAACAAAAATATTGAAAAAACTGATGCGGGATTGAGGTGTTCTTCAAAAAAATTGCATAAGTGTTGGAGGGAAGGAGATTTGATTAAAAGGAGGGAAAAGGAGAAGATTTCCGAGCAAATCACGTGGTGCCACGTCAGCACCCCGTGGGGGGCGCGTGGGGCCCACGGGAGCAGAAGGCTCCCTTGCCCGTGGGGCCCACGGCCTCCCTCACGGGCTGGCCAAGTGGCCACACGTGGATTGCCCACCTCTCGCGCGCTCCCTCGGTTCGTTGCCCCATATCTTGAGCATCCGACCTCCGATTTCGAATCCGTTTTCGGATTACGAACCGTGACTCCCTCACGCACGACTACGACTACTCAACTTTGAAAAATGGTTGAGAAATCATCTCGGAATCCGATGATGAATTCAACACAACAAATGAGAACGAAAAGTAGCATAGTCAACTTGTTTGGACTCGAAACCTTATGTATGAGTAACCGAAACGACCGGAACTCAATAAGGCATTAAATGAAAAACATGTTCAAGTCCTAAACACAAAATACGTAAACAAATAAACACATATTCACATAAACATGCCATATCAAAGAGATAGTCATAAAGCATGCAATTTCACAAAGTTTGTCAATACAAGATCAATGCATGAGCATGCTATGAAGTGTGTGAATGTGTTATACCAAATGTTTGAACCACGATGCAGGGACACACATGTATGAATTGTGTGTGTGTGCGCTAACGCCTTGCAAGAGGGTGGAAGTCAAGTTTTACCTTTGACGATTTTCACCTCTTGAAGACGACTTTTGCACGAGATGTTGCTCTTCACTCTTTGAGCTTCCTTTCTTCAAATAATGTCCTAAGCAACAACTAATACAATCATAGAGTGTTTTGCAATGGAATCAAGCCAATACAAATAGTGAACCTTACAACAACTAGAAACAACTTTATACTTAATTGACAATGACCTCCCCTACTGTTAGTTAAAGTAAAGTCAAACTTAACAAAGATAAGGATATTTTTGTCCTTTTAAGCATTTTTTATTTATTTTAAAAATAAAAAATAAAAAAAAAACAGATCTCAAGTTTTCTCAAGTTTTTTTTTTTTTTTCTTTTCTATTTTATTCTCAAGTTTTACTAACATGGAAGAGTAAAAAATAAAAAATAAAAAACTGAAGAAAATGTTGTTGGATTGGATTTAGGTGAGCCACACTTTTTATTTTTTATTTTTGAAAAATCTGAAAAACTTGAATCTAAAGAAAAATCTGGAGATACATCAATGGAAGAAGAAAATGTTGTTAGATTATATTTGGATGAGTTACACTTTTTATTTTTTATTTTTGAAAAATCTGAAAAACTTGAATCTAAAGAAAAATCTGGAGATACATCAATGGAAGAAGAAAATGTTAGATTAGATTAGATTTAGATGAGCCAATTTTTATTTTTATTTTAGTTTTCATATATTTATATATTTTTAAAATCAGAATTTTTTTATTTAGGGACATTTTGGTATTTGTAGCGCCCAAATCCGGTCAATAGCTAAATTTAACTAGGTTTGACCAACATTAGGGGAGGTCATTGTCAATTAATAATAAAGTTGTTTTTAGTTATCAAAGGTCAAACCTTAGGGAGGTTGATTGCAATTTGCTCTTTTTTTTTTTCTAAAAGAGATATAGAGTCATTTATTTGGATTTGGACCCCCTCCTATTTGTATTCCTGCAGTAAATAACATTCCTTTAATCTATATAATATTTATAAATTTAAATTAAACAACCCCACCCACCATTTTCTAACCATTCATTTTTTCAGTTTCTATAAAAAAACAATAATGAAAATATCTAGCATTAAAAATTATTAATTGTAATAATATAGTTTTTTTTTTTCTTTAAAAATAAATAATATAGTTTTTTTTGTTCTAAAGAGAAAGATAGCCATTTATATCCCTTCAATAAAAAAATCTTCCATTAATTTATATAATATTTATAAATTTAAATTAAACAACCCTCCATTTTTCAATCCAAAATTTTATAAAACAATAATCAAAATCTCTACGATTTCATTCTTCAATGAAGCATTCGGACTTGGAAGATGGATAGAAAGTCGAGAACATCAACAGATTCCTCAAGAAGAAGAACATGATGTAGTAATCAAAATCTCTAGCATTAAATTATTATTAATTAGTTATTAGTTATTATTTGTAATAATATAGTTTTTTTTTCTAAAGAGAAAGAGAGCCATTTATTAACCTTCCATTAATTTATATAATATATTAATATTTATAAATTTAAGGGATAATTATAAAATAGTCCCCTAATGTTTGATCAACTACAAAATCAAACCCCATGGTTTGAACAATTAAAAAAAAAAAAACCTACCATTAGTTGACTTTATTTAAATCTAATTAAATATGAAAATTATTTAGCAAAAATACATTCGCTAAACAATTTTATTAAATCTCATAACGGGGTTTATATATTTCAACAAAAATAGAAAAGTATATACAGACACAAAACATTTTTTTTTTTTTTACAATACTACTATGCATTTTACTTTTGTAGTTTTATCTTTGAAGTTTGAGTAATTAAGTGATGGAATTTTTTTGAAGTTTTAAGGGGTTGAGGAGGATGGTATGGTAGGCTATATTTTTGGTTATTTGAAAGTTGAGACTTCAGTTTCAAACTCTTTTTGTTGCTCTCTACAAGTCTATTGAGAGTTGGCACTTGAAGAAATTAGCGATTGAAAGCAAAAATAGATTGAAAGCGAAAAAAAAACTTAAAACATAAATTCGATAACAATTACGTTATATTTTACGATGCCTACACATTTATTAGTGTATACTACTTTTGAGCTATATAATAGTTTTAAATATACAATTAACCAAACATTTATTGATTTACTTCATAGATGATTATTTTTTCGATACAACTAACATTGATTATTTTAAAAGTTACAGTAATACCAAACTAGCTCTTAATGAACTTTTAAACACTTTATTTAAGCAAAACCTTGATAATAAATATAACTTTAAGAAATTAAAGTGAATTTGTCTAAATAATAATAATAATAAATGATTTTTACTTAAGAAGCTCTTTTGATTGGCTAATTTAAATTTACTCAATTATCTTATAGGATAAGTTATTTGCATTTTTTTTTTCTTTCAGAGTACCCTATTGTGTATACTAATGGCCTAATAGATTTACTGTTGACCTCGATTTTTGGAAAAATTTAGTCAACAACACGCTGGCTGATCGATGTCTGGATCAACAAATGAAGTGTGATCTCGATTGTGGTTTCGTTATGCAAGCGAGTTGATTAGACGAATAATAAATATAAAGAATTGATAAAAGATAACAGAGACACCATAATTTTTACGTGGAAAACCCTAAATAGGGAAAAACCATGGTCACTTTGGGCGACAGAGAAAGAGAAGTCTTTACTATGAAAGAAAGAATGATTGCAGTTTACAAGTGATACATGGCTTACGATCCCCTTTCTTTGCTTTATATATGTATTTATATTGGGGTTAGGGTGCTGCCCTAGCCCTTTGCACGCAAGCAAAGACTAATACTAGGCGAGATCCTAGAAGGGTCGTATCTAGGCGAGATTCTTGGTGAATCGAGTCTCCATAAATTGATGGTGTTAAGATTTTCATTCCTTGCAGTAGTATTCTTCTGAATCTTCACATTTATTATACGATTCGTCAACTACTGGATTATTGGTGATTATCTGGGTTAGTCTAAGGTCGAATCTTGTGAAAGATACGTTGAAATCTTGTATTATTAATGATACCTTGTATTTGCTGCGTGAGCGGCGAGTTCGTATCAATTTGCCTGTTTTGAGGATTCTCTAGCGAGCAAGTTCCCTTTATGGGCGACTTGCTCTTTGCTTGTTAATTCGACGTGGTTGCGCATGGCCCATTGAGCTGACGCGACCTGATGACATGGAGATTTGGTTCCATAGATTCCGGGCTCTGTGCTAACGTGTCAGACCGAATAAAATTAGCCCAAACATTTACAAAGTTAAAATTCAACAAACATCAATTCATTAAGAATTATCTGATACCATAAGTATTTTTTTTTTCTTTTCTAAAACTAGGTTTGGTGGCTTGCGTAAGGCACTTGTTTTGATTTTTATTAATATTTATGTTCTTAAATAGCATTCACTCCTACACTATTGAAGTTATAGGTATGAGTTATGTTTTGCGTAAGAAAATTATATAATACACACAACAATTAAAACACCTTAAACAATAAATTAAATCTAAGATGCATAGAAAACATACCTCTTGAATACATGATAATTTACAAAAAGAATTGTAGATCCGTATGAACAACCGCTCACACTCAGATTAAGCCTTCCTTTGTCTACTTCCTTAAAACCCTTACAATATAGTTTTAATGGGACAATCTATATTTATATAGGAAGAGGTGAGGGAACCTAGCCCTAATGCTTTAAACCCATCCTTATTCAGTTTTGGGTTCACTCATCAGAGAGCCCAATACTTTTGGCATACACTAAAACATCATATCAATATAATTGGAGTCTAAAACCCATTAAATACATCAAGCCCAATATTCAGTAATGATCACAATAACTTATTAGACCTTCAGGCAATTCAGTTAAGTTACGGTTCAACTAGTTTTAGAAAACCAAAAACTCAATCAACAACAGCCATAAATATAGAAAATTCTAACATGTTCCTCTCCTCAAAACTCTGAATTATGCGTAATTGTTAAAATAAAAAATAAAAAACTATTTTTTTATTTTAATAATTTTCAATTAAGATAATATTGTATATATTAAAAAAAAAAATTAAAATTGTAAGTACAATTATTATAAAAAAGAAAATTTAGTGTAAAAAAGTAATTTATTTTAATTCAATTATATAAAAGTTAATTTAACCTAATGTTACTATTAAAACACAATTCTGAATTGTTTTTCATTTTTCTTGGGTATACAGTCTCATATGTGGCATGCAACTACAAAAATACCACTATTTTCAATTTAAAACATTTTCAACTTAGGTTTGGTACCCGAAACGTAGTGATAATCAATGAACATATATGTGCCATTCTCCATGTTCATAAACTAACTTTTTCTATTTATTTTTTTTGGTTTCTCTTAATTATAAGACAAGATGAGTTTGAATGTCTAACTTGCATAATTTTATAAACAATTACATAGGTTGACTGAATTGATTTGAGTTGTTTCATTATTATTAATTTTTTGGATTGTTTTTTTTTTAGAACATTAATCTGATAATTAACAAAAAGATGAGTTTAAAATATCTAAGTTTTAATAAATTTGAAAGAGTGATGGATGTAATGATGTGACATTATTTGAGCATCAAATTTGGATAGAGTAGCATATGATTTGTAATAATGTGAAATGGTGTGAAATTTGGATGTAAGGATGTGAAATGGTATTAAATGATTTGTAACTACCATTAACCATCTCGTCTCATGATTACATGGTGACTAAAACTCATAAGCCACAACCATGAGGTGGTTGCCTTGGTGGTCCAAGGCTTGGGATGAAAATCTCAAGTTCTTGGTTCTACTCTTGATAATTACATTGTGACCAGCCATCAGGACGTTAGCTCAGCTGGTGGAAAGACGGACTTGGGGCACAGGTAACTCCCAGGTCAGCGGTTCAAATCCTACCCAGGCGAAGGCGAGTTCTGATTTGCTCGCTTGCATCTTTGTGTGGCCGAGGGTGTGGGCCGAGGTTTCCTATCTATTCTACTTCATAAAATCTAACAAATAGACCGTCAGAATCAACAAGTTGGCTATAGGTGTGTCACGTAGTTGGGGAGGACAGACAGATGGGTGCTTGGACGAATTCTAGGATCCTCGATACAAAAAAATAATAATAATAATAAATAAAAAATAAAAAAATAAAAAATGGATACATTTTACAAATAGGGTATGTTTGCTACATAGGATTGGACATTGGACAAGTCCAAAATCCAATAATAAATCATTGAGAGCAAAATTGCAATAGAATATATATATATACTTGGCTTTTATAAGGCAAAATTCCCTCATTTGACCCAAAAATTTAGGCAGTTTTTGAAACTGTACCATCCCAATAAGTTGTTTATTTATTTATTTATTTTTTTTTATTTTTATTAAAGAGAAATAATTTTTGGACAAGTATGCCCTTATCTACCTATCAGAGAACTTTAATATTTTATTTCCCTCTCATAATTTATTTCCCTCTCAGATTTTATTTCCCTCCCGGAGTCTCAGACACAAGTTCGTCCCATCTCAGACACAAGTATTTCCCTCTCAAAATCTAGCACGGTTTTTGTAAATCACCATATTAAACATCTGAAGGTTTTCTAATCTAAATAAGGTATGTTATTTTATTTTTGTTCCTTTTTACTTTCCATAACATTAGTTCATTTATGTTGTTGCATTAGTATGTCCCACCTCTGACACAATTATTTCCCTCTCAGGTTTTTCTTAAATCTCTAAAGGTTTTCGTAAATCACCATATTAAACATCTGAAGGGTTTCTAATCTAAAGAAGGTATGTTTTTTTTTTTTTTGTTCCTTTTTACTTTCCATAATTTGAGTTCCTTTATGTTGTTGCATTATATTTTTCTAGTAGTTATTAGTGGTTCTACTAAACTTCTTGAAGTGAAAGTAAATTTCCAGAATGAACAGAAGCATAAATAATTTACCAGAATGTTTACACAGTAGAAAGTTTGATTTTTATTCCTATTGCAACGTGTAATCATTCCCCCATTATATCGTGTAATCATTCATATTGTTAAGTGTGTAAGCATCCGGAGATAGCAGCGTGTAAACATTAAGTTGCAGCGTGTAATCATACTCAGTTTTAGTCATGTAAGCAAGTGTTAGTCGTCAAACATTCATTCAGCTTGTCAACATTTCCTTTGTTTAACCAGCATCGATTGTTTTATTAAATAATATTAATTTTCTCCTCCATTATGCATAGATTCATGGCAGATTTGCGATTACTCATATCGCACGGTGGGCAATGGTGTGGTCAGAATTATGAGGGAGGGGATTTTGAAATGGCTTTCGTACCTCGTGGTTTGACTTACGATGGCTTGATAAAGATGGTAGAAGATATTGTTATGTTTGATTCGTCCGGTTTCAACATAGAAGTAAGAGCTATTTTGAGTACGAGTGGGAGGCATACTATTGTGCGCATTAAAAACGACAGGGATGTGTCATTTTTGATGCAGGAAGAAAGTGTAATTCCTGAAGCATATGTTAGTATTGTCCGAAGAGATCAAACTACTGGTGGTAATATGCCAACTCAAATGCCATCCTAAATGGCAACCCAAATACCATTCCAAATGCCATCTGAAATGCCAACCCAAATGCCATTCCAAATGCCATCCCAAATGCCAACCCAAATGTACCCATATTTTCCACATCAGTTTGTGAATCAATATTATACGCATATACAACAACCATATTCCCAACCATACTGCTCAACATATGCCCAAACATCTCAACCGGTTACAGAATAACATAGTGCCCAACCTACACTTCACCCTCACCAACCTATATCACCAATTTCACCAGTTAATCAAAGCTTTTATGAACAACTGAAATCCCAGTTTAAATCCGCATGTGGGAGAAACACAATGGGGGGGTCAATGTCATCTGCATAAGGTGTTGAACCTACCTTAACAATACCTATAATTCTTGAAGAGACATCACAAGAATCAGACAGAAACGACACAGATGGTGCTATAGGCAGTGACGATAAAATGGTGGCAGCCTAACTGAATTTGAAACCAATACTGATAATGGACTAGATAACTTGTATGAACAATACCCTTTTACAGAAGATGAAGCTTTTTGTGATTTTAATGGAGAAGAAGACAATCGAGAGGGGTTGAATTATGGTAGTCCTAACTTTGACGGTGAAGGTGATAGTAGCAGTGAATCTGATGCCTCTGATCATTGTCATGCAAGTGGTAATGATGATCCAGTCGGCATTACTACTATACAAAGGGGTTCATCTACGGTCCCTCGTCCTTGGATAATTCTTATATCAGAGCAATGCTCATTCCAAACCATCAACCATGAGTCTTCTACCATTGATGGTCGATTTTATAAAGGCAGAATATTTTCTTCCAAAAAAGAGCTGAAACGAGAATTGTGTTTGCTAGGATTGAAGCAACATTTTTAAATCAGAATAAGGAGGTCCAGTAAGGGCAGATTTCAAGCTACTTACAAGGACGACAATTGTTCCTTCAAAGTGCATGCAAGGAAATTGGATGAGGGAGAGTATTGGGAGATTCAAAAATTTGACAAGGAACATAGTTGCACCATTGAGGGGTTCCAAGGTCTGTTTCGGTAAACTAATTCTTCGGTTATAGATGAATTGGTGTCTCCGAAGCTTCGGGTTAATGGAACAGCCTTGAAACTGAAAGAAATCATGACAGATATGCAGATACATTACAGTCTCCAAATTCAATACACCAAGGCTTAGTGAGCGAAGGAACATGCAGAGTCTATTGTGTTCGAACTTGCGGTAAAGTCGTTTCAACGGATTTCGTCATATTTGTATATGCTTGAATGGAAAAACCCTGGCACCGTCACTGATTTTAAGTTGGACGATGAAGGACGATTCAAATTTGCTTTCTTCTTATACAGTGCTTGTATTCGTGGTTTTCGGTCAGCGATTAGGCCTGTTATTGCTATTGACAACACTCATCTTAAAGGAAGATTCTGTGTACATTGTTCGTTATTGCATGCAAAAATGGAAATGAGCAAGTATATCCACTTGCTTTTGGGCTTGGGCATAAGGAAAATAAAGAGTCATGGACTTGGTTTTTGAGGTGTGTCCGTAAGTGCATCGATTGTCCGACCGATTGTATGTTCATATCTGACCAGGACAAGGGCATTAAGAAGGCGATGTGAATTATGTACCCCGATGCACCACATGGCTTATGTGTATTCCAGATGACTATGAACGTTAAGAATACGTTCAAAAGGGATTATGTCACCGGTATTTTCAGGCATGCATATAAGATTTATAGGGAATCTGAGTTTAATGAAGAAATGAGTGAATTGATGCGGGTACACCCGAAGGAATACGACAATCTCATGACAATTGGGCCCAAAAAATGGTCACGTGCTTACTCTCCTATAAGACGATACTTCATGATGACTTCAAACATCGCAGAATGCATCAACTCATGTCTTCGACATGCACGACAGTTCCCTGTTACTGTTCTAATTGAGTACATACCTGATATGATGTAGAAATGGTTCCATGATCGATGAACTTTTACGAACTCGTTGCACACATAATTGACACCATGGGCAACAAAGTTTTTAACGGAACGTAATGAAGATTCTACTTTGTACACGGTGCGTCCAATTGATTGGAATGAATTTGAAGTTAAAGATGGGGGTAATGACGGAATCGTTAATCTTATGGATAGGACTTATACGTGTCGAGGATTTGAAATCGTTTTATTGCCATGTGCTCATGCGTTGGTTGCTTTACGAGCTTGTAAAAGACCGTTCATTGATTTTTGTTCGCATTATTATAAGAAATCGAGTTTAGTTGAAGCTTACACTGGAGTTATCAGACCAGTTGGCCACATGAGCGAGTGGGAAATCCCTGATGAAATCAACTCATTAGTTGTGCACCCTCCTCCATGGATCTCTCAGGCTTGCCAGCCATGTAAGATTAGGAAACCTTCGACAGGAGAGTTTCATTTGGGGAAGGCAAAAACATGTTCCCTTTGCAAACAAAGCGGCCATAATCGACAAAATTGTCCAAATCCTCTTGGTCTCCCAACCGCCAACATCAACAGTCAACCTCAAACTGGTCCAGAACGGAGACAACGTAAGTATAGGGTTTGCAGAGAACGAGGACATAACCGACAGACATGCCCTCAAAGTCAGACGAGCAACATAGAGCACTATATTCCTACTGTCATTCCATAAATGTATTTCAAATATAATTTTATTTTTGTGGATAATAGACATTGTAATTTTCCAAAAGTGTTGTATTTGTGCTATACTATTGGATACGTAATTTACATAATTGATGAAAATTTGGTATATGATGTGGTCGTTTATCAGGTGTAGCTATTTAACATGTATATATTTACATGATAATTGGAAACACTCTGATTACAAGTAAAATGGTCATAGTATGAATGATTACACGTCACTTTGAAAACATGATTACACTATATAATAAATGTTGTGTGTAATCTTGCTTACAAAGTGGCGTGTAATCATTGAACAGTTGCATGTCGAATCATTCATAATGCAATTACACGATGAAAAAAGTAACCATGATTACAAGTAAAATAGTCACAGCATGAATGATTATACGTCACTTTGAAAAAACGATTACACGATATAATAAATGGTGCATGTAATCTTTCTTACAAAGTGGTGTGTAATCATTGACCAGTTGCATGTCGAATCATTCATAATGCAATTACACGATGAAAAGTAACCATGATTACACGCTACATTTAATGCATCGTGTAATCATGGTTAGTTTTCATCGTGTATCACACTGTTGCATGCAACTAAAATTTTGTGAATGATTACACGATGGAAACAAACCATCCTTACAGGATACATTAAATGTAGTGTGTAATCATGGTTACTTTTCATTGTGTAATCTTTGAAAGTGTTGCATGGCTGATTCACTGGTTCACATTTGATTCTTTATATTTAATTTTTGAAAAATATATTTATTTGTATTTTTTACATTTCATTCTTTATAATTTATTACTATTTTTTTTTTAAACATTAATCAATATTTCTAACATGGAAAAAACTTCTAGCACAATAAGCAAAGTAACTCAAAAGTAATCAATATTTCTAACATGGAATGAATGATTAAATCCAAAAACATTTCATGTATATACCAACAGGGACATATGAAAATATATATAAACGTGTCCTAAAGTAATCTAGAGGGGGGGTGAATAGATTTTAAACATTTTTACCCAATTTTCGAGATTAGTCAAATTTACGAAAATGCCCCAATCTAGTCAATATACAAAAACAAGCATATAAGTGCGGAAATTAAAGAACACAATATTTACGTGGAAACCCACACGGGGAAAAACCACGGGCTGTAATGTGCGCCACACGAAAACCTCGAATCCACTATTTACAAATACGATTACAATTTAGGTTGACCACATCACACCTAAAATTACTAATCCGTCTTTGCTACCCGCGGGCCTTTAATAGTGACTCTAGTCCCTTGCTTGCAAACTACCAAAGAGGTAAATACAAGACTTGTCTCTAAAGTGAAGAGATAGCACAACCTAAGGTGAATATGTAAAATACTCAAGATGCTAAAAATGCAAGGTTAGACATTCAAACTTATCTAGGCATGGATGAACATGTTAGACATTCCTAGATATCATATCACTAGATGACATGCATATAACAACACTAAATAAGCAACCAAAATCCTATATGCATTATCTATCACAAAACAACTCACAAACCACAATAAAACAATCTTGAAACTAAGTCAAGTCATAAAGATGCAATCTTGAATCAATTCAAGTGATAAAAAAGCTATCTTGTAAAGCAAGAACATATAGATATGAGAATGATGTTCTAGATACAAGTCATGTGAGCAAAACTAACAACCCTAAATGAAATCAACCTAGAATCATGCTAGATGATGTATGAAAGATGCAAGATGAAGGGTGTTTGTGTTTTGTAACCTTAAAGATGGAGTCTTGATGCCTTGAAGTGGAAGATGCTCAAGAAGCTCTCAAATGAGTAATTTTTGCTCTCTAAGAGGAAGGTCGGTGTCCGCAGAATGAGGGCGCCGAATACCAACAGACGCGCGAGACTTTGGATTATGCGGCCTGTTTCTGCACCCTTGGCCGCCGAACAAGGGCGCCGAAATGAGACCTGACTTTCTGGTCCCTTTCGACAGCCTGGTTTTTACGGCCCCTTAACGCCGAACCAAGGGCGCCAAAAAAACGGCGGCCTAAATCGGCGGCCACTGACCGCCGAACCAAGGGAGCCGAAAAAGACCTGACTTTTTGGTCCCTTTCTACGGCCTGGTTTTTACGGCCCCTTAACGCCGAACCAAGGGCGCCGAAAAACGGCGGCCTATTATGCGGTCATGGACCGCCGAATAGGGGCGCAAAAAGCCCCTTGGCTTTACAACCTAAAACCTAGCAAGATGCAATTTTGTGCAAGTGTGAAGAGTGCATGCTAAGTAGGAATCAAACAAGAAATGCACACAAGGAATTCAAATCAAGTAGATGAATGACATATGAGTGTGTGCATTCTAAATCTCTTCAAAATAGAGTTAAGTCAAGCAATTTACCTTCCTTGAAGCTCTTGATCACACAATGAGGTTTCCTTCCATTCTAAGCTACCCTTACATATAGAACCCCATTGTGATTTTGCCAACGAAATACGCCAATCAAAAGTGAGGCACTTACAACATAATATCATCTTCTCAGTGCTTCCATGACATCAAAGTAACTCAAAATATGTATATTTCCGTATATAAACCTAGTAATTATAAGGCATATAATCAAGATGATGGCAATTCTGGGAAGATGATGAACGACAGCAAGTTGATAAAAACTTGGAGTATGAATTAGATGTCATTCTTTCACTTGGAAAAGATGATGAACTATATTTGAAGGCTGTTTGTGCTCCCAACTCTCACTCTGATTCAGCAGTATATTGATTAAAATATGATTCCATGGTTGAGTGAGAGTGTTTCTTGCTCAACCAGCTAACCTAGTAATATGATTTATATTACCGGGCATGTAAAAATCTTCTCAGTGCTTCCATGGAGAAGGCTGATCTCTCTGATTATCACGTCGACACCGTCACCGCCACCACCTCCTCTCCACATTTCAGTATAATTGGACAGAACAATCAAGGTCAAGTCGACTAGTGCGGATGAGTTCTTCGTTAGTTGGCCAGAGATTTCTCTCCTGATAAGCCCCGAAAAAAGGGAAACTGTTAACACCGTCACAAAACAACATAGGAAAAAAAAACATTTATTGACTGGCTGTAGACGACCATCGAATTGCCTGCAACAAGCAATTTTAAGTCTGAAAATTTGATTTTCAAAGAGAACTAACAAGTACAAGAAACACACACACACAAAAAAAAAAAAAAAAGGGTTACAAGAATAAAAGGAGAGGAGTAAAACATTTTGAGAACTTCTTTGTCTGCAACAAGCACCACAACCTAGTCTATATAAGACTTTGGGACGGTCCGACCCTCTCACTTAAAAAAATAATTTCTTATATTTCACTTAAAAAAAAAAAAAAAAAAAAAACAAGTTCTTCTCTTGTCCCATCAATGAATCAGCCTTTCACTTATCCAAATAAAAAGTTTCACATGCGAATCTCTGTAGAATATACATCATATCCAGACTTCCTCCCTCTTCTCCCCTCAATCAAATAGTGAAACACTTCTCCAAAAAAAAAAAGTTTCTCCTATGAATCTCTGCACAATCTAGATCCAGACTGGCAATATCTACCAATAGTAAAACGAGCAATTGTATAATCTTTGACTTTGTTGTATGTTCAATCATTCAACAAGCAACATTGTGAATGGTTACACACTGAAAACTATGCATCATTACACGATCCTTCATATGTATAGTGTAATAATGCATAGTTTCCATCGTGTAACCATTCACACTGTTGCATTTTCAGTCAGCCAACATGCAATAGTTGAATGATTACACGATGGAAACTAAGCATTATTACATGATACATATGAAGGATCGTGTAATGATGCTTAGTTTTCATCGTGTAATCATTCAACTGCTGCATGTCAGCTGACTGAAAATGCAACAGTGTGAATGGTTACATGATGGAAACAAAGTATCCTTACACGATACATATAAATGATCGTGTAATGATGCTTAGTTTTAATCATGTAATGATGCATGTTGAATGACTTAACATGCTACAGTTTGAATGTTTACACGATGGAAACAAATCATCCGTACACGTTAAATTAAGTTTAGCGTGTACGGATGCTTTGTTTTCATCGTGTAACCATTCACACCGTTGTTTCAAAATTCAATAATGTCGAAGATTACACGATGTAAACAAAGCACCCTTACACAATATATTTAAAATCTGGCGTGTAATGATTTTCAACGTGTAATCATGCATTCTGTGACCATTTAGTTTGTATCCATTCATCCATACACATATCCAAACACATAATATCCAAACATACAATATTCAAACACATTTCAAAATATATCAACATCAAATTGCATTTACCATTAGAAAATAATTTACATGCTACTCAAAATCCAAAGAGTTGGCAAAGATATCCCAAGCGAATTGTTTTCTAAAGCCCGGGATATCCTGCTGCTCAAAATTGAAGTTGGGTTCTTTCCCCCTCATTACATATTCTATTTCTTTTAGCATGAAAATTCCACAACTGCTACTGTCCGCTTGACATAGGAATTGATGGGGGCCCAATCTCACAGCCTTCATACAATTCAGATTTCGTTTCGGCCATTTACTAACGTCGTAGTAACCAAACTGATTGCAAATGAGTGGGAACAACTGACGTAGAGGCAATACCTGTTATTGTTTATACATTGGGTTGTCCGACAGTAGATATGCGTTTGAGTCATAAATTGTAATTACCCATTCGTGGAGACGTACAACACAAAATACCCAATGGTTGTCTCCCACGTTGCAAGGGACTATAACCTATTACAAATAAACTTGTTTCAGCATATTGCAGACCTGCAGTGAGTATGTATTGAATTGAGCAAGTATCTTACATCATCAAGGCGTCCCCCACGAAGGTTTCTGACCGATAGCATATAATACTAAGTCGGTTGGGACATCAAAATTTTTGGGGTAGAACGTTTTCGACATTGCTTTATGAAAATCTGGCTAGAATTTATACAAAAGGCATTTTAGGTAATCCTGCAATGAAGTTACAAAACGGGTTAGTCGGGCTTTAAATATAGTAGAAATCTTTATAATTTGAAATGAATCCTGCAATGAAGTCTACTTATGACAATCAAGTACAGCTACTTTGCGTGTAAAGCTTCGACATTCGATTGGGTCTTTTTTTCGCTTAGAGAGTAGGTTTATATAAGCATCCACATGCTCAATGTCCAACCATTCTTTGGGATCTTCTAACTCTCTGAAAAATGTTTGTGAAACACAACCTTCGATGCCGATGTTACGACTGCATTTTAAAACATGTGAGTACGAATAGTGTCATTGTAGAAAATGTAAGATTACATAATATCAAAGAACTTGTAAAAACACTTACTACAACAGGTTCGGATCCTTCATAAAGGTTGTATATTGGTCATCTACTTCCACCCTTTTATGTGCTCTGGAGGGATCTGTGTATGCACTTCTTAACCACTTGACACCAGTCACTCCCTAGCAAATTCTGTCGGGTCAAGTGGTGGAAGATCAGGTCTATGACCCCCTCAATTGGAAGTGGATTCATCGGGTTAAGTTCTTTTAGCTGGTGGTGGAGGGGTAAGTTTGTCATGTGAGAGAGGTAGAGGGGTATGTAAGTCATCTGTCTCAATACAGGCTAGATCGATAGGGGTTGTCTCGATATGGGTGGGGGCTGTCTTAGTGTGGGCGGGGGCTATCTCGGTGTGGGTGGGGGCTGTCTCGGTACGAGCTGGATCGATAGGGGTTGTCTTGGTGTGGGCTGGATTAATAGGAGGAGCTATCTTGGTGTGGGCTGGATTAATAGGAGGAGCTATCTTGGTGTGGGCTAGATGGATATGAGGGGCTGTCTCGGTGTGGGCTGGATCTAAACCTCTGGTGGCTGTCTCGAAACTTGCTGAAGTTGAGTGACATTCAGGATCTCCATTAGAATTTTTGTGTTCTATATGATCTTCTCTACTGGAACACCTCTATTAAAAGGAAAATGTTTATTCAAAATGAGATGATAATATAACCAAATTTAAACTACCACAATAAGAAGTAGTGTAGTTATACATACCGGAATACCTAAAACTGTAAATAATTCAGTCCGAAGATTTTCGATCTCGGATCGCATCATGCTTTAGACCTCCTCACGCACGATGATGCGCACTTGGTCAATTAGTTCATTTGGAATTGCATCATAGGTCAATCCCTATACAATATAGATTAATTTTAATGAACATGTTCCTTATTTAAACATAATAACATAATGACAATAATCACCTGTGATCTCTTCGAATGCTGTCTACGATCAACTGGTGGAGGTGGAGGTGGAGGTGGAGGTTGATGCTGATGAGTAAGAGTTGAAGTCCTGTGGTTATCGCTAGACGACGGCAATCCGGTTTGTGTCCCTCATGAGGATGGATGACGGAGAGGTGAGTATGTCTCATCAAGGGGTAGGGGTGATAGATCAGGTTTGTCACGGACATGCCCAGTGGTACACCTACGTGGTGTTGCATCTGGAAAGTTCCATCGTCTTTTAATTGGTTCATCAGGACCATGGTATCGCTTTTGTTTCTTCTTATGGGGTTGCTTCGATGACGACTCCACTCTGTCCTCTGTGCTCACGAAATCCTTCAACGGTACAAACTGAGGTCCTTCGGACATGTCCTATTTAATGCCCCTCCAGTAGTCCTCATTTACCTCCATTGGAGTAGGACGGATCTTGGCTAATCTGATGAGCTGAAAAAATATTACGCTTTCAATTAGTAACAAAATATCAAACAAATTAAAATAATCTACCAAATGTACATTTACCTTTCCTTAAGCCTCTTTCTCCAACCATATTATAGACATCTTTGATGCCCGTTTGTTAAAGTCCCATTTTTTAAAATGATGGCGTCCTTGACGAGTAAACCTGTTGCCCAAGTTTGTCCGCATTGAATGGATGGCTTCCATTGCCCAGAACTACCAAGAAAAAAAACAAATTTATTAGAAGAATAAAATGATAAGCTAAAAATCGTAAATCATAAGAATATGTTTGACATATTGTCAACTTTGCACGATGCCTAAACTCCTCAAACAAAACCGTATATGTTGTATCTTCTTGTAGGACCCATTGGCTTTGGCACCTTAAAACCGCTTCGGATATAGTGCAATGTCATCTTGAAAACGTAATGACCCCATGGGAACGAATTGAATGCATATATGTCATCAACCAACGTCATTAGCCAGTACGTAACTTATCTCCTGTAATCCTGGCCGAATAGAATGTTGTTCGCAAATAACGTAAGTGCCATCTTCAAAGTATCACCCTCTCTCTGAAAACTCCCACTCAAGAAGGTGTTTAAAACATCATTCAATAATAAACCTTCGTCTCCACTATAATATCTGATGTGGATCCCATTCGGCATTGGTATCCGGCAAAACACCAAACTTCAACCCAGTGCACAAACAAAACTCTCTCTTTCCTAGTCTAACCTTGTTCTTCCCCAAAGCAAACCACATCTCATCCCCATTGGCACCCGGGAACCGAATTTGGTGGATCAATAGGTTATGTATGTACTGCGCTTGAAATAAACCCCGCATGTATTCTGGTAGATCCAAGTAATGCCCGAAACATCTTTTCTTGAATTCTTCCAACTCACCGCGGTCATCCAACATCCCCTCGATGTCAAGGATAAATTTTAGTTTGCAAAGCACTGTTATGGTTATGTCATACGCCCACATATTCCTCGAGTGTACCAAATACTGATCTAGGTCTTCGTTCTCTAATGCATGTTCATTCTGAACTAGGTTATCAGTCTCTGTTAGGTTCTTAGCCTCTGCTACATGCTCGTTCTCTGGTACATTCCCAATCTCTGGTTGGTTCTCAGCTTCTGGTACGTTCACATTTTCTATTACATTTTGGTTCTTTTCTCGGTCTTGATTCTCTACCATTGTCTGGTTCGTTCTAAGTCTCTTGTAGGATCTCATTCTCTGGTTACAAACTAAAAATATTTCCAGGATAATTACAAACTATAACGAAATACAAGATGACACAGATACAAAGTTCACAAATATGAAACCAATAATCTTTACACGTTGTATTATAAAGTTCTTTACACGAACATTTATGTAGGGGTATACACGCTAAATTGTAAAGTCATTTTAGCGTGTAACCATTCCATTCTGTGTAATTTACTGAATCCTTACACGCTTTATAACAGACATCATTACACGATTAAATATACAAGGGTTTACACGCTAAATTGTAAAGTCATTTTAGCGTGTAAACATTCTGGGTAATTTACAAATTCAACAATCAAACCCAGAATCCTTACACGCTGAATAACAATCTTCATTACATGATGACTTGTACTAGGGTTTAAAGGTTAATCGTAAACTCAATTTAGCGTGTAATGATGTCTTTGGGTAATTTGAAGCTTAAAAGACAGAAATCAATCATAAAAAAACACAGCATTGTTCACAATAATAAATTAAAACCAAATAAATTAAAAAAACACAGTCTTTAATCCAAACAAGGTTGTTGATGAACAGTTCATCGGCGATGTTGTTGATAAACAGTTCATCAACGATGAATAAACCACTTTCTCACTCAACAATACAACTTTCTGAAAACCTCTTTCTCACACGTCCTTTTCAAAGTTCAAATGCCAAAAAGTTTCTTTTTGGATTCATTTCAATTTTATATTATATTTTTTTTTCAAATTTCAAAAAAAAAAAAAAATCACTGTAATTAAGTGACACATCACATATTCATTAAGGGTATACTTGTCCAAAAAACATTTCTCTTGGATAAAAAAATAAAACTTATTGAGATTTGACAGTTTTGAATAGGCCCATAATTTTTGGGCTACTTATAAATTTTGCTCCTTTTATAATATTTAAAAGTCTATATTGAATAAGACAAGATGAACTTAGCCGGCACACAACTGGCATTACACAATTGATGGCGAGTGCACAATTAAAAGCAGGTACAAAGTAGCTCTCTCTTTAGATCCCTAGCCGAGTTCGTCTGGTTTACAGGAGATGGAGACTTGGTGGAATAGTCTCTAGCATTTGAATATTCCTCCCAAAGTGAGAGTCTTCCTTTGGAGGGCCAGCAAGGGTTGGATTCCAACTATGGTTAATCTAAATCACATGAGAGTGCCAGTTTGCGAATTGTGCCCAATTTGTAGAAGGGGAGCATAAACAACAGTGCATGCATTGTGGGGTTGCTCTAACTTGAAAAAGGTTCGGAGGGATTGTGATTTCATGAAGGGTGTGAAATGTAGTGACCAGTTAAGTTGTATAGACTTCATACGGCTTTGCTCTAAAATGTCAAATGAGGAAGAGCTGGCTCTTATCTCTACTGTCATGTGGCGTATTTGGTTCATGCACAACCAAAAGGTTAATAGGTGTAACTCTATGGATATGGACTCCATTTGCGCATGGTCAAAATATTTATTAGCTGGCTTTGTGGTAGCTAATGCAGATGCTACTATGATGTGGGAGGCTGTGGAGCAGAGAGTTACTAGGTGGTACCCACCTGGGGAGGGCATTTTCAAGGTGAACTGTGATGCTGCCTTTGATGTGAAGAATAAGGTGGTAGGTGTTGGGGCGGTTATTTGGAACCAATTGGGTGAGGTTATGGCTGTTGCTGCAAAGCGTATGTTTGTGGATTATTCTCCCTAAGTGGTGGAGGCGGTGGCTATGTTGACTAATATTATTTTTGTTGCTGAATCAGGTCTGGTCCCTATTATTGTTGAAACGGATGCTTTGAGCATTGTTAACATGGTAAATGATGGCTACGTGACTTCGACAGACATCAGATTGGTTGTAGTAGATATTATTGACAGTCTTAAAACTGTTGACCATGAGTCGATTGTGTTTGTTCTCAGAAAGGTGAATTTTATCGACCATACTCTTGCTAGGATGACTCTTCGTATTACCAGGGACCCTTTCTGGATAAAGGAGTACCCTCCTTGTGTGGAGAGGTTTTTAATGGAGGATGCTCCGAGGATTTGTCCCTAGTTTGTTGGTTTTAACAAATGCTTTGTTTCAAAAAAAAAGAAAAGAAAAGAAAGATGAACTTAGCCTAGTGGTTTGCCTTTCATACTTACACCATGAGGATGTAGGTTTGAGTTTATTCCCCTCTCAAAATCTCAAATTATTGTAATATTTCAAAAAAAAAAAAAAAAAAAAAAAAAAAAAAACCCAAACTTTTTAATTCCATAAAAGTCAAATCTTTTAAAATTCAAATTGAATACACCCCTACTTTCTTAATTTAATATACTAAATTTGTTAGTTATATTGTCATAATGGAAAAATCCATGATGATATAAAATTAATATATTAAGAGCATCTCTCATGCTATTATGCATTTGGAGAAAATGGAGTGTCACATAGGATAGATATTAAAAAAGTTAGAAAAACTCTTTCCAATGTTATTATCTAAGTTAAATATGGAGATGATGTGACAAAAAAAAAAAAGTTAGAGAATATAGAGTTGGATTTCTAATTCTAGAAACTCTCTTAGAAATACCGACTAGGATTTCTAATTCTTTCCACCAATAAGAATAAAGCTCATTTACTTGTAAAATAAAAGACGAGAGAGAGTGAAATAATTGTTTTATTATGATTAGTCATAAAATGGATACATATTTGACTTTAGATAATTACATTAGAAATATGAATATGCATTTCTCTATAATAATAAAAAAATTAAAATGGACCCATAATGAATAGAAATGCTGATGTAACACTATTTAGAAACTCAAAAATGCATATTTACATTAAAAATGCTCTAATATGCCTCTCATGCTTACACCATATATCCCTTCTCCCTAAGCTCATAGTGCGATATCAATCAATTTGGTATGGGTGTGGTCAGACTATTATGGATTTCTTGTAACATTCTCCGTAAGGTCCCTAAGCTCGAGTAGAGTTAATTTGAATGGTCTTGTCGAATTTTAAATTTTAAGTAATTCAATTTGATCCTTAAAAATTTCATTGTTATTGTAATTTAACCTAGTAAGAGAAAATAATTCAGAGGATGACACATTCATTCTACCCCAGGGTCCCTTACATCAAAGCCAAATAGTAGGCAGATGGAATCCTGCTTGTGTTTTGCGTTTGAGATCTAAAAAGCAATACATAATTTTGTGAAAACATGTTTTGTAACACAAGGTCACTTTCCTTTCTGTCTGAATGAGCATGTAATCTCTCAGGAGACGGTGGTTCCTGTAAGATGGGCCTAAGAAACCCCACCCTCCAAACTCAACATCACACAAAAGCATGCATTTCAAATGTCCAACCAGAAAAGGATCGGTGGGGTTCAAAACTTAATGATATGAATATGAGAAATTCTGTGTGTTTGTGTGTACACGAATGCTTTTTTGGCAGGCTAAAGCTTAATGGTAAGGCCTTAGAATGTGCTCGACGAGCGCAGATTGTGGGATGAACTCAACCTGTTCTTTAAGCAACAGATTATAATGAAGGGCAATTCAACATGCCAAATGGTTTGCCGCCAGGATACAAGCATTTTTGGGTGTCGCACTAACTCATCAGTACCTGCCAAAAGTAAAACTTGGATTTAGACGAGTAGCCATGCAAATAGGAAGCTTAATCCGGATCAGAAAGCCACTAGTGGTAACAAATAAAACACAAAACACATCTAGACGGAACACAGCGCATGCAGGGCCACATACAAGCAATAGGTTTGGGAGAGCACAAGTGACACAACCGAGAAGACACCAGTTCTTATAGTTTAGTAAAGCTTCATGACCCAATCATTTGAGTTCTTATAGTTTTTTACTTTGAAGCATACTCCACAGCTTATTAAACAGAATGATCGGAGCGAATTTTCGCCATGTGCGCGTTTTTTAGGGTTTTTCCAACCCTTATAAATAGAATAAGTTCTCTACGCCTAGGGTACGAGAAGTAAGAGAGTAATAAGGATTTAGCGGCATTCAAAAGCAAATCCTAGCTTTTCTTACTTAGATTTTGATATCTACTCAAGAGCAACTTCACACACAAATTTCTATTCACATACACTCATTATAAAAGTCATTTTCTGAGATCTTTCCATAAGATCACGAACCTACTTCTAGGTACGACTTGAATTTCATTCCCTTTTGTTTATTTACTTGCTTTAAGCATGTCTGGGGTTTGATTGTGATTTAGGTGTTGATTATGTGTGATTTTCATATCTTGATCTAGATAATCTGATGACTTTGGAACAATATTTCATACATCAATTTCTTGAACGGAATGACAATCCATGTAAGATGATAATCCAACGTCTATGTATTAGGATTCAAGAGCAATGACCAAAATCAAAAATCCAGATCAAACTTAGATAAATGTCCTACAATAATCACTTCCAGTCACAAAACATTGTCATAGTTCTATTTAAAACTAGTCTCATTCAAAATAATTTTTATAATCATCATAATCAAGTAAAATGAAAAGCTCAAGCTAACCTTAAGGAGAATGTTGTCTGAGCTGGGAGAGGGCGACAGAAATCCTTGCACCAACAAGAGCATTATTTTTTACAAGTGCAATGTCTAAAAATTAGTTAAGAAAATAAAGTTTACATATCAAACACCATCTACAATGAAAAGTTGAAAACTAGCTGTTAAATAATAAAAGAATGAATTGTATAAATCTATTCACATGCAAACAATTTTAGTCAGCCACCACCATGATTAAAAATCAATGCATTCATAAGCATAGCCGTGACAGGGAATTAAAACAAAAACTATAAGCACAGAAAATCAAATAAAAGTACAGATATAGTGCAATAAACTCCAGAAAGAGGATACTTGAAGCGAGTGACATCCCTCCTGTTAATTCATTCACTCTTGCAAGCAGGAAAGGAGTCTCTGCATTTCCTACTATGTTCTTATCCCTGAGAACAAACAAATTTTTATTTAAGCAGAAGCAGGTGCATGTTAAAGAACTTTAAAAGTAAGAAACAGTTTTGACTTTTGACCTAGCCTCTTTAAGGGCACTCTGTATTGCAGATTCAATTAAGCTGCCAGAAGTTGTGTGTTCTTTTGGGATGGGAACAGAAATCAGAATACCAGATCCAAGCTTAAGTTTCATGTTTATATCTGCAATCAACCATAACCATCAAAATAGGATACAGGATTACTTAGAATTCCTTTATTTGTCGAAGTAAATATAAGAATAGCTGACTCTTTCACTTGCCTATTAGTCGAGCACAGTCTTCAGGGCTATCAACACGACAGGGCACCTAGATTATTGTCAAAAATAAATAAATAAAATAAAATAAAATAAAAAATCATTTCATGAATCGCCTGTAAACAAAGTATGCTAAACTATAAATCCGCACAAAAAATCTATAAAAGCAATCTCAAATACACATTGAGACTTTTGTCTAGAAGATTGTTGTACTTTTTCTGCAATTATCATTGTTATCACGGCTAATAAACTAAAATCTTTGTAGAACTTTCAACCAAAAAAGCAGATTTTTTGTTTCCCACCCTCATTTGAGAAGCCTTTTATGAGAGAGATCTTCCAAATGTAAAGAACTACTCTATTATTCTATAAGAAATCTAAGTATAAGAAAGACCATTCATTGAGCATCTAAGATACAAAACGGTGCTCGAATAACATCTCCATTCATTTTGTAATGGAAAAAAAGAAACTGCTACAACCAATAATCATTGTGAGACAAATTTATTGAATATTATTCATTTAGGCCAAACATAATTGTACACAATAATTATATTCTTAATACATTCTTATCAAATAAAGCAACTCAAAGAAAAAAGGGCTGAAACAAAGTTCACTATTAGTACCTTGCATCCACTACTTTCAGTAAAAAAGGCTGGGAACTCATGGGTCTTATAAGCAGCAACGCAAACGCCTTGAGTTTCCTGTAGATGGTTAGAAAAATTAGCAATAGATAGCTTATAATCTGAAGCTGATTTACTTTGAGGAAGAATATGGAAATAAAATGGCAAGTACCAAATATTCAAGTGTCCTGGGAATATCTAATATGGATTTTACGCCAGCAGATATCACTGCTACTGGAGTTCTTCCAAGCTCAGTAAGATCGGAGGATATATCCATTGCTGCAAAGAAAACATCAAAACAAACCAGCACAATAACTAATGCAGTAATTTCCAAAAAACCAAGATCATGGTCTGCATAATATTTTAAAGAAGCCATTCATAGTTGTGTAATATATTAAAGAAGAAATTCATAGTTTTGCAACCAATTAATAACGACTGCATGTTGATGACAAAATGAAACTGCTCTAGCCTTTCATATTTTCGCTTCGATGGTCCCATTCATGTCAGACTTTTCCAAATTAACAAAAAAAAAAAAATGATCAAAACAATGTCTATGTCGAAGAACACTAGCAGTGATATGATATAGTAAGGGATATCTTGCTAAATTGAAGCAATAACATAATTATCGTTGACAGATACATACCAACTGAGGCTATTCAAAATAAAGGAATGATTCTTCCTGCCTATCACTTAGGCCATAATACTTCAATCAAATGATTAGATGGACACACTAATGTCATGCATGGAAGAATCAATAGAGCATATAGCATGCAATTCTACAAAAGGTTGTGACATTAACAAAGTGTCAGGAGCAATTTTGTACATTTTTGGGCGGATTTTGTCTATATTTTCAGGAGAGGCTGAACATAAAAGGTTTGTTATTGACAGATGATTTTTGTATAGTTGTAGGAGGTCCCTTTGGGTTGTAAGGTCCCTTCTGGTTCAATTCTTTTCTATTAATACAATTTTTTGTTACGTCAAGGTATGGACCATCACAAATTACTCTGTGATAGCAAAATCCCAAAAGACATGTGCAACAAAAAATTTCAGGTATCATGTTAAACAAGGAACTGAAACTTACTGTGCTCCCCATGCCTGTGTACACCTCCAATTCCACCAGTGACAAACACAGGGATACCAACCTGCCAAAATTTGTACATTTAAGTAACAATGAAAATATATATTAAAGACAAAGGAATTTGAAGAAAAACAAAATGCAATGAGAATTCGGTAAGTGGGAACACAATGGAAATGGGTAAGCTAAGCCTGAGTGCTCACCATAGAAGCGAAAAACATGGTTGCAGAAACAGTAGTTGCACCATTTGCTCTCATTGCCACCTGAAAAAGTGTATCAGGCAGTTTGCAAACTTAGTTGTCATAAGACTCATAATGAACCACCGAACAATGAAGAAACTAAAAAAATGCAGAGGCAAATTATTAAAAGAGCACTTATTTAAACACAGTGACTGAATTCAAGAACTACTCACAACATGTGCAATGTCCCTCCGAGCTGTCTTTTGAGATTTGCTTCCTAACTTGGCAAGCCTTTCCAGTTCTTCTGTACTCAAACCTACACATAGCAACATCTTAGCAACATGAGAACATTAAATATTTTACTAAATGTACTTCAGTCCAAGCAACTAGAGATAAAGAAAAAAACTCAATAATCACAGTAGTGGAATTAAGTTGAGCAAGGCCAAGGGGAACAGTACCCCCATCTTCAACAGTCTGAGAAACATATAGACAATCCAAGTGACATTTTTAACGGTTGGTTCTGGTTTCTCTGTGGGGAATACCAACAACTTATTGTCAAATGATCAATTAATTCCATTAAGTAGTGTTAAAGAATGGAAAAGATCATCTTGGTCAAGATCATTGCAGCCAAGTGATAGTGTACTTTACTCAGACAATTAATCATTGTAAGCCTTATATTGGTCAATCAATCATGTTCTGTTCTTTTCCATTTGCCCCTAAAATCTGCTAATTTTGATATGTTTCCCAGTTGCAATGGTTTTAATTATTTGTTGTGTTGTAAATCAGTAAATATTTTTCAAATATGAATGTGAGTCGTCAATTTTACAAATAAATTGTTTAGGCATTACAGGGGATCCCATTTCAGAGGAAAATTGAAACAAAAAACTACCATTGTAATGAAACTGATCCATCTCATATGCTTATTGTTATTGAGAACCTTTTTTTTTTGTTTGAAATACTTCTTCTGAGCCTTTTGCTAAGCACTCTTACTCGAAAGTAATTAAGATCAATCCACTGACTCCCTTAACTCGAATGAAGGCAGAGAAGGTGCTAATTACATCAAGAAATATAAACAAAACAGCTCAAATTACCAGAAGCTACGGAGTTCAAAATTTTCACAATAAGAATCAAAGAAACAAGAATCATAATCTTTGACGTCCTTTTTTCTTCTTCACTCAAAATATATAAGATATCCAAACTTTATTTAAACCATAGATTACTTAAGCAGTTAAGCCCACATAAAAATAGTAACATAACTAAACCCTGCCCAAGTGAAAAATATCTGAACTTTGCCCAACTCTAGTACTCAATCATATTATCAATAAATCTAATTGAAAACTAATTCATAAACACTAAAAGGATAACAAACCTTAACTCATCCATAAGAGAAAAAAAAAACAATTAATATCTCAGGGTCTTCTTAAAATTCCCACGACTTTTTGCATCTAATATAAAATGTCATAAAAAAGGCTTAAAAGAATAAGTTCAATATAAAGACCTATGCATGGTATGCCATCTAAAATAGCAACTGTTGCAGGAACTGCTCCATTCTCCCTCACAATCGCCTCCACCTCCTTTGCTGTTTCCAAATTCTTGGGAAAAGGCATCCCTGAACACAAATGACAAACACTTATAAGACTCAAAATTCGATAAGTTATTCACCTGTGACAAGCACATTTTACATCAAGGAAAATGGAAATGCACTGTTAAACATCGAATACATTATCCAAAGAACAATTCGAACCAAAAAATCCCCTGATGGGACTAAAGGGTTATTTTTGAAAAACAAAAATATACTCAGAACCCTAAACAAAGAAGGCAAAACGATAAGAAAATTAATGCAATAGTATGATAAAGTTATAAACAAGTGAATAGTGATTACCATGTGAAATAATGGTGGACTCTAGGGCAACAACGGCGTGCCCACGTGACAAAGCTTCGGTGACTTCCGGAGATAACTTCACTCCCTGTAAAAAAAGAAAAAGAAAAAGCAAGTGTTAATTTAAATGGAGAAGTAATTTGCAGTGTGTTTTTTGCATTACCTTCGAGAGTGAGTCTGTGGGATTCAAATGATTGTGCAGATTGGACAGTCTTGAGAGAGCCGAAGAAGAAGCCATTTTTTTTTTTTTTTTTCACTTGCGAATACTATTGAGTATTTACTTCGTTTTGTCCAAATTATTGGTGTAAATATGGGCCGCACGGCCCATTTGTGCCGGGCCGATGAGGCCCGTTTACGAAAATGGGGCCCGGTATGTGCTGTGCCGGCACATAGGCCTATAAATATTAATTTTTTTTATAATTTAAATATTTTAATTCAATTGTACTAACTTATAATATTGTTTTAATAATTTAACTTAAGTATTTTTAATTGTAATTTGTCTATCTTATTTATTATTTTAATCTAATAAAAAAAATGTAGAAAATAGATAGATTTATTATTTTATTTAATAAAATAATTCAAAGAATAAATAAAACTAAAAGATTAAAGAAAATAAAAAAAAAAAAGATGAAATTATGAAAATATGAAATAAAGAATTATTTATTTATTTCGGATTCTCAGTATTACATATTTACATGATTGCCTCATTAAAAATCTTATCAAGAAAAACCCAATGGGATAAAAACTTGGAAAGGGAAAAAGAGTACAATCTTACAAGTTAATGTACATGTTACATGTATAACCTAGTCCTAGACTTGGTTACTGCTGGAACTCTCATCGATATGTTATTTCATAAGTTTCCAATCTCTAACTGTCCGTGTCGAGCCATGCATTTGTCCATATGCCTTTTCAAATGACCGGTTCTTGACCTAAAACTGGTATATAAGGCTTTACAAAACTTACAACGATATTTTGTTGTGACCCTACCTTCTCGTTTGGTATTTCTTCTTTGTCAAAACACTGCCATACAATAGATGTCAACTTTCTGGCTTTGGGACGTGATATCGGTGTGGAGGCGGAAGGTCCCGCTGTCGGTTGGGTTAGTTCGGAAAGATCAAAATCATCATTGTCCATGTTAAGACTATCGGGAAAAAAAGAATGATTAGGATCCATTTCCTACAATAAAAATATTAACTCATTAGTAAAAAAATATTAAATATAAAGTAAAACACTAAAAGTAAAACCTAAGATTCTAAGAATAAATATTAAAATTAATAATTAAACATAAAATCATAAAATCATAAATATACTAAGCATTAAAAATAAATAAATATCTATATCTATATCTATATCTATATAATATAGTAAAATGGTACCTCACCTTGACACGTGTCGTCGTGTGGAGGATTTAACATTTAATTTTATTGATTAGTAGGTATGAAATATGAGGAGATTTATTATTGTTGATTAACGTTAATTGATTATATATATATATATATATATATATATATATATATTTTGAATGTTTTAGCTGCCTTTAGTCAGTTTATGAATTATTTGTTTGTTCAATTATTGTCATTTGCATCAGTTTTTGATTTTTTTAGCTGCTCAATTATTGCATGTGAAATAGGAGGAGATTTATTATTGTTGATTAACGTTAATTGATTAGTAATTTTGGAGGAGATTTATTATTGTTGATTAACTTTAATTGATTAGTATTTTTTTTTTTTTTTTTTTAATGTTTTAGCTGCCTTGAGTCAGTTTAAGAATTATTTAGTTGTCCAATTATTGTCATTTATGTCAGTTTTTGAATTTTTTTTTATCTGCTCAATTATTGCATTAATTTATATAGTTATTACTTGAGTCAATTTAGGAAATTTTTAGGTATCCAATTCCATGACTCTATTTGCACGGTTATTATGGCCATATACTAATAAGAATTATTGTTCCAAATTTTTAGCTGTCCAATTATTACATTAATTTACTTTAAGTTGGTTTTTGTTGACTCTCTATTTTCATATTAACGGGATTCAATTGTTTTTAATTCTCTATTTCCATCAAAACTAACTGATTTAATGATTTTAAACTCTCCATTTCCTTAGATGTCAGGTATTTCCACCAGACTCTTCATTTTTCCCTGTTTACTAAAGTTATAAATTCCATTAATAATTCTTCAATATCCACCGCTTTCTATAAATAGTCCTCACACGTGTCAATGATAGAATAGATTGATACATTCTTTTGTGTAAAGGTACATATTCTTTTGATTTTGTTTTGTTTCCATTTTTTAATATGTTCATAATTGTATAATTGTTTTTCAATTTTGTGTAGATTGATATCGTTCCTACAACCATACATAGAAAGGTACATTATTTTCTTTTTTTTTACCTATATAATTGTTAGAGATTAGTTTTACGTTTTTTTTCCCTAAAAAAGAATAATTTAAACAGAAAATAAATTAAAAAAATTAGAGATCGGTTTTATGTTTTTTAAAAATATATATATACTTATTGATATTTTAGTATTGATTTGGATTTTATGAACAACATTTGATTTTCTTTTATATAATTGTTTTTAAATTATTTTAAGTATAAACTAATATTATGTAGTGTTGCATGTGGCCCTATTATACATATAGAATATATTTCTACTTAAAAAAAGTGATATAAACAGAAAATAATTAAAAAAAAAGCTTGAGAACATTGTTTACGGTTTTTTTTTTTTTTTTTTTTAAATACTTACTAATATTGTACAATATTTTCTTGATATTAATTGGAATAGATAAAACATAGAAATTACAAAAGAAACAAATAAAGAAATCACAAAAAATTAAAAAAAAATTAAAAATTATAGACAAGGATAATTTTAAAATAAAAAAAAATTAAGCTGTTGATTTCTACTTATCTTATAATTTAGATTTTATGGACTGCAATTTATCATTTTATCTACTTATCTTATAATTTAGACTGAGATTAGAATACAAAGTAATTCAAAACTGAAACCAGAAATTGTAGATAAAGATTAAAAATAAAAAAAATTTAAAAAATTGAAGATTAAGATAATGTTAAAAAATTAAGTCCATGTTGATGTTTTCACTTGGAGAAAATAAATCTTTTCTTCACACAATCCTTAGTAAAAATAAGAAAAAGGTATTTTTTTTTTATTTTCCTTTGATATAATTCGTCTGTATGTACATGTATCAATTTAGATATGGACTTATTTCTTTATTTCTTATTTTATATAATTTTTTATAAAAAGAATTTCAATATGAACTAATATTATGTAGTGTTGCATGTGACCTTATTATAAGTTTATATAGAATATATTTTTGCTTCTTTTTTAAAAAAAAAATATATAAATTAAAAATTAAAAAAAAAAGTTATGGATTAGTGTTTGCTGTTTTTTTTTTTTTTTTTAATATTTACTAATTTCGGATTATACTTTCTTAGTATTAATTGGATTTGATAAAACATAGAAATTACAAAAGAAACAACTAAAGAAATCAAAATAAAAATAAAACTTGTAGATAAAGATAACACTATTTAACAATTAGCTTAACTTTTATTTCCATTCAAATTTTGTGATTGAATATTCACTGTATATTGAATATTAAATATTACATTTCATGGAGGATGATAATTGATAACTTTAGATGTCTCCTAATCATGTATATAGTATTTTAAAATGTATATTAGCAAAGGCTGGCCTGATTAGATTTAATTTTTTTTAAGAAGGTCCGATTAGATTTGGCAAACATAAAAACTAAAAATACAGAAATCGGAAAAAAAAAATTGTACATAAAGATAAGAAATAAAAAAAGTTTCAGTTGCTGATTTCTATTTGTCTTATATTTTAGATTTTATGAACAACATTTGGACTTCTTTTATTATATTTTATTTTATATAATTGTTTTTAGATTTTTTTTGAATAAGTACAAATATTATATAGTGTTGCATGCAATCTTATTATAAGTATAGAATAAATTTCTACTATAAAAAAGGACTAACATAAATAGAAATTTTTTTAAAAAAAATTAGAGATCAGTGTCTATGTTTTAAAAAATAAAATTTACTGATATTGTATAACATTTTCTTAATATTAATTGGAATCGATAAAACATTAAAATTACAAAAGAAACAACTAAAGAAATCACACACAAAAAAAATATGTAGATAAAGATAACAATATTTAATAATTAGCTTAACTTTTATTTCCATTCAAATTTTGTTATTGAATATTCACAGTTTATTGAATATTAAATAAGCATTTTGTATATATACCACGAATAGTTTGACTAATGTGTGATGTAGTTTGTTACCCTTAATTAACTATGCTTTGTTTTATTTACCCAACTTTTCTAGAAAAAGTGACGTGATAATGTTCTTCTCTTTTATATTTGTTATAGCAATTTTTTTTTTTTTTTATTATTTTGGTAATATGGATTTTTTTTTTATTTAAAAAAAAAAACATAAATTCTACCAGATATCAAATTTTGTTTTACTATAAAAAAAACACAATAGAACCTGGAAAAAAAAAAGAGTTAAATTACATATCCTAATATAACATTTCCACACATAGACATTGTGAAATTTCCAATTAATTAAATGAATTGTAATATGATTATCTTTTCTCTATGCATGTGCAGATTTGTCGATATGGAACCTTTGTGTGTTGATATATGTTATAAAAGCATACTTAATAATGTGGTGGACAAATTAAAAATAAGAAAATACGGCTATGGATACGAAGTTGATGGTCTAGAATTGTTTAAAGCATACGTTGAGATCGAACTTAATATTGACTCCACATTCAAAACCCGAGTGTTTTGGGCTGTCCCCTCAAAACATAAAATTGAGTCTGAGCAAGATGCTGCTAAAGAAACAGTTGATTATTTGCAAATGAAATGCAAATTTGAAGTTTGTGATGTGAACTTCTCTAACTTCCAATACTACAAGTGGTGTTATCATAGAATCAATGGAGGATTTGACAAGACACTTGAAGAGAATAAAGCTTTGAAGGTCAAAATTGAAAAATACGAAGCAATTTTAAAACAAAAAAACAATGACGATTGTGTATCATCTACAACTGATAATTTTTAACATCATTATTTTTATTATTATTATTAATACTACCACTTTTATTATAAGATGTAGTTTATATTTTGTTTGAATCTTGATGTTACAATGTTAATTCCTTTGAAAAATATTTTGTATGAGCATTTACGCCTATCAATGTTAAGTATATGGTTTGAACTTTTTTGTGTGACTATACAAATGGTTTTTTTTTTCCCTATGATTTATTTTTCTAATGTTACACTCAATTAGATAATCACCATATATCCATTCTGATTAAATAATTATTATACTTAAATCCATTTATTATTAATTTAATTGCAATATTTCTTACCTCATATGAATTCCTTATAGGTACTCAAAGTTATATTTTATTGCTTCGGAAAGTAATATACAGGTACTCCTAACATCCATTTTCAACTTTACTTTACGTTGTCTAAAAGTCTTTCCTTTTTGGACCCATATATTAATGCATTTATTTTTTCTTTAATGTGTTTTATTAAATTTGTAAAGTAGTTTGTATGTATTTTTGTTTTTAGATGGATGAGATTGATAAAGGTAGAAGTCATAGACTAAATTGTTATTTGCTTAGATCAAACAAACTTTCAAAAATTATGGGCTCTTCATTAGTAACTAACAAGAATGACAACGTCCTCCCATTGACAAACAATGTGCGTCAATCCTTTTATTCAGCTGCAAATAGCACTTATTGCTCCTACACCTTTGAAACAGTTACTAGAGCAGTTGAATCAACAATAGAAATAAGGGTAACAGGTTAGTAACGCACATGTCTACAATTTAAGGTTACGTTAATCTATACATAAATAGAATTAACAAATAAAATTTAATTAGTAATATTTTAATACCTCAGGTCATATAGGAGATAAGAGGGCAT
Organism: Acer saccharum; assembly: GCA_030490815.1. Taxonomy (NCBI): domain Eukaryota; kingdom Viridiplantae; phylum Streptophyta; class Magnoliopsida; order Sapindales; family Sapindaceae; genus Acer; species Acer saccharum. Next base: position 36,928,965 of record CM059868.1, on the reverse strand, counting down.
TTGGAGGTTTCGATTCAACAGCAATTGAAAACCAACACAATTCACAGAGTAAGAATCTTTAAAAAAAAACTTTGTTAGATCATCAAGTTTAAGTGGTATAGTTATCATGCTATAATTTAACATTTGTCCTCCGTATTATAATAGGAAGAACTATCGAACCTTGGAATTTTGGTGCTTCAAAACATGTTTGCTAACAATGTGGAGCTATTGTTTGGTACGAAGAGTGAAATGATAAATCTAAACAAACGTCTAATCCAAAATATTCATTGTGTTGTAAAGACGGAAAAATACAACTACCTTTTTTGAAGGATGCACCACCATTTCTTAAATCCATATTGCGTTATAATGGTGGAAATAGATCAACCACGTTCAAAGAAAATATTAGAGGATATAATTCAATATTTTCATTTACTTCCACAGGTGCTAAAGTTGATAATACTATTAATGTTGGTGGAGGTCCTTATATTTATCGTATTAGTGGACAGAACCACCACCTGATGGGTTCGTTGCTTCTTGCTACTGGAGAGAAGCCTAAATTCGCACAACTCTATATATACGATACTGAGAACGAGGTTATGAATAGATTGCAATCATTGTCCAGGGATAATACCCTTTCATCAAGATTAGAGTTCGACATTGTTTCCGAATTGGTGAAAATGTTTGATGAATGCAATGACCTAGCAAAAGTCTTCAGAATGGCACGAGATCGTTTCAGAGCTTTAGAATTTATCCCCATCCGTTTAAGATTGATGAGAAGTCATTATAATGATTCCAATGTGTATAATTTACCAACGGGATCAGAAGTTGCAGCTCTAATTGTCGGGGATCTAGATGATAATGTTATGCGCGATGTTATTGTTGAGCATAAGTCGGATGGATTACAAAGGATTAGCGAGCTACACCCATCATTTATGGCTATGCAATATCCCTTGCTATTCCCATATGGTGAAGATGGTTTCCAGCTAGGCATTAAGTACATAACTAATGATGGCAAACGAAAAACCAAGAGATAGTGTGTGACCATGAGGGAATACTATGCGTACAGATTACAACAAAGACAAAATGAAACATAGACAATTTTCTTAAGTGGAAGGTTATTTCAATAGTATCTAGTTGATGCCTATACATGCATCAAAGAGGATAGATTACGTTGGGTTCGATTAAACCAACCACAACTACGAGTTGAGCTGAGCTTTACAAAGGATTAAAAGATGCTGTCTTGAAAGGTGATTTAACTCCAGCATCTACCGAAAAACGCATCGTGCTCCCCTCAAGTTTTACTGGTGGCCCTCGATACATGACTCAAAATTTCCAAGATGCTATGGCCATTTGTAGATATTTCAGATATCCAGATTTGTTTATTACTTTCACGGCAAATCCAAGGTGGAATGAAATACTACATTTTTTGGAATTAATACCAAGACAAAAGCCTGATGACAGACCTGATATTGTATCAAGAGTCTTCAAAATAAAGCTTGATCATTTACTACGAGACTTGGTTCAAGAAAAACATTTTGGAACAGTTTTGGCTGGTACGTTTATCTTTCTAAAGTATTGTATCTAGAAAACTCAAAATTTATATATCATATACTTAACTTTTATTTTTAAAAATTCATTTAAGCTATATACACGATAGAATTTCAAAAAGGGGGCCTACCGCATGCACATATCTTGCTTTTCCTTCTTCTAGACAATAGGTGCCAAACCGATACAAATATAGACAAGATTATTTCAGCAGAAATCCCAAACAAAGAAGCAGACCCAATTGGATATGAATCTGTAGCGCAATATATGATTCATGGGCCATGTGGAAGTGCTAATCTCAAATCTCCATGTACGGTGAAAGGTTTTTGCTCAAAGCATTTTCCCAAAAAGTTTACCAAACAAACAACAATTGATAATAATGGATTTCCAGTTTATCGAATAAGAGATGACAAAAGTTTTGTCAAGAAGAACAATATTATGCTAGATAATCGATTCGTTGTGCCTCATAACCTTGACTTGGTTCTTAAATATCAAGCACATATATTCTCTCGGTTAATTTCATTTGGCTCCCGTGAGATTTTCCAAATTACATAAAATCCTATTTTAAGGTTAGACTTACCACATGCTGTGGGCACAATGGGTCTCAAGACTATTAGTTTAGAGGGGTTCTATTGTATTATCAACCAGTCGGAATCAATAGAACGAACTGACAATAGAAAAACTGTGTGTGTGTATATATATATATATATATATATACGGTCCCGTTTACATCAGTGCGCACTGATGTAAATATATAAGAACATAGAATGTGAGCCACTCATTATAGAGAAGTTTTGACAAGTGCATACACACTAAGTCAAAGCATGGAAAATGAGTGACTTACATTCAATGTCCTCGTAAATTTACATCGGTGCACACTGACTTGAACATTTATATATATATATATATATATATATATAAATAGGGGCAAGATCCATTGCCTCTTTTTTTTTATATACAATTTTTGACACAACGTCTTGGCCATTAGATCTTGCTTCTTTTAATAGATATTGTTATAGGTAAAAATAGTCGTAATAGGACACGTCATCACCATGGAAGGCCAAGTCAGCAGAGGTCAAGATAAGTCGACCTATGGAGTATGAACCTTCACGATAACTTACTCGGAAAAGAGGATAAGTAGTCCGACCACAAACAAAGACGATCAGCATGAGCAGCAGATCGGATTCGGACACACTCGGGCACACTCGGGCACACTCGGGCAAACTCACTCGGGAAACAATAAAACAGTCACCAGCACTTGCAATCAGCAACCGGCGGGTCCACGATAAGCAACGATGTGGATCATAAAAGGTAAAAAAGGAAACAAGCAGTTCTCCCGTAAATAAAGGAGAAAGAGTTTCATTCAAAATTGAATGAAACCGAAAAAGGGAAGTACAATCTAAATAGGACTAGGAAACCGCTCGAGACTTGGGGGCCACAACACTAAACCCTAGCGGTCATCTTAAAACCCTAGATACAACATGTATAAATACCCCTTTTATTCATAAAGCAGGGGTACGTGAGAAGTAGAACGAGAGAGAGAGAGAGAGAATCGTATTGAAGAGCTTGTAATCATTCTGTCATTCTTCATCTTGTAATCGTGATTCATAGTGGATTTGGCTTTGTTGCTAGAGGCAACGATCCCGTGGATTTTTCTCCTATCTTTTGGAGTTTTACCACGTAAATCACCTGTTATTTCTTTACAATCTTTGACCATACTCACATATAAATTGCAGTAACTCGAGAACGAATCATTGACTTGGTGATCACCAAAAATCACCGTCAACAATTGGCGCTAGAAGAAGGGGGACCCAGAACTTTGTGACAACAATGGCTGGCGACGGAGATGGTAGCGATTCCAGGTACAGTCAGGGCGTGCCAAGTAACGAGTTGGAAGATGACACCGCGCTCAATACGGCGGATGCAACTTTGACGACGGCAGACCAGTCAGCTGCCCTGGCTGGTATTCGACGTTTACCTACAGCGAATGAAGAAATCGCGCAGCGACTCCGTGCTTCTCTACAACAACTCATATCAGACGCAGCAAGGCAGGGAATTGATCTCTCTGTTACGGAAGGTTTGATGTCACCTCATGAACTGTCCGCCCCAAGCCAGCAGACAGCAAGACTGCGCTCCGCGGTGGTGATACCAACCCCTGATGCACCCCCAAAGGCGAGACAAGACCCTACAGGCAGGCCAGAGATGCTATCTGAAAGAATAGCCAGGAGAAGCAGGGAGCACAGAGAGGGGAATGATTCCGACAAAGAGTACTATCAAGATCGGGTAGCCGGAGATCGAGACCGCCCCAGGAGGCGTGGCCACCGGAGAGACCGGTCATCCTCGGAAGAAAGTGAGCAGAACCATCATCGCAAGCGCCAAAGGGGCACAGTCCGACTGCATGGCCTAAACCGAGATCATAGAGAGTTGAATCCCGAGGAGAGGGGCCAAAAACTGACCATAAGCCAGAACTTCAATGCGTCAAGAGAGCCTGAAGGGGACAGAGACATACTTATACAGAGCCTCACCCGGGAAGTTCAAAATAATCGTCGGCAAATGGATGCTTTGGTCAGGCGGTATGGGCGTAATGAGCTGTCAGACGATGAATCCGGAAGCCCTTTTACCAATGGGGTTTTGAGGATGCCTTTCCCAGAAAGATTCAGAATGCCCCACATCGAGCTGTTCAAGAAGGATACAGACCCAAAAGAGCATGTCCGGAGGTATAGGAGCGCTATGGCGCAATATGTCCATAATGATGCACTACTATGTTTAAATTTTCCTCAAACTCTTGGGGATCTAGGCTCCCGGTGGTTTGGAAGGTTGCCAGCAGCAAGCATAAGTAGCTTCGGCGAACTGAGCAAGGCTTTCTCAAGGCAGTTCCTCGGGAATGTACACAGGAAAAAGTCAGTGGCTCATTTATCCCAACTCAAGCAGGGAAAAGACGAGTCGCTGAAGAAATATCTGGGAAGATTCGGTCAGGAAGTGTCCGAGATCGGAAGTGCAAACGACAAAGCAATAATTGCCGCGTTCATTAACAACCTTCAGAATGGCCAATTGTCCTTTGACCTCAGAAGAGCCCGACTAACCAGCTATGCCGATATGATGGACATGGCAGGAGGTTACGCCTTGGCCGAAGAAGAGGAAATTGCCACAGGAGGTTACTTCGTACATGGCGGTCGCCCAGAGGGATCCAAAACCAAGGACCAGACCAAGATGCCCGATACCAAAGGTGATAAGCAGAAGAATAAAGCACGGGATGGTCGGGATGGACGACGAGCATACGACCCAAAAACCGATCAACCACGGCAGAGGTTCCAGGGCCGATATACAAATTATACCCCGTTGAAGAAAGATCAAGAAGAAGTCCTGGCAATCCTAGAAGAGAAGAACATGTCCAAAGAACCACCTAAGCAATCGACATATGCTCGGAGGGACACCACCAAATATTGCCGTTTCCACAAAGAGAATGGGCACGAGACATCCAAGTGTTTCCAGCTAAGGGATCATATCGAGACTCTTATTAGGGAAGGGCATTTGAAGGACATTGTTTTCAAAAAGACGGACAGGGCAGATGGACAGAAAGATAGCCGACAGGACGGACGGGCAAGAAAACTTAGTCCCAAGAAAGCTGAGGATGAAGGAGCAATTAACACCATCTTCGGAGGTCCAGCAACGGGCAAGAGTAACAGGGAAAGAACCCAGGAGATTCGGGAAGCTATGGAGGCACGGAGAGACCTGGACGTTAATTCTATTGAGCCCGACCCGAAAAGAATCAAGGAGGGCTGGGACCCGATCGTGTTCACAGAGGCCGACTCACACGGAGTGGATGTTAGGCCAAATGACGCACTAGTAGTCAGCGCTCGGATCGGCCATAGAGAAGTTCATCGAATTCTGATCGACAATGGGAGTTCGGCAGACATTCTTAGTGCAGAAGTATATGACCAGCTGAGGCTAGACAGGAAAGACCTACAGCCTTTTCCCACACCCCTTAGAGGATTTGGAGGGGTCGAAGTGAGGTCACTCGGCACGGTTAAGCTACCTGTGAAGATCGGGAAAGCCCCTTGCCAGAAAACAGTGCTGCTCGACTTTGTGGTGGTAGATACGGAGAACTGGCCGTATAATGCTTTACTGGGCCGACCATTTTTGAATAAAGCCAAGGCGGTGACAGCAACTTATGCCCTCATGATGAAATTCCCGACCGAATATGGCGTGGGAGTGGTCAAAGGGTCACAAGAGATGGCCCGTAGAGCAAACTTATCAGTATATAAAGATAGGGAGGTACGCCAGGTATACATGGTAACAGTTCAGCAAAAGGATAGAGAACCTGAAGAACAGGCAGAAGTGCCGAAAGATTTTGAGTTGGATCCCAGAGAAGGACCGGAGGATAGGGAAGACGAGCCGACCCAAGAGGTGGCACTAGACCCGGAGGATCCAGGTAGGACAGTGAAAGTAGGGGCAAGTTTGAGCGTACATGTCAAAACCGTACTTATTGCGCTACTAAGAAATTACAAGGATGTTTTCGCTTGGAGCCATGAAGATATGCTGGGGGTAGACCCAAAGGTGATTTCACATCATCTTTCCACCGACCCCGAGTTCCGACCCGTGGTACAAAAAAGAAGACTATTCAATCCAGAAAGAAGCGTCGCAATCAAGAAGGAAGTAGAAAAGCTACTTTCCGCGGGGTCGATAAGGGAAGTCAAGTATCCGGAGTGGGTGGCCAATGTAGTGTTGGTCAAGAAAAAGAACAAGCAATGGAGGATGTGTGTAGACTTTACAGACTTGAACAAAGCTTGCCCAAAAGATAGTTTCCCACTACCGAGGATCGACCAGTTGGTAGATGCGACAGCAGGACATGAATTGTTGAGCTTCATGGACGCCTACTCGGGATACAATCAGATCCGGATGAATAAGGCAGATGAGGAAAAGACGTCGTTTACCACGGACCAGGGTTTATATTGCTACAAAGTAATGCCATTCGGATTGAAAAACGCCGGGGCAACATACCAGAGGCTAGTAAACAGGATGTTTGCTCGGCAGATTGGAAAAAATATGGAGGTTTATGTGGATGATATGCTGACTAAGAGCACCACTGCAGAAAAACACACGGAGGATTTGAAGGAAACCTTTGACGTCCTAAGAAGGTATCAGATGAAGCTCAACCCGAGCAAGTGTGTGTTCGGGGTACCTTCGGGAAGGTTTCTAGGTTTTCAGGTGCACCAGAGGGGAATCGAAGTAAATCCTGAGAAGATCAAAGCACTAGAAGGAATGGCTTCACCCAGGACGCTAAAAGATGTGCAGAGGCTAACGGGATGCCTCGCGTCACTCAACCGGTTTATAGCCAAGTCAACAGACAAATGCGCCCCATTCTTTAAAGCAATAAAAAAGGGGAAAGGGCTCGAATGGAGTACAGAGTGTGAAGAAGCCTTTCAAAAATTAAAAGAATATCTGGGGAGAGCACCAATCCTTTCAAAACCGGTGGTAGGAGAAACATTATACTTATACCTCTCGGTCACCGAGGTGGCGACGAGTTCAGTGTTGATCCGACTGGAGGAAGGAATACAAAAGCCAGTGTACTATACAAGCAAAGCGTTGTTAGCGGCGGAAACCAGATACTCGCCGGCAGAAAAAATAGCGTTAGCTCTGATCACATCGGCCAGGAAGCTAAGGCCATATTTCCAAGCACATACAATAGAGGTATATACAGACTGCCCGCTGAAACTCATTCTTCAAAAGCCAGAAGTGTCAGGAAGGCTGACCAAGTGGGCGGTAGAGCTCAGCGAATACGACATCAGATACACACCAAAAACGGCCATCAAAGGGCAGGCGGTATCCGACTTTATAGCAGAATTCACCGAGCCAGACGCCGAGGTAAGGAGGGCAATGGAGGATGAACAGACTACTAAATTCCAATGGAAATTACATGTAGATGGGTCATCGAACACGCATGGCAGCGGGGCAGGAATAGTCATAACGACCCCCGAGGGGGATACTGTAGAATGTGCCATGAGGTTCGATTTCAAGGCAACCAACAACCAAGCAGAATATGAAGCCTTGCTGGCCGGTCTGAGAGTCTGCATAGCACTAGGGGCAGATGAGCTGGAAGTTTACAGTGATTCACAGGTAGTGGTCCATCAGGTACTGAATGAATACCAGGCCAGGGAAGAGCACATGATAGCTTATTTGGACATTGCAAAAAGACTACTTAAAAGTTCAAAGCATACAGAATCTCTCAGATCCCTCGGGAAGAGAACGAAAAGGCAGATGCTTTGTCCAAATTAGCTTCAGCCACCACAAGCATCAGATCCAAAGCAATACCAGTGGCGCACCTGACTAAACCAAGTACAGCGGAACCCGAGGAAATCATAATAGCAGAGATCCGACCTAGCCCGGGCGACTGGACATACCCACTCAGAAAGTACTTGGAGGAGAACATACTACCGGAGGATGCTGTGGAAGCTAAACGCATCAGATACAGGTCAGCCCGGTACACGATTCTGAGAGGAGAATTATATAGGAGAGGATTCTCGAAAGTATTGCAGAGATGCATTTCCGGTGAGAAGACTGGAGAGATCCTGAGAAGTATCCACAGTGGAGTATGTGGGAACCACACTGGGGGTAAAAGCTTAGCACACAAGATACTCCGGCAAGGGTTCTACTGGCCGACTCTGTTCGCGGAAGCACAGCAATTCACAGAAAGTTGCGAAACATGCCAAAGAGTAGCAAATGACATTCGGCGACCCCCAGAGTTGCTCAGAAGCTTAACCTCGCCTTGGCCCTTTGCCATGTGGGGACTCGACCTGATAGGACCAATGCCCACAGGAACGAAGGGAGGAGCCAAACATGCTATTGTGGCAGTGGATTATTTTACCAAATGGGCAGAGGCAGAAGCACTCGTACACATCACCGAGGCAAACACTACCAGCTTCGTTAAAAAGAATATAATATATCGGTTTGGGATCCCGAGCATCATCATAACAGACAATGGGACTCAATTCGATAATAAGAAGTTCAGAGAAATGTGTGAAGAGTTCAAGATCGCAAACTACTACGCATCGCCTGCTCATCCTCAAACCAATGGCCAAACGGAGGCCGTGAATAAAGTAATCAAGCACACATTGAAGGCAAAGCTAGAGGCAAAGAAAGGTGGCTGGGCAGACAAACTGCCTGAGGTGCTATGGGCATACCGAACAACTGTGAGGTCTTCCACAGGGGAAACTCCTTTCGCGCTGGCATTCGGGACAGAAGCTGTTATCCCAGCAGAAACTACTTTCACATCCCCCTGGGTCCAGCTATATAGTCCCGAGCACAATATAGACATGCTGCAGCAGAACCTAGACGAGCTTGAAGAAATCAGAGACGCAGCACAAGTAAGAAATTCCGCATACCAGCAAAGGGCCGCTAGGTACTACAACTCTCATGTTCGGGAGCGGAGATTCCAACTCGGGGATCTAGTGCTGAGGAGAGTATCACCGAATACCAAGGATAAGTCATCAGGATCCCTCGCCGACAAATGGGAAGGACCATATATCATCAAGAGAATCGCAGGGCACGGGGCCTACATGATAGCCCGACCAGAAGGTAGCCTGGTACCCCGACCATGCAACGCACAATATCTGAAGATCTTCTATCCCTAAAAGAATCCGGTTATGGTTATACAGTTTATTTATTCTGCTTTAGCTCAGTTTTTAGTTTCTGCGTTGAAATTTCAGATTTATTTATTAATTTCATGTTCATGATCATCTAATAAAGTTCAGTTGCAAATACGATGTGGCGGAATCAATAGAATCCATGAGCAATATTTCAATGGAGGTCACTCAAGGCGACCGAATAAATGCCGAAAAAGTCGAGCGCTATAAGGCCGCGAAAGAGCGGACGAGTGGTGCTCGAAGGGCGAAAAAGCTGTAGTAGCATGCCCGCCTAGTTAAAGCGATGCAAACGCGTCCCTTAGCAAAAAGGCAAAACCGAGGCACCAGGATAACTGGGAAAATGCTCGGAGCGCCGCTAGAAAGTCTAGTGAGATGCGCAGTCGTGTTGGCCGGTACAAAGTACCCCAACGATTCGACGAACCCTTGCGCAGATAAAACCAGGAGACGTCCTAGGTGACTTGTGCAAGGACCTCAACGTATGGTCGCGGCGAGCCCCGACGCAACGTGAAGGTTAAACAACCCCAAAAAATCAAAGGGTGTAAGCCAGTTACATAAGATACTCGGCACAAAATTAGTTACCAGTTTAATAAGATACTCGGTCTAAATCAATAAGCCAGTTACATAAGATACTCGGCACAAAATTAGTTACCAGTTTAATAAGATACTCGGCACAAAATTAGTTACCAGTTTAATAAGATACTCGGTCTAAATCAATAAGCCAGTTGCATAAGATACTCGGCACAAAATTAGTTACCGGTTAAATAAGATACTCGGTCTAAATTGATAAGCCAGTTACATAAGATACTCGGCAAAAAGTAGAATGTGAAATTTGGTCTTATATTCATATTGTGTAGAAAGATACAATGCACAATGTATATATGAAAGATGTACAAGTATAGTTACAAAAAGGCTTGAAGATCAAGAGGAAGGCGCCGGGGGTGGTGAGCTGCTTCTGCCAACATCAGGGTCAGGCTCCATCACATACTCGCTCAGAAGACTGTCGTCCGATGGCCATATGATCACATCTTCTTCGTCATCCATCCAGTGACTGTAGTCGGTACCAGGAACGGGCCCCAAGTCGGGTATCTCGTTGCTAAAACTCGCCCTTTCACTGGCGTAAAAGGTAGAGAACGACTCGGCAGTCGGAACCTCAAGGTGCATGGGATGTGGCGTTTTTCCTTTACTTCTACAATACGCCCGCCACTCCTTCATTTGGATCCGGAGAGACTCCAAGGATGTATCTACATACTTCCTAATTGACAGGCTCCAGTTGGCCCGGGCCCGATCAGTCGCCCTGTTCCTTTGCTTAAAAAATTCGCCGGCCGAGACCATTCCACGCTGGAACTCCCGAAGAAGCAGAGCATCATAGGCTGGAGATCTCTTAAAACGGTCAACGCTTTGTAGCTCCATTTCCAGCCTAGATCCCTTCGACAGTTCCTTGGCCGTCAGGGCCTGACACTCCAAGTCGTTGATTCGACGTTCATAAGCAGACTTGGCGTCTTCGGCGTTCTGTTCGGCTCGAAGCAAGGCTTCCCGGGTGGATGACAGTTGATCCTGCAGAGTCCTGACCTCCTCCGCAGCAGAAGATGCCCGTTGCTCGGCTTCCATTTGCCGTGCTAAGCACTGATTTACGAGCATCTCACTCGACCTGGCCTCCTCCTGACGAGCTAACTCAGCCCGAGAACAGTGATCTTCGCTCTCCTTCAATTGGGCTTCTAGCCTTCTTATTTTTTCCGCTTGGGCTTCGCCAGCTTCGCAAGCCCCAGACATCTCGGCCACCATCTGCAACAAACAAATCAACAACGAATATAAATAAAAAAAAAAAAAAAGGGAAGAATGCGAAATGATGCATATGAGAGTCACTCACGTAGGAAGCGCTGTTGAAGAAATTGCGGAGTCGGTCAGACACAGTCCCGGTCCTGAAATGACTCCAACGATCCTCCCCAATATAGGCTCGGCCCGAAGCCATGGCCCTAAAAATAGTCTCGGGGGTGGGATCATCGATTTGGGGAGAGGAGCCCATATCACCCACATCGCCTTCGGGGAGTTCGGCGGACGGGGCCGCCCGAGGAAGGCCGGCTGAGCCACCAGCACTCTCTCTGACCTGCTCCCGCGGCGGGGTCACGCTCGCATCATCCTCCCCCTCATCCTCCGAAGAGGAATTAACATACGCAACTACTCGGGGAATCTTTGGGAAAGGGCGACCAGAAGAAAACGAAGCCTTCCTTTTCCAAGTCTGCCCAGCTTTAGTGTTGCTGTCCCCAGGAGTAGAAATCGGATCAGCAGAGGCAGGAATCTCCGAAGAAGAACGGTTCGGTTCAACTGAAGTCGGAAACTCCGGAGCTACCGCACCTGAAGGCCCCCCAACTGCTTCAAAAGGGACGTTTTGCATATCAGCAGCAGAGTGGGGGGAACCAGATCCGCTGGGGGGATTTGCCCGCTCGGGCTCAGGGAGATCCCCTACTTTTTCTTTCCCCTTGGAGGAAGGACCTGCGGGATTGCCTGAATCAGCAGAGGTCCTACTTACTCCAAAGTTCCCCGAGGCGCCCTCAGCTCCCGCCGAACACACGGTCGGTTCTTGATCGTGAGCCTCCTCGGGCACATAATCGGGTACTCCCTCTTCATCATCTCCCTCGGGAACGTTCCCGGGAGTACCCTCGTCAGATTCGTCTTCAGGAGGGGCTATCCCAGCATCTCGTTGACGAAGGACTGCCTTTCGACTCGCCTCGACGATGCCTTTCATCCGGCGTGCCAGACCATCACTGACTATATCAACGTCAAACACTTTAAAAAAAAAAAGAGAAGAATCCGAGTTAGCAAGCAAGCTTAGAAGTCACGTTGCAAATAAAAAATGCATACAAGTAAACTTACGGCGTCGGCGGCACGCGGAAATCTGAGGGAAGAGACGGGCCTTGATCATTTTCCCCTCTCTATAGAGATAGGGTTTTCCCCTTTTCTCTAGGGGGCGGACTGCTGCCCGAGCCAAGGTCTTCAGCTCCTCATCAGTAAAAGCTGAAGTTAGATGGTTCCACTGCGGCGTGCAGAAATACCGAGGAACCCGGCAGGTCATCTGAGTGCCGTCCAAATCGAAACTAATCGACTGGCCCCAGTCTTTGCCCACGAAGAACCAGCTGTTCTTCCAAAACTTGTTCGAGGTCGGGAAGCCCCAAACGAACCCTTTCATCTTCTCGTCCGTGGTCGGTTCGACACAGCCCTTGACCACGACATTCTTTGGAATCCAGAACTCGGGCTGGTTCGACTGGAGAAAATAAATCCCGGTTTTCCCCACTGGCCTCAGCGAATAAAAATGGCGAACCTCGCGAGGAGTGGGAGGTGGCCGCTTCATTCTATGCCACATGTGCCACATGCACATCAGGATGCGATAACTGTTCGGCGTTAGCTGGGCCGGAGCAAGTCGGGCTTCAGCCAAGAACCAAGTAATGAAAGGCTGAAGAGGAAGAGGAAGAGTGACGCCGCAGGTGAGCATGGACCCGTAAATTGCTACGTGGCCGGGGGGTGGGTTCCATGCAGCCCGACCTTCGGCTGGAATCAGCGAAATCTCATTGCTGTCCAGATCAAACCGCCGCATATATCGCGTTATCTCGTCAGGGCCGACCACGTTCGGCTCAACATCATAGACGCAAATACGCTCGGGGGAAAAGGGAATGCGAGCGGCCCTGTGCTCCTCTTCAATATCGTCTTCAATAATCCTTTGGGCCGCCACTTGGCTTTCCCGAGAATGCGAGTCTTTGTAAACTTTGCGAGTGGTCATCCTCTTTCCTGGTCTTCTGCTCGGGCGAATATCAGTACAAGCAGAAGAATCCGACCAAGCTTCAGGTTGGTATGAGTAAGGTGGTGATGAACTGGCAGAAGCAGAAGGGATCTCTGAAGCAGGAGGAACCTCAGAAGTCGCAGGCCTTTCCGGAAAAAGTCCAGAAATATCAACGTCGGTATAGCGCGGCTGATCGAAACGGGGCTCGTCTAATAACCTGTGAACAACCGACGCAGTGAAAGCATCATTTCGCTCAATAGCAATCATACCAACAGTAAAAAGACGATATCTAGCTCCGGAATCCATAAAGACTAACCTCGATGAAGTAAAGAATGAAGACGGCGCAGATTGCAGAAGAAAAAGCCTCCGAGGAAAAATCTGGGGGTTGAAGCAGGTAAACTCAAAGATGGCAGGGTTAGAAGAAACGGGCTAGTAAACCAAACAGAAAACAGAGGATCAAAAGGCACAGATGAAACCTCCTTCGAAGAACACGCAAAGATACTGGAAGATAAAAGCGAAAAATGGAAGAAAAAGGTATAAGAGAAGAGATCAAAACCAGAATATATAGGCGACGTCTCGATTTTAAAAATACCAAAACCCTAGGAGCGGTTGCAGAAAAAGCGGGAAAAAAGAGGGGTTAGGACTGATGACGTAGGTTGAGCGCAGACGAGCAGAAAGGTCACATCCCATAAATACATCGTACCACAGCCAAACAAATGGGGACAAGTGGCAGCAAGGGAACGTCAGGCGCCGCCGAAGAGCAGAAGCATCGCCATCATAAAGATTTGAAATGATTGATAAATCAAACGTGTGCGGTCGCAATTAAAACACGTCATTTAAAGCTCTGATCCAAACGAGGATACTTTAATGCAGGAAACGACAAGTAAGGATTAACTACAGAGAAATATTGAAGTTAAATATTAGACCCGAGAGAACTTGACTAAGCGTGATCGGCTCAAATATTTAAGGGGGTATTGTTATAGGTAAAAATAGTCGTAATAGGACACGTCATCACCATGGAAGGCCAAGTCAGCAGAGGTCAAGATAAGTCGACCTATGGAGTATGAACCTTCACGATAACTTACTCGGAAAAGAGGATAAGTAGTCCGACCACAAACAAAGACGATCAGCATGAGCAGCAGATCGGATTCGGGCACACTCGGGCACACTCGGGCACACTCGGGCACACTCGGGCAAACTCACTCGGGAAACAATAAAACAGTCACCAGCACTTGCAATCAGCAACCGGCGGGTCCACGATAAGCAACGATGTGGATCATAAAAGGTAAAAAAGGAAACAAGCAGTTCTCCCGTAAATAAAGGAGAAAGAGTTTCATTCAGAATTGAATGAAACCGAAAAAGGGAAGTACAATCTAAATAGGACTAGGAAACCGCTCGAGACTTGGGGGCCACAACACTAAACCCTAGCGGTCATCTTAAAACCCTAGATACAACATGTATAAATACCCCTTTTATTCATAAAGCAGGGGTACGTGAGAAGTAGAACGAGAGAGAGAGAGAGAATCGTATTGAAGAGCTTGTAATCATTCTGTCATTCTTCATCTTGTAATCGTGATTCATAGTGGATTTGGCTTTGTTGCTAGAGGCAACGATCCCGTGGATTTTTCTCCGATCTTTTGGAGTTTTACCACATAAATCACCTGTTATTTCTTTACAATCTTTGACCATACTCACATATAAATTGCAGTAACTCGAGAACGAATCATTGACTTGGTGATCACCAAAAATCACCGTCAACAGATATGATTTAATCTCTTTTATCTTTCCTTATTTACTACAAACATTGTCTCTCACCTATTTAATATTTTATCTCTTCAAAATATTATTATTTTATTAAATTCTCTCACCTTATTTAATTGTCTTTTATTTATTTTTCTTTTCTTTTCTTTTCATTTTTCCTTTACACATTTTTTGTTCTTTTTATTTTATTTTTATTTTTTTACTTTACCTTAAACCAGAAAATCATGGTGTGACTTTCACTCACACTTTTTAGTCTTTAAAATCCTTATATTCTTGTTTTTTCTTTCTCTTGTTTTTTACTATTCTTATTTCTCATTTTACTTCATCTAAAACCAAAAATTTTATACATGTAATCACTTGCTCATTTTCACTCTCCCTCTTTTGTTTTATTGATGTTTTATTAATTTTATAAATCAAGTCATGTATTCATTGGTAGTTTTTCATTGAATTACTTATTACACCTAGTTTTTATTTTACAAATATCAGTATAAATGAAGTCTTGTAGAATAATGTTGTTCAACTTTACAAATATATTAATAAGACAAATACAAGTGAAAATAATTTTGTTGTACAACTTTACAAAATTGCACCATACGTATAAGCTAAAGCTAATGTAATAAGAAACGATAAAAGAGGAAAAGAATTTAAAAAAAAAATAAAAAGAAAGAAAATAAAAGAGGAGAGTGGAAAGGAGAGTGATTACATGTATAAAATTTCTAGTTTTAGATGATGTAAATTGAGAAATAAGAGTAGTAAAAAAAAAATGATTTTAAAGACCGAAAAGTGAGAGTGAAAGTCATACCGATGATGTTCTGGATTAAGGTAAAGTAAAAAAAAAAAAAAACAAAACATGTAAAAGAAAAAGAAAAGAAAAGAAAAATAAATAAACGACAAAATTAAATAAGGTGAGAGAATTTAATAAAATAATAATATTTTGGAGAGATAAAGTATTAAATAGGTGATAGACAATGTCTACATTAACTAAGGAAAGATAAAAGAGATTAAATCCTATCCATTAAAAGAAGCAAGATTTAATGGCCAAGAAGTTATGTCAAAATTATGTAAAAAAATGAGTGGTGCTATTGGCACACCCCTTATTGATCTATTTATGCCCCATTTTTAAAATTATTTATTATTATTTTTTTCCTTTATCAAAATTACTAAAAAAGACATACAATTTAAGAAAAAAAAATTCTAAAAAAGTAAATCTAATAAAACCCCGCATTCTTTTTCAAAAAATAAAAATAAAAAACCAACAATCTTTTAATCTTTTTCTTGAATTTTTTTTTTCCATAACTCTTGATCACTGGTTTGTTATGTTGCTGGTGTTTGCATCTCTTTTGTGTTTGGGTTTGTTTGGGTGGTGTTTTGCCCCTCTATGTTTTGTTCCTGGTCTTTTTGCCTTGTTTTTACAGTTTGTTTGTTTTTTTTTTTTTTTTTTTCTTTTTGTTGTGCCGGTTTTGCAGCTTTTTGTTGCTGTTCTTGTGCTGTTTGCTTTGAGAAGCGTTTTTTAATGAAGCCCATGTTTCTAAAAAAATAAAAAATAAATAAAAAAGATAAAAATGGGGTTTATTAAGTTTGAAAAACAAGTAAAATGGTAGTTTTGGAAATAAATAAAATAAATTAATAAAAACATTTAATTTTATTTAATTAAATCAAAATTTAAACAAGTGGGGTATAAATAGATCAGTAGGGGGTGTGCCAATAGTACCACTCAAAAAAATGGGGCTATGGATCCTGCCCCATATATATGAAATGTATGATATTATGTTTTATGAGTATTTTTGGACTCTTTTTATTTTTTTTAACCATCGGGTGCAAATGTAAAATCAAGTTTTGTTATAAACTATTATTTTTTATTATTTAGCTAAATCCTAAAAGTGATTTTTGTAAAACCATTTTGCTATTTCTTGCAATACCCACTATCATGAATTGTATAAAATTGTTGATAATTTTTTTACTAATCAACGAAATAATAAAAAAAACATTAATAAAAATCTAATTTGATTCAATTAACTAATCAAATATAGTTTACAAAAATCAGATATAGACAAAAAATTTAAAAAATCGTTTTTGTTAGCTTATGACGTATAAAAACACAATCTTACCAAAATACCCTTTACTAAAACACAATCCACACTTTTTTTGGATCACGATGGATCACGGAGGATCACGGAACATGCACGAATGGATAACGGAACATGCATGTGAGTCACGAATTGATCACGCATTTTTTTAGGAACATGAGAGAAAATACGTAAGTTTAAGAGTTCAAAGGCATTTAAGACCAGTTTTGGTTATACTTGATTTTTTTAAATTGAATTTTGTTATAAATACAATTTTTTAGAAACATGGCTATAAGTGATTTATGAAAACCAATTTTAGTTATTTTCTTGCATTTCTACTTTAAAGATGTTATATTGTTTCAATAAATTTAACATCACCGATCAACTTTTTAAAATGTATCACCAACTACAGTGTAGTTATGATAATTTATTTATTTTTGGGAGGGGATTTTATGTGGTTAGTGCTCAAACAACCAAGCTACATTGAGTGGGGATAACTTCATTCATGTTTAAACCTGGCACGTTACAATAGGAGACTGCTCCGAGCCTCCGCTCAAGTGAACTGGGTCATAAATTTTCCTTTAATATAAGATAAGTGAGAGTTGTCAAAAATAACTATCTAAAATATGTAAAATTTGTTTTTAACTACAAACGAAAGTTTAACTGCTATCAATTACATTTTAAAATTTTATTTCAATTTATAACCAAAAGTAAAAGAATGCCCCTGTAACTTTTTTTTTTTTTTTCTTAATTTCGTTTTTTTTTGCGAAAAACGTGAAATATGGAGGAAAAAAAAATGTGAAACCTTGGTGATAAACATGAAACTTCAAACAATTTTAGAATAGAAATTACTGAAATCCCCTCTAAAAATCTTGTTTTTAATTTTTATAGGAAATTTACCGAAACTCCTAGAAGGGAGGTTTCGATAATTCCACATATGGGGTTTTATTTTATTTTTTCCTTCATCTTCTCCAGATCGAAGTGTCATCGGGATGGAACGCTTCGATGGCACTATTGCCCCTGTGGCAGCTTTGCCGGGCGGCACCATCTTTAGTGAAGGTGGTGCCATTGTGAGATGACAAGAGAGACAAGAGGGAAGAGAGGAGAGGGAAAAAATGGAGAAAGATAATAAGAGAGAGAGTTTGAGGATTGTTTTTATATGAGAATATTTTCGTAATTGCTAAAAATGTAATTATAAATGGTTAAATTTTTGTACGTGGTTAAAAAATAAATAAATCTCTAATGTGTATAGAGGCCTAGTTTTGATTTTGTTTTTCTTTCCCTAATATAATTTGGGGGGCTATTTTGGTATTTCGGTTGGAAATATAACAGCCACCACAAATCCCAACCGTCTTTGTGTCTTGGCATTGGAGCTTCAAGTTTGGATATTCATGGCTACGGAGCTCTTCTTCAGTCCCATTACTGACCTTCCACGTCCACTTGAAAAATTCCCAAACCACCCACATCGACTGCCTCTTTTTGCACTTCCACCACTCACTGTCTCTTCTGGGTATTCTTGCTTCAAGAGTATTTCGAGCTCTAAATTCAGGTCATCATCAGTTGTCAATGCTCTGAGAGAAGAAGTAATTCAAACCCCCAAGTCAGATCCCCAAAATAACCCTCCTCCGTCTTCTAAGCTCGTTCTCGTTATCGGTGGATCTGGTGGTGTAGGTAGGCACATCTTGCTGCTCTTTTCCTTCTTTTGATTTAGCCACATATTTTTACATGTATTTTTGTAATTTGTTCTGTTGTGTGTGTGTGTGTGTGTTTTGTTAAATGTTAATTAGATTGTGATTTGTTGCTAAAACATATAGCAAGCTGTGGCAATTATAGTGACTGTGTAAAATAAGGTTATATATATTGAATTTATGCATGATATTTGAGCAAATAATCTTTCTAATAAGATTAGGAGATTGAGTAAATGATGGAGATGAATAGCTTCTTTGTTTTCTCTATTGATTTTTTAGATGGGAACATACTCTTTTTTATGAATTAGTTAGGAAAATTTTGTTGTTGATATGTTGTTTGATTAAATTATGTTGTTTAGTGCAAGAACTTCTATTTGGATTTCAGGATTTTACTTTGCCTTTTTTTTTTGGAGCAATGTTTTCGCTTTTTATGTACAAGGATATTGTTAGATTTGACTAAAGCCAGCAATAGAATTATACCAGGAAGAATCATAGATCTCAAATTTTGTTATGTGAGTTTAACAATTTAGGTTCCTTTCAGGGCAGCTGGTAGTTGCATCACTGCTTAGACGCAATATCAAATCACGGTTATTAGTAAGAGATCCTGAGAAAGCGAGCAGTCTGTTTGGTGAACAAGATGAGGAGACACTACAGGTGCCACCATTTCTATGTGTTATGGAATTATCAATTCCCTATACAAGTTAAAACATGAACATGATTTTTTATTATCATTTTTTCAATATATATATATATGGTGTAAGAAAAATTTCTTTAAATTTCTTTCGGTTACTTTTGGATGCAAAATTTTATTATAAAGAGCTTTTGAAACTTGATAGGTATATACAGGGGACACTCGGAACCCAAAAGATTTAGATCCATCTATATTTGAGGTGAGTATTTGTTCTTCATCTAGCTGTAATTTCACCAATATGAATCAATTGGTTTGATTGGCTGAAAATTATGAAATACATTAATCTTTGAAAACATGTCTTCTAGGGTGTCACACATGTAATTTGTTGCACTGGAACGACAGCTTTCCCTTCAAAGAGATGGGATGGGGATAATACTCCTGAAAAAGTAGGTAAGTGTTCAGCAGTTTGAGTGATCAAATTGACATATAATCAATTGTCCATCTCTATATATTAGTTTTGCTGAAATACTACGAACAAGGTCAACAATGAACATTGTTGGACAATGAATAATTCCAAAACTAAGCTTATTATGAAGGCCCTAACAATAATTTCAAGCTCTGACACGTCTCTACAATTTGAACTCAAGACGTTTGATAGATCGTGTAGAAAAACCATTAATCAATAGTATTAAGCTCATAGAAAACCAACTGTACAGTCATTATATATTTTGTTTAGGTCTTACTACCTGTGGATTTGTATTTTATGTTTATTGAACAATAGCCTTTTGTTTTTTTAGCTATTCATCAACCTCGATAGCCTTTCATTCACGAGCACAAATATATTGCTATATGCTTTCAATTGTTTTGACTATATTGTGCTTTTGAAGATTGGGAAGGTGTGAGAAATCTTGTGTCAGCACTGCCTTCTTCAGTAAAGAGAATTGTTCTTGTTTCATCAGTAGGTGTGACCAAGTTTAATGAACTACCATGGAGGTAAGACTGCTACTGGTTTAGATGATATTATGGCAAAACTTTGAAATGTAGAGCTCATTGATCTTATTCTGGCTAAAAAAAATCTATATTTAATTGTGGAGATTAAAATATATACTATCCTGATAACCTTCCTTTAAAATATCTTCTTGTTACTCTTAAGATGGCTCAACTAATTTGTTACAATTGAGTTTTGTCAGCATTATGAATCTTTTTGGTGTTCTCAAGTATAAGAAAATGGGAGAAGATTTTGTTCGAAAGTCTGGTCTTCCATTTACTATAATCAGGTCAGTAAGATTGATGATTTATCTTTTGCTTGATGTTGGGAAGTTATCATTACATTGGATGATATTTAGTTGTTGTATGTGTACACCAGACCTGGTAGATTGACGGATGGACCTTACACGTCATATGATCTAAATACTTTGCTCAAAGCTACAGCTGGGAAACGCCGTGCAGTTGTTATTGGTCAAGGTAAATTAAAAACGATCCATATTATAGCTGTAGTTGGTCGTACCAGTAACATTGACTTGGTACTCAATTTAGTATTTATCTGCAGATTTAAGAAAATAAGTTCAAACATAATAAACTACTTCATAATCAGGTAATGAAACTTGATTCTGTTAACTTAACATTCGCTAATGTACTCATAATCTATCTATCGCCATTTCTTTTCAAATGCAACATGAAGGGATTCATTTATCGTGGGATCTGTAAGTGGTTAAAGAGTGGTTCTGTTGAGAATCAATGCGTACATAGCTTTAAAGTTGTTACACTGAAAACTCTTAATGAAAAAGTTTAGGTTTACTCATAGAGTGTTCATCTGCAAAATCCAACTGGCTTAAGTTAGTATATAGCACTTAAGAGAGATAGGGAGTGGGAGCTAGGATTGAGGTGCAGTGTGGTGCTAGCCCATTTTTGAACCATATTGTTACAATTGACAATTCAATACTTGATTTTGAGGAATTTTAGTTTTACTCATTGATTGCTAATTTAACAAAAGCTGACTGGTGTAACGAATTTATAATCATTTGAAGAAAGGTTTAAATGTTTTCCACAGATCAGCAACCTGAGCAATCACTTCACAATGGTTTGTTTGATGAATACCAATCTACTTTCATGGAATAATAGGATGAATAAGGCATTGACCTTTTCTACTATTCAATATTTGAGATACATGTATTTTTTTTTTTTTTTTTTTTATTTCATGTCCCATCTGCTTATTGGCTTTGTAATTGGATCACAGGAGACAAACTTGTTGGAGAGGTTAGCAGACTTGTGGTTGCTGAAGCTTGCTTACAGGCACTTGACATAGAATCTACAGAAGGCGAAATCTATGAAATCAACTCGGTTGAGGTAACCTCTAAAAGATAGTTTAAAATATATATATAAAGCATTTATGGACATTCCAAATACTTTAGATCATTCTGTTACAGTTTTCATAAGATGTAGTAAATATGTATGTAGAGTCATTGAAAAACACAGTACGTAGTGACGGAAACAAAAAAAAAAATAAAAAAAACATTGTGATATAAAATGGATTTCTTTGTTACGCCGTAACGAAATGAAGCGCATTGGAGTTGAGATAGGTCAGGGCCGGCCCTGGGCCTGGAATTTAGGGGCAGTCTCCCAGGGCCCGTTATTTGGAGGGCCAAGTTTGACATAAAGTTAGTTATTAGTTAAATGTATAAGGGCCCAATAAATTTTTTATTGACAATTAAAAAGGCCCAGCTTGATGTTGTTTTAATACTAAGTCTAACAACACTTTAAAAAAAATGGCCCAGCTTGATGTTGTTTTAATACTAAGTCCAACAACACTTTTAAAAAAGGGCCCAATGTCAATAATTTCAATTTCATTAAATTTCCTTCGGTCCTTTTTTTTTTTAGGGTAATCGATCCCTTTTTTTTTTTTAGGGTAATCTGTAATCATTAATCAATTATCATGCGACTTATATGATAAATTTATTTGTTTATATAATAAATGTATTTATCATATGATTTTATTTTATATTTAATTAAATTATCGTTTTCGGACTAAATATATGAAAACAAATTATTTATATGTATATATGTTGAAAAAACTACGAAAATGAATAAGGGGCCCATTTTAGAGATTCGCCCCGGGCCTTCAAAAAGTCAGGGCCGGCCCTGGGATAGGTTTAAGTTAAAACATTACCGGTAAAATGAAAACAAATGAAAATGGACGTGAGCACATTCAAATTTAAGCTGATCGTCTCTTACAATACAGTCGACGGCCAAATCAGTCAAATGTTCAACCAAACATAAGAACTAGAACAAAAATGTAAGAGATCAACAGAAGCATGATCAAAATGTGATGTAGGACGAACAATAGAAATAAGGACTGGATAGAGAATTTAGAGAGAAATAGAGAGAATTAGGGTTTGGAAATAGAGACCGAAGATAAAGGGAATAAACTAAGAAGAAACATAAGATTGGAAAACACATTCACTATTCAAGCTTAATTACAAAAGGCTTCTGAAGTGGCCTTTTATAGTTTCTAACATGAAAGAGATTATCATCTAAACTCCTGATAAAGATAAAACAAACCTAAATTAATCTCTTAAGGAGATAATTATTGATGACTAGAGCTTGTTTGGTTGGGCTTTTGAAAAACCTCTATTGATAAAAGATCTACTTGAAGTAGATCTATTAGAAAAAGAGTTTTTGAAAAAAAAATTATAGTTGTTTGGTTGGTAGACTTTTTAAAAAAAAATGTCTATTTGGAGAAACACATCCCTATGAGCTTTTGTCTATTAGAGGTTTAAACTCTAATAATCTCTACTATATTTAAAATAGACAATCTTAAAAGCTCAACCAAACAACTCTAAAAAATTCAAATAGACGTTGGTAGACCTTTTGATGCAGTAGAAAGCTCAACCAAACAAGCACTAATACTATCTAGATGACTATTTCCATATTCCCCTTCAAAATGCAATAAGCTCGTTTGGCACACCGTATTTGATTGTATTGAACTGTATTATTATTAATAAAAACCCGTGTTTGGTGATGCAATGTATTATATTGTATTAAGTTATTCATAAATGACCTTATTGTATTTTATTATATTATAAAAATATAATATATATATTTTTAAAATAGTTAATAATTAATTTTAAATATCCTTACCATGAATAAATCAATAAATATTTTTATATAAAAAATCAATAAATATTTATATTAATTAAAACAAAAAATTTAAATAAATAATATTTTTATAAATAAAATAAATATTCCCTATATAATTTTGAAATTATAAAAAAAATATTAACAACATAACACATATTTTATTAATATTCCATATTTGTTGAAAAAAAAAAAGAGGAAAAAAAATTGTTTTTTCTAATACAATACAATCTAATACCATCAAATATAATGTATTAGTTAATACGGTATTTGCTGTATTAGACAATTAAAATGTACTAAAATAATATAATACAATATATAGTGTTTGCTGTACTGTATTATTTTTGTACATTTTAATGCCTAATACAATAAAATACAGCGAAACAAACGGGGCCCGAACAATATGTAATCTTCCATGTTGTCTCTTTGCATTTGTTCTTTTAAGTGATAATGTTATAAGGCAAGTAGGCATGCAGGAACATGTAGGAGCATTCATGAGACACATGTATAATGGGAAATCTTGGAACTTCAGATATATAGATTTAAAGAGTTTGATCAGTTAGCAACTCGATCAATTCATTTGGTGGAATTTCCCTCCTATTAGAATCCCAAGTCAGCTTCTTAATGATGGTTGGGCTAGTTTTGGAGTCTTTGTTTTTTTTTCTTATATTCGTTCCTAATGCATTTTAAAATTTGCATTGCTCTCTAGATAGGATTGTATCCCTAATCTTTCGGTTTTTCTCATGAGTGATAAGGCTCGTTGTGTCCCCCTTATTTAGTGTTTGTTTGAATAAATTTCTTCATTTTGTCAAACTTTTGACAAAATTTAGTATTCTCCAGGGAGAAGGTCCAGGAAGTGATCCTCAAAAGTGGGGAGAGCTATTTGAAGCTGCCCGATCCCAGTGATCGAACTCACACATTCCGCCAGGTAAATACGAATGTACTGTGTTGTTCCATATTAAAGTGTTTGTGATACATACAACTTTGAACTTTGTCAAGTCTGCTAAGATCCGTAGAATTATGATAAATTTTGTAAATATTGTGAATCTTACAGTTTTTATTTAGTGGAAATAGGGGAAAACATCACTCTTTTTATGTGGACTTTTAAGAGTTTAAATAAGATCACAAGCTTAATAAGTGAGAGCTTCTTTTGACAATCCAAATTTTTTATATTTTTTTATTTTTATTTTATTTTTTATTTCTTTTATATTTCTTTTCTAAAGACATTCCATTCTCAAAATTTTAATTTAAAAAAATTCTAAAGACACTTCATTTTGTTCCAAGATTATCTTTTTTATCTTTTGGCACTCCTATTCTAAAGACGTCCATTTTAAAAAATAAATTTCTAAAGACACTCCATTTTATTTTAATAAAAGTTAGGATGAACTATCGTAGCCTTTGGATTCATCCGAGGAGTAATCTTTTTTGAATTAAATTATTAAAAAAAGGAAATTATCTCTCATAAATCATTAGATTAAATATTACATATTAAACACTCTCTCCTAAATTTTTAATTACCATATTAAACTCTCTCTCCTCCAATACATATCTCTAACTTTCTATCTCCATTCTTTCTCAAGCAAGATTAATGATTAAGGAAAAAAAAACTTGCGAATAAGCTTGCTTTTTAGGAACCGTATATATGTATATATTAAAATTAAAAAAAAGAACTCAAAAAAAAGTACTCTGTTTTTCAAAAAAAAAAAAAAAAAATCGAAATATGAAAATGCTTTTTATTACTTTTGTAGGTATATAATTGCCTAGAGAACTTTAATTCTTTCATTAATCTTAGAAATTCTGAGTTTAATCGAATCTAGCTGTAACAAATCAAGTTTTCATATATATATATATATATTTATATATACAGATTTTCTATTATCACTTCGAACTGACAATAAATATATCATGACGAAGAATATAGACCACTAGATTTACATACTTTGACTCAAAGTGTATACACTTGTCAAAATTTCTCCATACTCTGTGGTCCACATTCTTCGTCCTGATATATTTATTATCAGTTCGAACTGATAATAGAAAGACTGTATATATATATATATATATATATATTTACATATATATATATATATATATTACTGTTAGTAAAAAACCAAAATATTCATAAGTGTTTTTTTTTTTCTTTAACTATTAATCAGAGATTGATCGAGAAAGTATGGAGATATGATTTTTATTTTTGAAAAACGGAGAGAGAGAGAGAGAGAGTAATTAGAAGAGAGTGTTTAATATAGTACTAACAAATTTAGGAGAGAGAGTTTAATACGTAATATTTAATTTAATGATTTATGAGAGAAATTTCTTTTTTAATAATTTAATTAGTTTGGAGTGTCTTTAGAATTTTTTTGTCTTGTTTAGTAATTTTAATTTAGGTTAAAATTGTTATTAACCAAAAAAAAAAAAAAATTAAATTGGAGTGTAAATAGATAATTTGTGGATTGTAAGGAGAAATTCTCTTAATAAGTTAAGTTTAAATGGCACCGATAAACAAAAATACCCTTATCTCCATCTTTTATTACATTTTTACCAGTTTTAGGGTTTTTTTTTTTTTTTTTTTATCAAAAACCTTTGTCCTCCATCAATGGAGATGGAACGACCTCCATTGGAGGTCTGTTCATTCGATCTCCATTGGAGGTCGAAATCGACGAAGAAGATGAAAAAAACAAGGAAAATTTTATTTTTCCTCAATAAATCTCAGAAGTTACAAAATAAGTCTCGAAAATACAAACAAGTCTCGGAAACGCTAAAATAAGTCTCGGAAAAAAAAAACTACGGGACTTATTTTTGTGAGTGTGTTTTAAGGGTATTTTTGTTAGATCCACACTTTAGACGCTATTAAAACTTAAGTTATTAAGTTGGTGATAGTCTTAAAATCCACTCTTTAAAGAGTGCTATTAAATTTTCGAGCGCTATTCTACAGAAAGGTAACACTTATCCAATTAAACATATTTTAACTTTTTAAAGGGCATTATGGTCCATTGTTAAACAAGAGGGGGCCTTAGTGTGTTAAAATATTTTTGTGATTTCCGGTGGTTACTTTCTAATACTTTAGGGGAGTTGGTGTAATTTACCCTATATTTTATGATGCTGCCTAAGGTTTGAAACTCTCAATGCTGCCCATTTAATGGTTTAATTACTATGCTTAATCTTCAATGCATGTGGTAGTAACCAATATCTTATTTGTAGCTATCATATTTCTATTTGGATCTATATTCCTTAGAATTTATAACAGATAAATTATTTTGTGCTGTGTGATGCCTTTGTTTTGGGGTCATAAGAATGAGTAATGTTAGATTTTCCAAATTCATGTCCATTTGTAACTAACACATCATTTACCACATCATCTCACGAGATCAACACATGCCATACCAAAAGAGCTGGAATTTCAGAAAATAATTTGGGCAGTTTAGCATTATTCCATAAGAATAGTTTTGCTTTTTATAGGTAAATGAGAAACAAACTTTGAAATGAATTTGACATTGAAGGAAGCTTGGAGAATGCTGTATAAATAGTTGGGGGAAGCTTTGAGAGGGATCTATGATGATGATACATGACCAATTGTTCTTAGTTATATTTTGTAAAACTACAAAAATCCTCCGTGTTTCATTGAATAATTGAAATGAGAGAAATCTGACATATGTGAGAAATTTGAGATAAATGATAGAGACATGAATATGTACAGATTATAAATGCAGAATTCATTCTCCAAATAGTAACTAACCGAAGAATTTTAATGGATGCTTCTACTGAATTGCTGCAATATCCTTGTAAGAAATCCATGGGTTCAAAAATTTACAGGAATATAATAATGCTTGATATACATTGAGGCCTCCCATTTGCCTGAAATTTCCATCTCATTTGTAATTTATCATTACTTTGACCAATCTTTTTCCATATTCTGTTTTCCTTGCCAGTGAGTCTAACTTGCTCCTTCATGTTGGAAATAGATGTGTGATATGTCAGATGGAATATAAACGAGGCGACCGGCGCATCACTCTACCTTGCAAACATGCCTATCATGCTGGTTGTGGTGCCAGATGGCTTAGCATCAACAAGGTAAGCAAGTTGACTATTTCAAGCTGAACTTAGACAATTCTTTTTTCTTTGGCTACCTAGAAAGACTGTCCTTGTCCAAGAACCAACCGCTGATTAGAATTTTAATTTATCAGGCTTGTCCTATATGTTACACGGAGGTGTTTGGTGATACGTCAAAACGTTAGAGGAAATAACCATGGATGAACATAAAGAAGATGAACCTTCATATGTTTTTTCTTTGTTTCTCAAGTCAACCTACTATCTTTTCCTAAAGGACAGAGCTGTCTGTTTCGTATGGTAGACAAATTTGTTTTAGCTTTTGTAATAAGTGAAGAAGTATGTACTTGATGATACAAAATGGATGTGTTAAGAGAGACAAAAGATTGTATAGAATTTGCATGGTTCTGGCATTTGATTTCATTTTTTTGTTATTTCTAGTTCAGATTTACTGTTATATTGTTTGTATCTTCATCTTAAGACTTAGTATAACAAGAGCATTATAACAAGATTATGTTGGTCCAGTAGTAATTAAGTCTCTCTCACCTATACCATGAGGTTGTGGGTTCAAGTTGTGTCCCTCTCTCCCAAACCCTGAATTCTAAAATCAATTTTTGAAAGCATAAAACAGATGAATGAGTAATAATTGCCGGTGAATGATTTCGCCAAGTTTTGTAAGATTTGTTACAAAAATTACCATAAGACATAAATTTGCAGATCTGGAAGTGATTGCTCCATCTGAAATTGATTTATTAGAGTCAAGCTTGTTGATTAGCCCAATTGGTCAAGCAATCTCTATCTCTAAAGTTATTTTTTAAAGCTTACGAATTGCGATCGTTGAGTTGATAAAAACATGAGTGGAAAGAGAATAATTTTTTTTTATATTATATATTACATTAATTTGGGACTTGGAGATGGGGGGAAAGACAGCAAACCACTGGCCAACCTTATATTGTTGAGAATAAATTATTATATCTTGAGCTTAGAAGATGATGGGATAAGTCATAAGTGTCTTTTTTAATTGAACAATTAGAAATTTGAGAGTTGAATTAGTCAATTAGAGTTTCATTATGTAGTAGTGTAGTACAAGTCACAATAAAATTAGCTTCATAAAATATGCTCATTTAGTTGTTGTATGCCTCTTTCATATTAGCCTATTAGGGTGCATGGTTTAAAGAATCTCATTCATGTTAACATTGCCAAGTTGAGGACTACTCATCATTAACAGCCCATCAAGGCCAGTTAGTTGCAAAATCACAATGTGAACATTCAATAATTAGAACAGTCTGCTAATTAATTAAATTACATTAATGAAACCTTCTTACTCTTAACAGGCTAGCTATAATTAGAAGAGTTTAATAATCTCACCGTCACAGTGGAGCATGAACTGCTACCTAACACGATCCTTGACACAGCTATATCAACCATTTGCAACTCATTTATTTATATTTTTCTAACAAGCTTACGCTGTTGACTTTACATTTTCCCAACATTCTTATAACTCGACTTGGCCAGGTTCGTTTGGAATGAGCTTTCATTGTGAATTTAAAAGCCATATATATATATATATATATATATATATTATAATCATCCATCTCAACTGGCCCATTTTTGACTTGTTCACGGTCTTACGTGAACCAGCAAGAGATGCAACCCATCACTTGTCGGTGGAAGAAACAGGATGTGAGATTCGGATTAAGTATTTTAAAGCCTTAATCCAGGCTGTTTTGTGCATTATCAATGATTATATAAAGGGTAAGCAACCATGTTTGAAATGCAACTCACACAACAAATAGCTCCAAATGGGAACCATGGCACTGCTAGGCCAATGGCCTCTTTTGCTTTCTGCTATGGCCTTTTTACTCTTAGCCACCGCTGCTGCTGACTACAAGCCTTACACATATGCCTCCCCACCACCTCCTTATTACACATCACCACCTTACCAATATAAGTCTCCGCCACCACCGGAGCATTCACCCCCTCCACCTTACTACTACAAGTCTCCACCACCACCTAAGCACTCTCCGCCACCACCATACTACTACAAGTCCCCACCACCACCTAAGCACTCTCCGCCACCACCTTACTACTACAAGTCCCCACCACCACCCAAGCACTCTCCGCCACCACCATACTACTACAAGTCCCCACCACCACCAAAGCACTCTCCGCCACCACCTTACTACTACAAGTCCCCACCACCACCAAAGCACTCTCCGCCACCACCATACTACTACAAGTCTCCACCACCACCAAAGCACTCTCCGCCACCACCTTACTACTACAAGTCTCCTCCACCACCTAAGCACTCTCCGCCACCACCATACTACTACAAGTCTCCTCCACCACCAAAGCACTCTCCGCCACCACCATACTACTACAAGTCTCCACCACCACCAAAGCACTCTCCGCCACCACCTTACTACTACAAGTCTCCTCCACCACCAAAGCACTCTCCGCCACCACCATACTACTACAAGTCTCCACCACCACCAAAGCACTCTCCGCCACCACCATACTACTACAAGTCTCCACCACCACCAAAGCACTCTCCACCACCACCTTACTACTACAAGTCTCCACCACCACCCAAGCACTCTCCTCCTCCACCTTACTACTATAAGTCTCCTCCACCACCAAGGCACTCTCCACCACCACCTTACTACTACAAGTCTCCTCCACCACCAAAGCACTCTCCACCACCACCTTACTACTACAAGTCTCCACCACCACCCAAGCACTCTCCTCCTCCACCTTACTACTACAAGTCTCCTCCACCACCAAAGCACTCTCCACCACCACCTTACTACTACAAGTCACCCCCTCCTCCAGTAAAATCTCCACCTCCACCATATTATTACACTTCCCCTCCACCTCCATCACCATCTCCACCTCCTCCATATATCTATAAGTCTCCACCTCCTCCATCTCCATCACCTCCCCCTCCATATGTCTACAAATCTCCTCCACCTCCTTCTCCATCACCACCACCTCCTTATGTTTATAAGTCCCCTCCACCTCCATACCACTATTAATCACCTCATCAATCCAAGTCTCCACCACCTCACCTATACTACATTCACAACTCACCCCCACCTACTGAGGTTATTAAATCTATGGCCGCTTCATGAATTGATTTATCAAGAATAACCAAGTTCATCTTATGTTATTTACTATTTGTTTTGCATTTATTTTTGTTAATAATAAGGGTTGTAAATGGTGAATTCATTTGTTTGCACTACTCATTGTACCACTTTTTTTATAATGAATGAAAATCAGATATTTGATTTTTTAAGACAACTATGTTGCGAATAATTCTGTAGCTTTTTTATTTTTTTATTTTTTTATCCAGTGTTATATTTAGATTCACTAGGATCATTATTTTAGAGCAGGGACAAATGAACCTCAGTTATTAACAATTTGTTTATTTTTTGAGGTATTTTCCAAAATTATTTATGTTTTTCTATTTTTGTTTTCCCAAACGCACTTCAAATTCCAATAACAATTGGTGCAAATCTGATAAAATAAAATTAAAAAAAAAAAAAAAAACTTAGCATTAGACACATTTTCATATATATAAGACTTCGTAACGGTTTTTAGCCATCATCAATTAATCACGGATTTTGATAATCAAGTGTTAAGTCTTTTATATAAATGTATAAAATGTTTATAATGTTTAAAAGCAGTTAAAAATTTGTGATGGTTTTAAAAGGTGATAAAAATTCTTGACGGTTTTTTAAAAAATGTGAAAAAAATGCAAAACAGTTATGATTGTTTTTAATAACACTTATAAAATCATCATCAAATCCCTTTCATGACAGTTAAAAACAATTATAAGAAATTGTTAACCGTCAAAAATGGCCAAAAGAATCAAAGGAGCATTTTCCCCGATAAGCCACAATAGAATCAGAACCAGAGCAGATCTTTTCTAGACCACCAAGGTGTAGCCCAATCTCGATGCAAACGGGCCTATCACGAACCCCACCCCCCCCCCCCCCCCCCCCCCCCCCAAATTTGCCTTCAATTTATGTCCTCAAAGAATTCCTGTTCCTCGGTACAATCGGGACTGCCTAGGTGTCGTAGTAGCCGGGCCTAGCACAACCCCATTATGTCCCTAAATTTTTGTTCTTATGAGGTATCGGGGCATCCAGCGCAACCAGAGGCAACCACCATGATATCGAGTCCTGGCCCATTGGGCTGAATCAGAGCCAATGTACCTAAGCTGCCTAAACCCCCTAAGAAGACAAGGGTGCCCAAAATAATCAAGAACAGTCTAGAACATCACCAAGGTCACGAGCGGACACGTGAAGGGATGATGCAAGCCCTAGCGGAAGGACCAGCTCAAATAAGGAATAACCCAACAGAGAACAAGGGGTAGGTGGACATTAATTTTGCCTAGTTGACAATGGAAGGGAAAGATAAGGGATCGACGGTCCCAGTCGCGCCACATCGATCAGCGTCAATGACTCGATGGTGGTCCAGCCCAGCCCTACCAAAAGTCAACCCCAATTATCACCAAAGAGGGAACCTAAGTTCCAACAGACAGAAGGGATGCAAAAAGCACCTAGGCAGAAAGGGGAAACAATGGGAAGAAGCGCCTGATAGTGGCAGCGTGACAGACGCTGCTATTGTCCCCCCAACAATCTCCAATTGTGAAAGCGACTTGTCTAGTCAGCTCAAGCACCTCTAGCCAACCAGAATCTGGGAGAGTGCCACATAACCGCCTACGGAGCATCCACGTGGACATTAGGGCATAGGTGGAACCATCCTATCCGTCCAAGGCGCGTGCACTGCCTATACCCAATGCAGATGAACGGTGGAAATCTCTTAACGGTTATCCCGCCTAAAAGAGAGGTCTCCCACCTACTTACTCGATTGCCAGGTCAACCCGAGGTCCTAACTGGGTCAATCCTGACCCTCCGGAGTGTGTGCCACAATGGGCCCAGGACCAAGGAACGGTGAGGATCATGCCAAGGACTCCCACGTAGAAGGATCCTCCTCACCTACCACATCCTTGACACTTTATAAATACCCCAACTCTATAAGAGTTGAGGGTTGGACTCTGGCTAGATTTAGGAGAGAAAATAGAGAGCTTTGCTACTATAGAACGACTAGTCTAGAGTTCGAGACCCCCAATGGTGTAATCTTTACTACTATAGAACGACTGGCTACCTTGACAGGAGCCCCCCATCTTTGAGAGGGAAAGAGAAAATTGTACCCCTTCCCAACAAATATTGTTACTTAACCCCATGAATGAGAAGAATCGCGTTTTGTTCATTTATACATGAGTTAATATCTTACTGATATATCATATTGTGTGTTGTGTCCGTCCTCCATCACGACTGGTACCAGACCCCTTGGAACTGGTCCTGGCTAGCCACTGGCGCCGCCTACTACACATAAGTCAAAGACCCTGCTACTTGCGATCCCACGCTTCTCTCTCGGTACCCCTACCACGGTAGAAGCCTAACCTGGCTCGCTAGTCCATGCCCAGACCCCTCCGACCGCGAAGCACCGCTCCGTCCAGTTTAAGCATTGTCTAGGAAATCCTTGACTAATTTTCAGGATAATAGAAACATTTTTTTCTTGTAGTGTAACAAATATTTCAACGTCAACAAGCGCCATTGACGAATTTTGAAAATATTGCCCAAAATGTAAAGAAAAAAAAACATAAAAATTGAGTCTTAAACATTTGAGAGAAATTTCCTTGTCGAGAAGATTATAACAATATATATACAATATAATAGACCCAAATGACGTTGTTTGCCCCCTCAAAATCCTTTTGACATAATTATATATTGACTAAAAATAGTTAATCATAAATAATAATAATAATAATAATAATGCTAGACTGCTTAAAACATTTAACCAAAATCATGCTCAAATAGTCTAGCATATGAGGTGTCAATATTCTATTAATCAAAGTCAAAGAATTAATTCACAGCCAAAAAATAGCTCACAATCAAAGAAAATATATTATGTTCAAAGAAATAGTTCATGATCAAATAATGATCACTGTCAAAGAAAAAGTCTACGAAATAGACAATTTTTTTATTTATCACATAATACATGTGTAAGTTCCTCAAATTTTGATTGGCTTGTTTCGTTGACAAACCACACTTTGGGATGTCTATGTAATGGGTAGCTTAGGGCCTTGTTGGCAAGCTTCCAAGCATCCCGGTGACTTCAAAAGCAAGATCTAAAGGTAAATCATTTGACTTGCCTCTTGAAGAGATTAGTTGCACACACACACACACACACACACATACACGCATTCATTTAGACATATTGATATCTATGATTGATTTTATTGACATCTTGAATTCCTAGATAAGCATTTAGTGTAGCCTAGCATTATTTGCATTTTGGATATTGTCATATATTCACATAGGTTATTGATCTCTTCATTGAGAGTTAAGTCTTGTGACTACCTGTAAGTACCTCACTTTTAATTGGCGTATTTCGTTGGCAAAATCACAATGGGGTTCTATATGTAAAGGTAGCTTAGAATGGAAGAAAACCTCATTGTGTGATCAAGAGCTTCAAGAAAGGTAGCTCTCTTGACTTAACTCTATTTTGAAGAGATGTAGTTGCACACACTCACATTGGTTGCATGTTTTGTTGATTGCATCCTTGTTTGATAATTTCCATGCCATGCTAGACTCTAGGTTGCATCCACTTGTCACTTCCCACACTTGCACTTCATGTATGTTTGTCTTAAGTGTGGCGTAATTCGTTTCCGTTTGTGTGATCGGAAATGTCCACGCTTGCACGATGGTGTGCATGTCTTAGCGTGATGGTTGACCACTTGAGAAGGACTCATTCTTCTCTTGGATAAGTGTTAGATTCGGTTTGGTTATTTGGAGTAAAGTGTCTAGTTTAAAAAGATTGGATTTCAATGTTTTAAACGTTTTTCAAAACCGACCTTTGTATGGTCCTGTGACCATAACTTTTTATCAAAAGATTTAAATTGAGTTTTGTAAAATTCTGGACAAACTAGACACCCATACCTTTCCAATGGTATATTATTCATAATATTTCATGACCGTTTGGATTGGTTTTGAAATTTCCAAAGTGACCACTAAAACAGGGCATCACAGCTGTTATCCGAATCTGACCTTTGGTCACTCAAATGACCATATATTTTTCTACATTTATCCAAATCATGTTTTTTTAATTGGAGTAGAAATTAGACTTCCATACCTTTCCAACGATATATTATTCGAAAGGTTTCGATGTCGTTTGGTCATATTTTGGGGCGCTCAAAACTTGAGCTGATGCACTGTCTGTGCTTTACCGCGGCCTAAACCGCCACCTAGGCATGTGCCTGGCCAGCGGTCCTCCGCAGCGAGCCAGATCAGTTTTTTCATGCTTGATGTACCGCTGCCCATGTTGCCTCTTGAGCAATACGCACAGCGGTTGCCCGTGAGAAGCTGAATCGTTTTCTTCAAAACGACATCACTTCTTTTGGATCTCATATATATGTGTCTTGTTTGCCTTGGCTCATTTTCTAGAGCAAAAATTACACATTTGAGAGCACTTTTGAGTATCTTCAAAGCCAATGTATCAAGACTCCATTTTTATTACTCAAAACACAAAAACCCATCTTTCTTGCATGTTTGATATGTCATCTAGGATGTTCTAGTTTGATTTTCTTTAGGGTTTCATCTTTGCTTACATGACTTGTATCTAGAACATCATTCTCATATCTTTATGTTCTTGCTTTACAAGATAGCTTTTTTATTACTTGAATTGATTCAAGATTGCATCTTTATGACTTGACTTAGTTTCAAGATTGTTTTATTGTGGTTTGTGAGTTGTTTTGTGATAGATAATGCATATAGGATTTTGGTTGCTTATTTAGTATTGTTATATGCATGTCATCTAGTAATATGATATCTAGGAATGTCTAACATGTTCATCCATGCCTAGATAAGCTTAAATGTCTAACCTTGCATTTTTAGCATCTTGAGTATTTCACATATTCACCTTAGGTTGTGCTATCTCTTCACTTTAGAGACAAGTCTTGTATTTACCTCTTAGGTAGTTTGCAAGCAAGGGACTAGAGTCACTATTAAAGGCCCGCGGGTAGCAAAGACGGATTAGTAAATTTAGGTGTGATGTGGTCAACCTAATTTGTAATCGTATTTGCAAATAGTGGATTCGAGGTTCTCGTGTGGCGCACATAACAGCCCGTGGTTTTTCCCCGTGTGGGTTTCCACGTAAATATTGTGTGTCCTTTAATTTCCACACTTGTATGCTTGTTTTTGTATATTGACTAGATTGGGGTTTTTTCGTAATTTGGACTAATCTCGAAAAATTGGGTAAAAATGTTTAAAATCTATTCACCCCCCCCCCCCCCCCCCCCCCCCTCTAGATTACCTTAGGACACGTTTATATTTATTTTCACTACCGGTGTGTAGTGCTCAAGCACCTTTGGTCTAGAATCACTATAAAAGGCCTACGGGTAGTAGTGGTGGGTTAGTGACCAAGAATGGTTGAGGTCAACCTAGGTTGTAAACATCATTACATATAGTGGATTTGAGGACCGTGTGTGACTAGCAGAATAGCTCGTGGTTTTTCCTTGTTGAAGGTTTCCACGTAAAAATCAAATATTCTTTAATTTTCGCACTTTTACTTGATTTTTATTGTTTGTTGAATTGGGTTTTATATGCTAATATTGACTAATCGAAAAATTGGTAATAATCGATTAACAACTCATTCACACACCCCCCCAGGTTGTTTAAACACACCTTATATATATTTTCAACATGTTTTCAACTCCAAAGATAATTTTTTAGTCTAAAATTAAATAAATTTAATATGAAAATCAACAATAAAAAGGTTTAAGAGCAAGAATAATTTCTAAAACTCTTAAGGATGAGTATTTCCACACACACAATCCAGCAAGATGAATGAAAGGTAATCTTCAACAATGATGAAACTATTTATGCGTGTCTAAATATACTTGGGGGGGGGGGGGGGGGGGGGGGGGGGGGGGGGGGGGGGGGGGGGGGGGGGGGAATAGGTTTTAATCAAGTTAATTACCAACTGTTAACTGCCAAAAATGGCTCAAAGAATCAAGGGAGCACTTTTCCCGGTACACCGTAGCAGGACCAGAACATGAGCGTACCTCTCCTAGGTCACTGAGGATTGCCTTGGTCTCGATACTATCAAACCCGTCTTAGCCCTTTCTGTAACTTAAAAGCCTTCCTTTCGAAAATCTCTAATCCTCGATATAGCCCGATTTGCTTCGATGCTATAAAGGTTAGACCTAGCGTGACTGTGCCTTGCCCGTAGTCTTGACCCCAAAGTGGTACCGGGGCTCACCATCGCTACTTAAAGAAGAAGTTGCCTTGATACGACTCTTAGACCTAGCAAGTTAAAACGAATGAAGGATGCCCAGGCTCCTTAAGCCCCCTTGTCATGGTGGGATTGCCTTAAGCACACGAGAACTATCTAGAACCACCCCCGAAGTCACCAAATCAACCTGTGAAGGGCTGATGCAAGCCCTAGCAGAAGGGGTTAGCTCAAAGAAGGAAGGAACCCTGAAATTCCCTTAACCAATTATAGTGTAAATATATCTAGAGGGGGGGAATAGATATAGGCTCCAAATTCTTTTCTACTTCTTTTTAATACAACAAAGTTGTATGCACACGGAAGCTTAATAAATGAATTGCTTTAACAAGACAATATGAGTTCAATTACACAAGTTGTTAACCAAAAGTTGTCACTTGGGGTGATTTTTCCAATTAACAATTATAATGACTGAAATCAAGGTAGATCTCAGTCGGAGAGGTATCAAGTAGTTCGATACCCTTAGCTTCCTAATAAATCCAGTAAATAGACAATGGTGATGGTGAATGAAAAAATAGCGTAACTATATGATTCTTTATTGTTGGTAAACATTAAACGAAAATACAGTAAAGATGTTCATATGGCGATGGTGATGGAGGTAAGGGTTTTGTTGTCGATGGAGCTCTCGTGCCTGTCGATAAATGGAAAGCGTAAAGTAAGGTTAAGCACTCAAGTTGCGGTCCCTTTTTCGTGTGATATCATGTTGTATATAGGTCTTGTTTCTTGCCATGCACTCCTATAGTCTCGGTCTAGGGTTTTAGCAATTACAGGACCTTCCTTGGCGATCAACGAGATTATTGTGGGATTTGATCCCTAGAATCAAGCGATTCCTTCTCTAGTAAATTGTGTGGGAGTTGACTCCCAATTCAAATAGAGCTCTCAGTGGTGGGAATGAGTATAATTCTTTATTTGTTTTGAACGGTGGCGTTTTATCGTCGCTTTAAACCTGTCTTCTGAGCGGGCTAGGCTTACCTTTACAATCTGTTCTTCCGGGTGCTTTATCTGTCCGGTCAGCTGGTTCAGGACAAGGTCGAGATAGCTTACCCCTTTTATGAAATTTGAGGTATTGTTACGTCTGGGTATTTGGACATTGGCTGATGTTGTAGCAAGATATCAAAACAACAAAGTATCGGGATACTGGGTCTGTACGGTAGCGGGGTACTGGATTCTGCATGGTAGCAGGGTTAGGGATGGCAATGGGTCGGGTTCGGGTTGGGTCCTACTGGACCCAGACCCATACCCATCAAACATTTTGAGACCTAGACCCGGACCCAGACCCAGACCCAGACCCAGACCCAGACCCGAATATTTTCACAGGTTTGGGTTCGGGTCTAGACCCGCGGGTCTAGTTCGGGTTTGGGTCTATTTTGGGTAGACCCGCAGACCATCAATTAACCAAATAATGGCGTTCACAATTTTTTTTTCATTGATCAGTTTCATGTCCTTATTAGTTTTCATTGGTTTTAAACAAATTTAGAAAAAAGAAATCTCAATATACACACAAGCAGCAAAAATCCCAATCCAAGACGGTACCAGATCTGAATAAAAACAAAGTTTTGAGATAAACACACTACAAAAAACCTTCAAGATCTCCATCCAACTGAATCTGAACTCATTCAAAAATGATTCAATCACCAAGCAACCTTCAATTGGAAAATTAAAAAAACATTGACAAAAAAAAAAAAAAATGTTTTCAAGAAACCATATTTGAAACAACCACCAAGCCTTTAATATCTTTGTTAACCGCCGAAAATGGCGGGGACCAAAGAAGAATTTTCCACTGGTTTTGAGAAGGAATCCGGGGTATAAAATAGCAATGGGAGAGATGTCCGGGCATCCCGCCTACGAGCTGACGGGCTAGAGTAAGGGCTTCTACCTATCCGGCCAGATCCGAAATCTCCGAGACCCAAGGAAAGCGCTAGAAATCTGAAAAAGATAGCGGGGGGCCCGGTAGACATAACTACCCCGAGTATCCCGACGCCCGAATATCCCGGTACTTGGAATTGCCACAAGAATCCGCAAACACCGTTTTTTAGAGGAGCAAGAGGGACGCGGGGTACCTGGAGTACCCCGATCAACAAAAGTCGTGACATACACTTAACGAGATAGGTATAGGGATCCCGGCCCACCGACCCCAATGAAGCGGTAGGCGGGCATCACGAAGAGCAGACCGCATACAAAAGGCAGACATCTAAACGTCACCGTTCAAGATAAAAACTCAAGCTACAACGCGGTGTTCATTCCTGCCAGTTTAGTATCCTATTTTGAATATGATTCAACTCATTTGGAACCGGGAAAGGAAGGAATCACCTGATATTTTGGGATCAATCTCTCAACGAATCCGTCGGACTCCAAAGGAAGACCCGTGTATCACTGAAACCCTAGACCGAGGTTCTAGGAGTGCTGAGCAAGAAAGGGACCTATATATTAATCATACATTCACCTCAAAAGAGGAAGCGACCATTACTACTTATCGACAGGCACGAAAAGCTCCATCGCCATTGTTCCCCCATATGCTTTACTTTTTCCTTACTGAAATACTGTTAGTTCAAATACCAAGTTGTAAAGATCCCGCCGAGATCGAGATCCCGCCGAGATCGAGATCCATATATATATATATATATATATATAAACAGCTTTTGTTTTGTGCATCCATCATATAAGAAATCATCCATCTTACTACTCACATCCACCATAATATCGAGATCGAGGTACCCAGCGGGATACCAGACCACTAAGTATCTCGTTGGCCCTTATTGGATCCCTTATTGGATCCCAATCCGGATCTATCACCTGTAAAAACTATCACGCTTAACAGATTCCAAAGAACTAGCGAGGTATCAGGGTATAAAATATCCCGCCAGCCCAGATCCAATTAGATCCGGGTCCTTCACATACCGTTAATTCTAAATTGCACCTCGGTGACAATTTTGGGTTAACACTTTGACGCCATCTGTGGGAACAACTCCCCACCCTTTAACATGCTTTCAAGTTCAACTCAGAAGAAGATAGAAGATGAGGCTTCGATCCTCCCAGGGACAGCCCGTGAACTCCAGACCCCATTCCATCGCTTCCACTCAGAGGAATCTGGGGAAAAGGAAAGGAACCAGAAGCCAGATCCAGGTACCAGTCCCGCCACCAAGTCCCGTACCAGCACCACAGGACCCCGCGGTCCCCGGAAGCAACTAGAAAGGCCATATAGCAACAAGCTGCTGCCTATGTGGAAAGCATCCGCCTTCGGATGATTGCCCAAGGGATACCTTTTTCACCCAGATTCGCAGAACGGGTTGGACCAAGTACTCGGGTACCAGTTTTTGACAAACTCGGACCGCCACTACCAGTACAGAATCATCTCGAAGATCTCAGACATCGACCAGTGAAACCGGCTATGACTATCCCGCCTAGAAGGATCAAGTCAACAACAAGAACGACAAAGGAAAGAAGAAGTTCGCTGCACGAGGTAGAGGTCAGTATCAGATCCAAGAGGCAAAGCAAGGCAAAGAGTGTGATGCAGCAGGTTCAGGCTAATCACACCATTAGCGGAGGACCAACCCTCACCGGGAC
Organism: Acer saccharum; assembly: GCA_030490815.1. Classification (NCBI taxonomy): domain Eukaryota; kingdom Viridiplantae; phylum Streptophyta; class Magnoliopsida; order Sapindales; family Sapindaceae; genus Acer; species Acer saccharum. The sequence goes on along the minus strand of CM059868.1, from coordinate 36,888,778 downwards.
TTCTAACAATTCAAGAAAGAACCATGTTAGGAAAATCCCAAAGCACGCCACTGGCTGGGATGATCTCCGGATGTCCCAAAGATCACGTGAATGCCCTTATTCTACTCGGATTGTGTTCACTGAAGATAATACTTATAACGCCATACAACCTCATGACTATCCAATGGTGATCACAGCCCAAATTGCCAACTGCCGGGTCCACCGCATCTTGATAGACACTGGAAGCAGCGTTGATATCTTATTCAAAGAAGCCTTGGAGAAGCTTAACCTTAAGAACCCATGCTACCACAGTTGCAGGACACCCTTATATGGTTTTGCAGGAGACTCCATGATGCCAGTAGGAGCGCACACCTTGCCGTTAATCATCGGAGAGGCCCCCCTTCAGCAGAACATCATGACGGAGTTCATCGTGGTAGACACTCCATCCGCTTACAACGCAATCCTTGGAAGACCTTTCTTGTCAGGAATCAGAGGAGTCCTGTCCGTCTACCATAACATCCTGAAGTTTCCAGTTGGAACCGAAGTAGGGGAGGTTAAGGGGGATCGGCAGACGGCCCGCACCTGTCTTACAGTATCCACTAACCCCACTACTACAACCGAGCGATACACCCATGTTGCCCAGGAACTGAGTCACAGGGCACCAGAGCCAGACCATCGTATCCTGGAAGAAAGGGAGATACCTGGCTTAATCCTAGAGGAAACCGAAGAAGAAGAAAGAGGATGGACTGGAGGGCACCCCACGGAGAAGCTAGAAGAAATCTAGATTATAAGGGATGACCCGACTAAGATAGTAAAAATAGGAGGTGCAATGGATAGCGAGGTCAGGAGAGACTTGGTGGAACTTTTTAAAGAGTACAACAACATTTTTGCTTGGAACCACAACGAAATACCGGGCATCCCTCGCAACCTAACGGTTCATTGACTGGCAGTGGACGCTACAGTCAAGCCAGTCAAACAGAAGTGGAGACATTTCAACACGGAACGGAACACTGCGGTACAAGAAGAGGTAGACAAGCTTTTGAAAGCCAAGTTCATCAGAGAATCCCACTACCCCGAATGGTTTGCTAATGTGGTCATGGTAACCAAAGCCAATGGGAAGTGGCGCATGTGCGTGGATTATATCGACCTCAACCGGGCATGCCCTAAGGATAGCTTTCCCCTTCCTAAAATTGACCAACTGATCGATTCTACTGCGGGAAACAAACTCTTAAGTTTCATGGATGCCTTTTCGGGATACAACCAGATCATGATGCATCCCGCTAATCAAGATAAGACCAACTTCATTACTGGACAAGGTCTTTACTGTTACAAAGTCATGCCTTTTGGCCTCAAGAATGCAGGAGCCACATATCAACGCTTGGTAAACAAGTTGTTTAAGCCGTTAATAGGAAAATCTATGGAGGTATACATAGACGATATGATCACCAAATCTCAAGAAGCCCATCAACATCCTGAAGACTTGCGCCAAACTTTCCAAGTGATTAGGGAAAATCAAATGAGGCTAAATCCAACCAAATGTGCCTTTGGGGTAGCAGTGGGGAAGTTCCTTGGCTTTATGGAGCATGAGAGAGGAATCGAAGCCAATCCCGAGAAGATCAAGGCCATCATAGAGCTGGGGTCTCCAACTACTCTCCAACAAGCTCAGGGGCTGACTGGATGGATAGCGGCGTTGAACCGTTTTATATCAAGGTCCACAGATAAGTGCTTGCCTTTCTTTAAAGTCATCAAGCAAGGAAAGAACATGAAGTGGAATCAAGAGAGTGAGCAAGCATTCCGGGCCTTGAAAGAGTATCTAGCCAGTCCACCGCTACTGGTGAAGCCCATCCCGGGGGAGGAACTACAGCTTTATCTAGCGGTATCGAAGACCGCAACAAGTGGAGCTTTGGTGAAAGAATGCGGTGATGGAATTCAAAGACCGATCTACTATGTAAGTCGGGCTTTGTCAAAATCTGAAAAGAACTACTCCATCCTAGAGAAGTTAGCCTTTGCGTTGGTAACCGCAGCCAGAAAACTTTGGCCTTATTTTCAAGCTCACATCATCGCGGTGGTAACAGACCAACCCTTAAGGCAGTTCCTTCAAAGGCTAGATGTATCAGGTCGGTTAGTCCTTTAGGCCTTAGAGCTCACCCAGTACGATATAAGATACAAGGCTAGGACGACAATCAAGGCGCAAGCTCTAGCCGACTTTATAGCAGGATTTAGCATGGTTCCTCACCCGGATGCTCCTGTAGTTCCAAACACAGATCCGGAACCTCCGGAATGGCCGGCGGATAGCAAGATCTAGACCCTGTACACGGACGGTTCCTCAAATCAAGCCAACTACGGGGCCGGGATCGTCCTGATCGATCCCGAAGGGATCGAATGCAACCACTATTTCAGGTTCGAGTTTAAAGTCACCAATAATGAGGCAAAATATGAAGCCCGATTGGCAGGAATGAAGGTAGCTACAGAGCAAGGAGTGGAGTACCTCGTGGTGAGAAGCGATTCCCAGTTGGTAATCAACCAGGTATCCGGTACATATCAAGCAAGAGGTTACAACATGATAGCATACCTCCAAAAAGTCCAAGAAGCAGCTACGAAGTTTAAAGGCATGAGGATGGAGTAGATCCCGCGAGAGAAGAACCACCGGGCAGATGTCCTGGCTAAAATAGCGGCAACAGGAGGAAGGGCATTACCTAAAGGGATACCACTCCAACTTATACCCCGACCTAGCACAACCCCGGGGCTAGAAGTAAGCCCGGTCACTCATCTACCCTGTTGGATGGATCCCATAGCCGACTACCTACAAGATGGCACGCTCCCTGAGAACCCTGACCAGGCGCGTAAACTTAAGAGGATTGCAACTCGGTACTGCCTGATAGAGGGACACCTCTATCGTAGAGGGAAATCACTTCCCCTGTTACGATGTTTGCATCCGGACGATGCCAAATGGGCATTGGACGAGTTACATTCAGGGGACTGCGGCAATCACGTTTCAAGAGAAACGTTGGCATATCAAGTTCTCAGGATGGGATATTATTGGCCCACTATCCATCAGGACGCCAAAAAATTTGTGCAATCTTGCGAGCCATGCTAGAAAACTGCGGATCTGCATCATCTACCCCCAGAAAAACTTACTTCAATCAGCACTCCATATCCATTCGCGATCTGGAGGCTGGATCTAATCAGGCCACTTCCTACCACACCTGGCCAGGCCAAGCACGCCATAGTAGCCATAGAATACTTCACCCGGTGGGTGGAAGCAAAATCTTTGGTCCATATAACTGAAGCCAATACCACAAGCTTCGTTAAGGAATATATTGTTTGTAGATTCGGTACCCCGATGGCCATAATTGCCGACCTTGGTAAGCAGTTTGATAATGCAAACTTTAGATTTTTCTGCGAAGAAAGGGGTATCGACCTACGCCTGGCCTCAGTGGCTCACCCTCAGACCAATGGATTGGTCGAGGCCACTAACAAAACTATCAAGAAATTGCTCAAAAAGAAGCTCCAATAGAAGAAGGGGGGATGGGTTGATGAACTTCCAAACGTCCTTTAGGCCTACCGGACTACTAAAAAGACCACTGCTGGGGAAACCCCTTATTCTCTGGCTTTTGGAACAGAGGCCGTCTCGCCCATCGAACATAGGTTAACGTCCTTCAGGGTCCAGCATTTCGAGCTAGAAGAGAACGAGATGAAATTAAGAGCCAGTTTAGACCTCCTTGAAGAGAAAAAAGATAGAGTAGCTGAGCGTGTAGCTGCCTACCAGCACAAGATAGCCCGATGTTTTAACAGGAGGGTGAGGACTCGGAGCTTTAAAGAAGGGGACTTGGTGTAGGGAAAAATAATAACAAAAGTGGTAAACGCAGCGGAAGCGATACTAAAAACGATTTAGTGACTTTTAAAATTTTTTCCTTTATGAACCTTAAACCCTTTTAATCAATAAACATGCATATATATTAACAAAAGTAAATTACCTTTTGTCGCGTGATCCGATTGACTTACGTCGATGGTAATCCGCAAGACCTTCAATCCGAGCACGAACGTGGATCACCTAGGAGCGTGGTCTCCCTTTTCTTTGAATTGCAAACCTGTGAATGGACCAAACAAAAACTTTCTTTTCTTTGTTAGTCACAAAACAATCAAAAGAATGTCAAAAATTATTCCGGTCACTTTTGAGTTCTCAATCTAATGATCGAAACTCGCGTGAACCTAGATCGATATCGTATACACAAGCTTATTGATGATTAAGCAATAGTATACTATCAAAGAATAATCTCACTCCTTTTTGTCTTTTTAGAATAAAAACTCTCTTGGAATTAAGAAGAAGAAGAAAGAAATAAAAACTCAAGCACCATTCATTGTAGTGGCCGAATTCTATAAGTATACTTATATAGGTGGCCAAAATTTCTTCCTTCTTTCCTTATAGGGTGGCCGAATTCTCTATGTGTGTTTGCCTAGGGTTGCCGCAATTTTCCTCTACAAAAGAGGAGTTGTATTGCACCCAAAAACCACATGTCTTTTAAGACTTCAAACCCTAATCCAACTCCTTTATTTTTATTCTTTTATTTTGACTAAATAAAAAGACTCCTTATTTGATTAAATAAATAAAACTAATTTATTTACTTACTTATCAAACAAGTCTTTTACTTTTAGGAAAGATTTGTTTCTTTAATTAAACAATTAATCAATAAATTAATTAATTCTTATTTAATTAAAACAAATGAAACAAAATAATATTTTTAGGTTAAAACATTAACCTAGCCGCCCCACTTATATAAGATTGGGCCTAATATTATTTTCCTATTTCATTTAATCCATTGGACTTTAAATAAAAAGCCCACATGTGAACCAGACCCATTCTTACTAAAAGAAACAAGCCCACATGTCTTTCATTAATATATTAATATAATTGAGCAGCCCATTACTTAAATAATGTGCAAATTATATTCTTAATATATTAAATGCAATTCTAGATGGACCCTTAAATTGGTCCGGTAGAATATATCAAGGGATCCATGCAAGTCCGTGTGGATTGGGGATCTTGGCGGGCCATCTAAATTTAAGTTTCAATAGACATAACCTAATCACAATCAACAAATGATTCACTTAGGTCCGATCCATTAATTTTAACTCATTCCACTAAAGAGCTAAAACTGAACTCTTAAATAAAGATAGAAAAGGAAGATGCTCCTCATTCATACCCTAAACAATCATATTGGAGATAGTGTATCCTCGTGATTAATATCAGTAATCGCCAAGAGTTCATAGACCGCCTATAACTCTCCAAGTTACCATATTTACTCATATGACCACGTTTTGAACTTGGATATTTTGACTTGTCCAGAAGCCATGTTTTCAATAGACACTATCGAAAACTCAACGTTGAGATTTAATATCCAATTACCTCAAAAACATCCATATGATGATATTATACTCTCATTTAATTAAATGGAGCCACGATGTCCATATCTATAAATGAAGTCCTCTATCGATTGACAAATGAATATCACCAAACTATCGAGGATAGACTATGCGATATAATCGTACTCATTGATAACTCAAATGATATCACTTGCAACCATAAGTCCATCATTTATCTCAGGATTAAGATAGACCCTCCGATTGTCCTGATAATGAAAAGACTATTATCTATTGACGGTTCTAGATAAAGCTTTTCATTGTGATCCAGTTCAATGCACCCAGTGCACTAGATCCTTTTGCTCGAAGACACTCCGATGATTTTAGACTCATCATATCTCATTTGATCCCACTCAAATGCTAGCAAAAGAATTCTACAACTTTAACAAGATAAAGGTGCCCAACCTTTAACTTAAGTTGTGAACATTATTCAAGACTAACTAAAGAATTGTGTCTACCACATACATATCCAGATGTACGAACAATTCTTCTTTTCCCATAGTCTTTAGACCTTATGATTATTTACTTTGACAATTATAATATAAACTATAAATGCTATACGATTTGTTAAACCAGAAATCACTTTATTTATATGAAAAAGATTGTTAATTACAACATTACACTCTTGCTATTGAGCATAATCCTAACACTTGGTCCTCAGGAAAGTGACCCAGAATACCCGGAAAAGGTCAGACGAGGTACTAGCTCCCAATTGGGAAGGGCCATATATGATAAAGGTGGTAGTACGCAGGGGAGCATACAAGTTAGAGGATATGGATGGTTATCCGGTGGATCACACTTGGAATACTGATCATCTCAAGAGATTTTACCCTTAGAATTTTTAAGGAAGAGTGTATCTCGGAGGGTACATACCTGATACATGTACCCCAATCTCCTTTTTGCTTTGTATTCGCTTTCAGAAAATCAATAAAGTCAGTTGTTTCTCACATGGTTTTCTCCTAAGTACGCCTAAGGAAGTCTTCGCCCTCCCATTCGCCCCAAGACCAGGAAAAGCCACATGGCTTTCCTGCTGCCCCGGTCGGAGAATACCCCCCTCCAGGAAGGATCTGGCGCTTCGAGACCAGGAAAAAGCCACATGGCTTTCCTGCTGCCTTGGTCGGGGAATACCCCCCTCCAGAAAGGAGCTGGTGCTTGAAAAGCATAAAGGGTGTAGTCGCCCGCCAGTTCTCTATCTTACAAAGACCAGGGGGGCCTGCATAGACCCCCCTGAAGCCTCAGACAGGGAATTCCCTCCTCTAGGATAAATCAAGCACCAAGGTAATCTTCAGTCGTCTACCAGAGCAGGTAGCCCAGGAAATCAAGACGATCCATTAGGGTTCATGACGCCGCACTCCGTTACATCGCCATATTTTAGCCAGAAAAACCTTGTATCAAGGTGACATCGGTGGCCAACCAAGATTCACCAATATAGCCCGAGCCAGGTTACCCATCCCGATGGATTTTTAGAAGTCATCCAGATTAAAAATCTTCAACCAAGACAAGCTCCCTACTTATACAGAGTCACTCGTCTAAGAAGCATAACAAACGAAGGGACCACCATCCAGGAACGATGTTGCCGAGTATAGGTATGAGTTCGTATCACCAGTCACACAGTAAGGTAAAAAAAAAAGGGGGGGGGGGGGGGGGGGGGGGGGGGGGGGGGGGGGGGGGGGGGGAGGATAAAGCAAGGCCAAATAAGGAAGGGAGCTTCAATTAATCAAGCAGGGTGGCCAATCCCCGTATCCGAGCTACAAAAAGGAAGACAAAAGAAAACTAACAAAACAACTAGGAAATAACAACAAAGTTAGGTTTCCTCCTTCGTTTTTCCTTGCCTAGACCCATCATCTTCAACCCCCTCATCACCAGTATCGTCATGAATTTCCCCGGCACCGGCTATAACTATTCCAGGAAGAGGACCCATCCCGTCAGTCGGGGGCACGAAATCTCGTGCCAAGTCAGTTAGGGAAACTCGAGGACTCCGGTTACCCTTTTCCATAAATTCGGAAGCAATGGCTGCATGAATGGGACCTCCTTGATCCTGGTTTTCAAACTGAGCAGCTCTGGCCATAATCAAATCACGATCCCAGTTAAGAGTGGTTTGCAAATCAAAGGGAGGAGGAAATGCCTTGGCGACCTCGTATGAAGCAGTGAAGTACCCATCCCCAAAAGAGGAATCCACCCTGGATTCCAAGGCACTCATAGAAGCCCGTAGGGCCCTGTGGTCGTCTAAAAGGACGGCCATCTCCGCTGTAATGGTCTCCCTGTCATTACGACGGCGGTTTGATCTGGCAACCTCCGTGTCATAAGCATGAGTCACCCGTTTCAATTCCACCAAGGCTGCCTTCTTGCCAAATCAGATTCAGAGGCCTCCTGAACTAAGGAAGAGACGCTCTCTTCTGCACGGGCCAAATAGTTCCTAGCTTCCTCCAGCTTGGCCTGAAGGGCCAGATTGGTAGGGCAGTCGCTTGCTGCTCCATGGCCAGGGCAAACTTAAAGCCCTGCGAAAAGGAATTAAAGAAGGTATGAAATCGGAAAGGAAAATCTGCATGCAACAAACTGAAGGGACCCAATGCATACCTCAGCAATAAGTGATGCCCCCTTTGACGCTAAGATGTTAGTGGGAAGAGAGGACATGGATTGCAGGCCCCCACTGGAGCAAGCAGCAATGAACTTAGTAATGACTTCCTCATGATCATAGTCTCGTGACCCCGATCCAGAAGGAAGATCGGTGGAGGAAATAACTTGAGCAGCGTCCCCCTTCCTGTCCTCCGTTCTAGTAGGAAGCTGGGCTGTGGCAGTAAAGAAAGGGGGAGGAGGAGCCACCATTATTTCAGGCGGTACAACAACCAATTTGGAAGTTTTCTTCAAAATAGGGAGCGGTGAAGCTCTGGTCTTGGCAGCCCGCGCTAACATCATAGGGAGCAATGAAGTTCTGGTCTTGGCAGCCTGCGCTAACATCTCACTTAAAGAGGGGCGCGTTGCAACTTTTGCTGAAAGAGAAGTAGGTGAAAATGGAGCCGACCCCGTAAAGGCAGGAGGAGGAGTCGATGCAAGTGGCAGGGATTTGGAGGCAACTCTGACACCGACTGAAGAAGGAGTAGGAGAGCTGGTAGGAGAGGAATCCGGGCGTACCGATCCTGATAGAAAAGAAGAAGCAAGGGGGGTAGCAGAAACTGTCAGAGGAACCGTTAGTAAAAAGAAAGAAAGAGAGAAAGGAGGAAAAGTGAGGGGCAAGGCATACCTGGTTGCGCAAGAAATATCCGTAAATACCGTTCCAGCCGAGCATCTTCAAAAGGATCACATGTGGGATACTGCGGGTTGGCGTAGTTCCTATCTTGAATCTTCATAAGGATCTGGCTGGATTCTACAGAGAGCTCACCCGTGTTCCATTTATTTTGTGGAGAAAAACGAATAGGAACCGAGTGCTTAACCCCATCCAGACACACCGACTGGCCCAATCGCCTTCGACTATGACCCACTCGTCTTTCCAAAGCGGGGTGAATTTCACATTTGCCCCAGGAACAACGAATTGCAGCTTATTCTTGGGCCTCAAGTAGAATTGACCCCGAGGGACCATGCTCGTTATTTGAAAAATATAGCGAAAGTCGTCAAAGATAGGTTCCTTCTCGACACCGTCTTTTTCACACTGCTATCTCCAGAGCACCAGGAACCCGGTCAGGTTCTTCTAGAATCCGGGTGAAATCTGTAGCGGGGCCAGTCCTAAAGCAACAAGCAATCTGCTGATGGAGGGGTGAAGAGGAAGCCGAACGCCACACTCGAAGGCAGCCACGTGAATTAGCAGGCAACCAGTAGGAGGAGTGTATACATCATACCCCTGATGAGGAAGGGAAAGGCGGATAGCATCCGGGATCCTGTAAACCCTCTTAAGCCAAGCTAAGGTATCGGTTGTGCAGGCCGAATCCGGGATTATACGGCCTTCACCGAAAGGAAGGAGGGACCCAACAAGAACTCCCAAAGAATCCATAGGAAGAATATCGCCTGCCTTCTCCTCCCCCCTTTTTCGTCATCAACACCAGCGGCCTTACTTTCATCCACTATCTAGACTAGATTCTCAGGTTCATTTTGAAAACCTAGCCTGATTCAGGGATTCCTCGTAGAGCGACGGCGCTGGGATGAGATACTGTCTCCGATAACGTCGCCATCACCTCGATTACGCTTCTTTTTCTTGATCGACTGAGAGCTCATGGCCGAGTCCTCCTTCTAGCTACCAGGAAGATATGAGGAAGCAGAACGAGAACCTGAGGAAGGCGGAGGAACACCCTGAGCGGAGGCAGGAAGCTTTGAGGAAGATGTCATTGTTAAAGAGAAAAGATTCAAAAGAAGGAAAAAAATTCGGTTCTTGATTTCGGTTTTTGATTTTTGAAAGGCAAACGAAGCACAGCATAAGGAAAGAAGGGGAGAGAGATTCATTTATAGGCAGAAGAAAGGCGATTACCGAAACATAAAAGGAAACAAGGATTAATAGCTAAAGGCGTACTCGAGAAAAACTCTGAAAAACCCACGTCGGAAACGGCCAATTTGAATTTGTAAAGCAGTCGTTAACAGACACGTGGATTGTTACTAAATACTACCATTTTGAAAGAAGATTTACCTCTTCATTGAGAAACCAGCCAGACGAGATTAGACGAGCAGACAAGATGAAAAATCCTTCGAACAGACAAGGAGATCCTCACTCCAATCCCAGCAAGATACCGGTGTTCAAGTTAGGGGGGACTTCTGTTAACCGTCGAAAATGGCGGGGACCAAAGAAGAATTTTCCACTGGTTTTGAGAAGGAATCCGAGGTATAAAATAGCAATGGGAGAGATGTCTGGGCATCCCGCCTACGAGCTGACGGGCTAGAGTAAGGACTTCTACCTATCCGGCCAGATCTGAAATCTCCGAGACCCAGGGAAAGCGCTGGAAATCCGAAAAAGATAGCGAGCGGCCTGGTAGACATAACTACCCCGAGTATCCCGACGCCCGAATATCCTGGTACTTGGAATTGCCACAAGAATCCGTAAACACCGTTTTTTAGAGGAGCAAGAGGGACGCGGGGTACCTGGAGTACCTCGGCCAACAAAAGTCGTGACATACACTTAACGAGATAGGTATAGGGATCCCGGCCCACCGACCCCAATGAAGCGGTAGGCGGGCACCACGAAGAGCAGACTGCATACAAAAGGCAGACATCTAAATGTCACCGTTCAAGATAAAAACTCAAGCTACAACGCAGTGTTCATTCCCGCCAATTTAGTATCCTATTTTGAATAGGAGTCAACTCATTTGGAACCGGGAAAGGAAGGAATCACCTGATATTTTGGGATCAATCTCCTGACGAATCCGTCAGACTCCAAAGGAAGACCCGTATATCACTGAAACCCTAGACCGAGGTTCTAGGAGTGCTGAGCAAGAAAGGGACCTATATATTAATCATACATTCACCTCAAAAGAGGAAGCGACCATTACTACTTATCAACAGGCATGAAAAGCTCCATCGCCATTATTCCCCTATATGCTTTACTTTTTCCTTACTGAAATACTGTTAGTTCAAATACCAAGTTGTAAAGATCCCGCCGAGGCCGAGATCGAGATCTATATATATATATATATATATAAACAGCTTTTGTTTTGTGCATCCATCATATGAGAAATCATCCATCTCACTACTCACATCCACCATAATATCGAGATCGAGGTACCCAGCGGGATAACAGACCACTAAGTATCTCGTTGGCCCTTATTGGATCCCAATCCAGGTCTATCACCTGCAAAACCTATCATGCTTAACAGATTCCAAAAAACTAGCGAGGTATCGGGTATAGAATATCCCGCTAGCCCAGATCCAATTAGATCCGAGTCCTTCACATACCGTTAATTCAAAATTGCACCCCGGTGACAATTTTGGGTTAACAATCTTGAAACCGATGTCACCGATCTCAAACAACCACCAAACCTCCACCAAACCTTCAAATCTCACCAAAAGCAAAATTAAAAAGGTAAAATAACACTCTTCAATCATCTTCTTCAACATCATCATCTTCGCTCTCTTTAAGCCACATCATCATCCTCTTCACTCTCTTAAACTTTCACAATATACCTTCGAAGTTTTAGGGGGTAACGAAGACTGTTGCACAGGCTCCCTTAGCTGTTGAATCTCTCAAAGCTGGTTCACTATCTCCTCCACAAGTTTCAATTGAGCATTTACACCTGAAGTATGAGTTTCAATTGAGCAAGTTGATGAGTTCAAGAAAAAAGAGCAATATAATAAAGAACAAGTGTAAAAGAGAAAGAGAGAGAGTTACGTGGATTCAAAAGCGATGAGCCGATGAGCAGTGCTTGGAGCTATGAAGTATGGACTGTGATCTGTGGAAACTGGAAAGGATTGAGAAGTGAGAATTGGTCTGTGGACTGTGGTGGTCTGCAGCAGCAAGAAGAAAGAATAAGAAATTAGGTATTTAGGTTTAGGGAGGTATTTATATACCTTGTAAAATCAGTCGGGTTCGCGGGTTTGGGTCCAGTTTTTTGACTAGACCCGGACCCGACCTAAGACCCGAGACAGGTCCTTAATCTTAGACCTAGACCTGACCCGAGACCCGAATATGAGGACCCAGACCCGACCCATTCGGTTCGGTACTCACGGGTTCGGGTCCAATTGCCATCCCTAAGCGGGGTACTGGATTTTGTGTGGTAGCGGATTCCTCGGAACTCCAACTTCTTTGCTTTCTAATACCTTTTGAGTCTAAGAGCCCTTAGTCCTAGTCTGGACTGGAAGGAGGTTGTACCCGACCAATTTGTAAAGGTGGGGTACTGGGATGCTCTTCTACAGCGTATTTCTACCTCAGTCTTTCTCAAATGTTAATGGAAAATTCTTCTTTGAACCCCTGCCATTTTTGGCAGATAACACAAGTGTTAAAAGCAATACAAGATAAAGAAGTAAATAAACTTAAAGTGAAACTTGACACAAGTATTTTTACGTGGTAAACCTCCAAAGAGGAAACATCCACGGGTTGAATCCACAACCACCGGCAACACCTAATTCACTAGTAGGAAAGAAGTGCACTCTCAAAAGCAATCAAATCACATGAAATGCTCTCTTTTGAATATCCCTTCTATCCTACCCTTAAGGCCTCTTACTAATGAAAAGTTGCCTCAACTTTCTAACCGAGACAAATCGCTTGCCTCTAGAAAGCCACTCTTTATCCAAGACTATCCCTAAGTCTCTAGGAAGATTTCCTTGCTTCGACTTACTTAAAGCCTTACACCCTTAGCTAAGACTTCTGTTAACCGCCAAAAATGGCGGGGACCAAAAAAGAATTTTTCACTGGTCCTGAAAAGAAAGCCGAGATGCAAAGTGACAGCCGAAAAGATGTTTGGGTACCCCATCTGCCAGCTGACGGGCTAGAATAAAAAGCTCCTACCCACCTCAATTAGGTCCAAGGTCTTCAAAGCTAGGAAAGCATTAGGAAGCCATAAAGAGAAGGGCCCTAGCGACACAACCATCACGAGATCCTGGCGCCCACCTACCCCGAGTACCCCGATACCCGGGTATCCGGGTATCCCGATACCTGGAACCCGATATCTACAAACATCGCCTTAAGAGGAGTAAGAGGGAATGCAGGATACCTATAGTACCCCGACCAGCAAAACTCGTGACATATACATAAAAAGACAACACTAGGATCCCAATATACCGACCCCGCTGAAGTAGGAGGCGAGCACCTCGAAGAGCAGACCACATATAAAGACAAACATTAAACGCCACCGTTCAAGATAGAAATTCAAGTTACAACGCGGCATTCATTCCCGCCATAAAGAATCCTATTTCGAATAAGGGTCAACTTATTTGGAACCGAGAAAGAAGGAATCGCCTGATCTTTCGGGATCAATGTCCCGACGAATTCATTAGACTCCAAAGGAAGGCCCGTGCATCATTGAAACCCTAGATCGAAGTTCTAGGAGTGTTCAACAAGAAAGCGGGCCTATATATGGATGATATGTTCACAGGAAAAGAGGACCTGACTTTTTTTCTACTTATCGACAGGCACGAAAAGCTCCATCTCTATGGTCCACCAAGTTGTTTTATTTTCTCCCATACTGTAATCTCGATAGTTCAAGCATTGAGTTGTAAAAATCTTATTAAAGTCGTTTATATATACACAAACAGTTTTATGCTTTCATACTTTCACCATATCAGAAAATTATCCCTCTTACTACTTGCACCCATTATTCTAGTAGATTCATAAGATCTAGCGGGGTATCGGGATACTGCACATCCCACTAGCCTAGATCGATATAGATCCGGGCCCTTTATATATCATTAATTTGAAATTGCACCCCGGTGACAATTTTAGGTTAACACTTTGGCGCCGTCTGTGGGAAAAAACCCCCCACCAATACAAACTTTAAAGATTCAACTCAAAGGAAGATAGAAGATGAGGCTCCAATCCTCCCACGGGTAACCCGCAAACTCAGGGCCCCATTCCCTCGCTTCCACCCAGAGAAATCAAGGGAAAATGAAGGGAACCAGAAGCCAGATCCTGGCACCAATCCCACCACCAAATCCCGGATCAACACCACAGGACCCCGTGGTCCCAAAAGCGGCAAAGGAGGCCATAGAGCAACATGTCGCTGCCTACATGGAAAGCGTCCGCCTTCGGATGATCGCCCAAGGGATACCCTTTGAAACACCCCGACTTACAGAAGGGGCTGGACCAAGTACCCGGGCACCAGTTTTTAATAGACTCGGACCACCTTTACCCGTGCATAATCATCCTGAAGATCTAAGACACCGGTTGGTGAAATCAGCTATTGACATCCTGCCAAGAAAGGCCCAATCGACAACAAGGTCAGCGGTAAGAAAAGGGATCCCTAACCCGACGCAGGTGGCAGTACTAGATCCAAAAGGGATTAGCGGGGGTACCGGTCGTCGGGAAGAGGAGCGTAAGGAACCTGCTGGGGAATCAGAAACCTCGGACAATGAAGACTCAGTAGCACGATCCGGACACAAAGAATCTAAACGCCTCCATCAAGGATCTAAACGCCTTGAGGATTAGATGGCCAAGATGGCGAAGGAGCTCGAGGAACTGAAGAAAGGGAAACAACGGGGTATTCGGAAGAACCCCCTAGGGGAGATGAACACGCTATTTTCCAAGAGAATTCGGGAAGCCGAGTTACCCCCCAAGTTTAAAATGCCCACTGAGAAGTATTCCGGATCAGAAGATCCCATGAGTCACATGGAGAGCTTTGTCCACCAGATGGAAATCCATAACGCTACCCGGTCAGCCATGCGCAGGATGTTCCCTTCAACACTAACCAATTGTGCTAAGACTTGGTTCAGAAAGTTACCCCCGGGAAGTGTGGATTCATTTACAAAGCTCACTACCGATTGTTGTGCTTAATTTCAGGGGATCAAGCCTCGCCCCAAGGATCCCGTCCTACTGCAATATGTAATCCGGGAACGGGGTGAAACGTTGAGATCTTACGTAGAGAAGTTCCACAAGGAGGTGGTCCAGATAGGAGTGTTTGCCGAAAAGGAGACCTTCGCCAACTTCAGAAGGAACTTGTGGGCTGGCAAGTTATTCCGATCATTTGCCAAACACACGCCTAAAACATACCAAGAGGCCTATGATAGGGCGCTGGAGCAGGTAGACATAGATGAATAGCTCCGAATTAAGGTTGAACACGACGAAGCTCGGTCATCCAAGCGGTCTAAGAAGGAATCTCCTAAGTCGGCACCTACGAAGAGAGTCTAGAACCCTCCTCTGAATCGATCGACGTACAGGCCATCGCCTCCTCAATACCGGGAAAGGTACCCTGCTAGAAGGACTACACCCCGAGCAACCCCTCCGCTAAGAGAGGTAGCCCGCATATCAACTTATTGGTACAACCATTACACTCCTCTCAATGCCTCTCGGGAAACCATATACCTAGCCATTCGTGATAAGGGCTTACTCAGGAAGCCCGATCCAATAAAAGTCCCGGCTAATCAAAGAAATCGTTACAAGTATTGTGACTTTCATGAGGATGTTGGGCACAACACGTCTGAATGCTATAGCTCCGTAACCAAATCGAGGGGTTGGTGAGAGGGGGACTGTTGACTGAATTCCTGCAACAAGTACGGGACAACATCAAAGTGGGAAAGGAAGTACAGAAGGAGATGCGGGACGTAGAAGAAAGGAGGAAAGATGAAGGGAAGGATTTAATGCAACAGATCCAGGTCATCCATACCATCAGTGGAGGGCCAACTATAGCCAGGATTTCCAACAATCTTGCTAGGAAGATCCCAAAGCTCGTTGCTGGCCAAGATGTGTTCCGGGTATCCCGAGGGTCTCCGGAATACCCACGGTCCGTTAAGATCATTTTCACTGAGGATGATGTTTACAACACGGTGCAACCCCATGACGATCCAATGGTGATCACAGTTCAGATTGCCAATTGCCAGGTTCACCGTATCCTGATAGACACCAGAAGTAGCGTGGATATCCTATTTAAAGGAGTATTAGAAAAACTCAACCTTAAGAATCCTTATTACAACAGTTGCACTACTCTTTTATACGGATTTACCGAGGACTCCATGATGCCAGTAGGAACACACATCTTGCCCGTGATAATTGGAGAAGCCCCCCTTCAGCAGAATATCATGACCGAGTTCATCGTGGTAGATACCCCATCCGCCTACAATGCGATCTTAGGAAGACCTTTCTTGTCAGGTATCCAGGGAGTCCTGTCCATTTATCACAATGTCCTGAAATTTCCAGTTGGGACCGAAGTAGGAGAAGTCAGGGAAGACCAGCAAGCAGCCCGCACATGTTATGCAGTGTCTGCCAACCCTGCTGTATTAGCAAGGCAATATGCCTACGTTATCCATAAACCAGGTATCGGGGAGGCATAATTGGAGAGCACAATGGGAGAAGAGTGGGAATGGTTAGAGAAGTATCACGCAGAACAGTTTGGAAATGAAGTTGAGTACCCGGTATGTCACATCGGGAAGAAGGGTCTCTCTAGGAGGACTTAGTCTCAAGATTTGAAGAAGAGCGTTAGCTCGGTTGGTATATTTCTAATGTATATACCCCCGACCTTTTCTACTTTGTATTTGCTTTTGAGAAATTCAATAAAGTCAGTTTTAGTGTTCCTAATTTCGCCTAGCAAGCCTTCATCACTCTTTTTTCACCTCGAGACCAGGAAAAGCCATTTGACATTCCTGCTGTCTTAGTCGAGGTATACCCTCCTCCAGGAAGGACCTGGTGCTCAAACGCATAAGGGGTGTAGTCACCCGCCAGGATCTATCTTATCAAGACCAGGAGAACCTATATGGGCCTCCTGAAGTCTCGGACGGGGAATACCCCCCCTCCAAGATGAACTTGGTGTCAAAGTGGCCTCAGCTGCTTACTAGGACAGTTCGCCAAGAAACCAAGGTAATCCATCTGGATACTCGATATCTCTCTACAGCGTACTACCAATTCTCCTTATTACATCTAAAGTTATGGATCGAAATGGCTTTAGTAGCCGTTCAGGACTAGGCATCAAGGAACTGGGCCATCACTCTCAGGGGCAGAACATTTCACCCGATGGGCGACTAAGATGAATCCATCATCAGAATTCCCGATGAGGAAGTCGACAAGGATAAACGGACAATGATCATAGCATTGAGTATCAAGTAGATTACTATTAAGGGGGATTATTGGCCAAGGACTGTGTTCAAGAAACAAGACCAACCAAGAACCTACCGTCCACCAGCAAGCTAAGGTGGGAGCTAAACTATACAAGGATCGGGGTAATCCTGACTTGGATCACATGCAAACATACAAGTCCCACTCTTGAACAAGGCATAAGTTTACAAGCAAGCGTATAGAGAAAGGAAATGATCGCAAAAAAGGATGGAATTCATTAAGTCAAGCAGGGTGCCCAATCCCCGTTACAAGGCTACAAATAAGTTACAAGGCAAGTCTCATTAAAGTAAAAGGTAAAATCATGTGTCGCCCCCTTCTCCCGCATACGTTTCCTGTCGGGATCCCTCCATCTGTTCTCCTCCTGTCTGTTGTCCTTCAAGTGAGCTGGCTGCAACCGGAAAAACCCACTTCCTCCATATGCTGAGCAAAAATCTGTCCTAGGTCGGCTGAAGCAGAAGGGGGATCTTGAGCCTCAACCCCGAGTGAGCCATCAGAACCAGGCAAGTTAGATGATGGGTCCGGGATGACAGCCTCCTGCGAAGGACCTCCTTGATTAGGATCAGCATTTGAAAGACTGGCGGCCTTAGCCATAATGTGGTCCCGATCCCAACCAAGAGGATTCAGCAGGTCGAAAGGAGGAGGGAAGGCCTTGGCAACCTCGTAGGAGGCAGTAAAATATCCATCCATGAAGGAAGAATCCATCCGGGATTCTAAAACCTTCACGGAACCACGCAGGAACCGGTTCTCATCTGAAAGGACTGCCATCTCTGCCTTGACGGACTCCCTCTCAGCTTTGTGCAGGGTGGAAATGATGGTCTCTATATCATAGGCACGCTGCATCCTTTCAAGCTCCACCAGAGCATCCTGCCTTCCGGATTTTGACTCGGCCGTAATTTTCACCAAAGAAGCAACATTTTCTTCAGCCCAAGCCAGGTTGTCCTTGGTTTCCTCCACTTGGGCCTGAAGGGCCAAATTGGCCTCCCTTAAGGCCGACGCTTGCTGCCCCATGGCCAAGGCAAACTTGAAGCCCTACATAAGAAAGGAAATTTTTTTTTTTTTTTTTTTTTTAAAAAGAAGAAAAAAAGAAAAAAAAAAAAAGGAGCTATATATGTAACAGGCAGGAAAAGTTGGAAGTATATACCTCGGCAAGCAAGGCGGCCCCCTTAGTGACTAGGATATCCGTCGGCAAGGAAGACATCTGATGCAGGCCTCCTCCAGGGCAGGCTGCTATGATTGGAAACAATGTCATCCTAGCTGCTATCTTGTGGCCTTGACCCAGAAGGGAGATCAGTAGAAGAAGTTCTAGAAGCGGATACTTTAGCTTTCTCCACCCCGGTAGGTTTGTCCTTCTCCACCCTTGCAATCCGTTTGGCTGAGGGAACCCGAGAAGGAGGAGAGCCCGCCACGACTGTAGACTTGGGAACAACAGCCTTAGCAGCCGGCTTCGTCTTGGGGATTGGAGAGTTTTTTACTTTGGCCGCCTTCGCTAACATTTCGCTAAAAGAGGGACGTTGTGGCGATTTTCATCAGGGAAGGATCCAAAAAACGGAGCGACAACCCCACCGAAGCAGGAGGAGAAGAGGATGCTGGAGGGTGTGACCCCGATACAAACCTAGTACCGGGGGGAGAAGGAATGGGAGAGCGAGGCATGCGGAAAGCCCCCGAGGTAGCAGGAGGAGATGCCGGAAGAGGAACTGTTGAAACTATAAAAGAAAAGAGATGTTTAAAAGAAAAAAAACGACGATGAAGGAGGGGTGTTAACCAAGCACGGTCACTTACTGGGTTTAGCAACAGCTATCCTTAGGTAACTCTCCAATCGAGCCCCTTCAAAGGGATCACAGGAATGGTACTGCATGTTCATGTAACCCCTTTCCTGAATCCTCCTCAGGATCTCCCTGGATTTGGAAGACAGTTTCCCCAAACTCCATCTTTCTTTGGAGGATAACTGGGTAGGAACCGGGTACTCGGTCCCCCCGATATGAACCGAGTGACCCCAATCCCCTTCGACTACAATCCACTAATCCTTCCATGGTGGATTGTACTTCACCTTTGCCCCGGGCACGGCGAACTTCATTTTGTTGCTGGGTCTCAAATAAAACTGACCCCGAGGAGACAGGTTGGCCACTTGGTAAATGTAGCGGATTTCGTCGAAGCCCGCCTCCCTCTACAAGTTATCCCTCTCACACTGCTCCTTCCAGAGCACTAAGAACCCCGTCAAGTTCTTCCATAACCCAGGGGAAATCTGGAGTGGAGCCAGCTCCAAGGCCACTAGTAATCTATGGAGTGAAGAGTGAAGGGTGAAGTGGGAGCCGAACCCCGCACTCGAAGGCAGCTACGTGGATCAACAGGCGGCTTGCAGGGGGGTGTACACATCGTAACCTCGATGAGGAAGAGATAGAGAAATGTGGTCCGGTATCCTGAAGGTCTTCCTCAATTGAATGGGAGTGTCGGATGTACAAACGAAATCTGGAATAATCCGGCCGTTGTGGAAGGAAGACAGCGGGCCCGTATGAACCCTTGCAAGGTTGGTAGCCGGGATATCATCCTCCTCCGTTTCGGTGTCGGTCTTCATCATCGACAATCTGAGCTGGGTCTTCGGGCCTAGTGCCGGAACCTGACCCGACTCCATAAGCCACAGTGGAATGATGGCACTTGAGTGGAGTATTATCGTCGGTGACACCACCCTCGCCCCGACTTTGCTTTATTCCGGTAGACGTCGAGGAGTCTTTTCCCGACCCCATTCACCTCGCTTCAAGCATCTCGTCGATACTGTCAGGAGGATTCGGAGAAGTAGGTTGAGGAGTAGCCAAGACCGCTAGGACATCTCCTGGGAGGACCGGCGTAGAAGCTGGGTTTTTAGATGGTGAGGCCATTCGAGTAGGAGAAGGAAAGCAAAGAAGATTTTTAGAGAAGGAAGGCTTGAGAAAGAAGAAGAAACAGAAGCTTTAAGAGGTTCAAATAAGCGTGAGCGTATGAGGGAAGAAAGAAGGGAACATTTATAGGCAAAGGCGGACAGTTATCGAGGTAGAGGAAGAGACGGAGTCGGAGATGAATCATGACAGTTTCAAGGGGATCGCGCCAAAAACGGCCCATTTAAAATCCGGAGACAGACGTTATCTAACATGTGGGTCGAGCATTAAATGCTATCAAATCCAAGAAAGATCCTCTTATCGATTATGGAAGCCAGTCGGACAAGACCAGACAAGCAGACAAGACGGAAAATCCTTCGAACAAACTAGAGGATCCTGACTCCAACCCCAGCAAGATACCGATGTTCAAGTTAGGGGGGACTTCTGTTAACCGCCAAAAAAGAATTTTCCACTGGTCTTGAGAAGAAAGCCGGGATGCAAAGTGACAGCGGGAAAGATGTTCGGGTACCCCATCTACCAACTGATGGGCTAGAATAAAAAGCTCCTACCCACCTCAACTAGGTCCAAGGTCTTTGGAGCTAGGAAAGCATTAGAAAGCTGTAAAGAGAAGGGCCCTAGAGACACAACCATCACGAGATCCTGGTGCCCACCTACCCCGATACCCGGGTATCCGGGTATCCCGATACCTGGAACCTGATATCTGCAAACATCGCCTTAAGAGGAGCAAGAGGGAATGCGGGATACCTATAGTACCCCGACCAGCAAAACTTGTGACATATACATAAAAAGACAACACCAGGATCCCAGTATACCGACCCCGCTGAAGCAGGAGGCAAGCACCCCGAAGAGCAGACCACATATAAAGACAAACATTAAATGCCACCGTTCAAGATAGAAATTCAAGTTACAACGTTGCATTCATTCCCGCCATAAAGAATCCTATTTCGAATAGGGGTCAACTTATTTGGAACCGAGAAAGAAGGAATCGCCTGATCTTTCGGGATCAATGTCCCGACGAATTCGTTAGAATCCAAAGGAAGGCCCATGCATCATTGAAACCCTAGACCGAAGTTCTAGGAGTGTTCAGCAAGAAAGCGGGCTTATATATGGATGATATGTTCACAGGAAAAGAGGACCTGACTTTTTTTCTACTTATCGACAAGCACGAAAAGCTCCATCTCCATGGTCCACCAAGTTGTTTTATTTTCTCCCATACTGTAATCTCGATAGTTCAAGCATTGAGTTGTAAAAATCTTATTAAAGTCATTTATATATACATAAACAGTTTTATGCTTTCATACTTTCACCATATCAGAAAATTATCCCTCCTACTACTTGCACCCATTATTCTTAGTAGATTCATAAGATCTAGCGGGGTATCGGGATACTGCACATCCCGCTAGCCTAGATCGATATATATCTGGGCCCTTCATATATCGTTAATTTGAAATTGCACCCCGGTGACAATTTTAGGTTAACAACTTCCTTGCTCTATATTGAAGAATCCACTCCAACAAGAGACTTTCACCTTTTACAAGGCAATAAGATCTAAGTGTTGCAAATGATTCAAACACATACAAATAGAGCAAGTAGATCAAACACACTCTATAAAGAATTAGATTAGCAGAAATCAAGCTCACAAGCAAATGTAACTAATTCTTATGAACATGTAATTAGAGATCTAGATTAGGCATTCAAAATCATTCACAAAATTATCTAGAACCCTAAACATGTCAATCAAAGCTAGAACAACAAATCTTCAATAGAAAGCACACACCTAGCTTTAAAATCAAGTGAACAAGTTAACACTTGAAATCCACAACATATTTGTTAACCGCCAAAAATGGCAAGGGTTCAAAGAAGAATTTTCTATCAACATCAGAGAATAATTGAGATAGAAAGGCATCGTAGAAGAACATCCCAGTACCCCGCCATTAAAATTGACCAAGTACAACCTCCTGCCAGTCCTGATCAGGATCAAGGGTTCCTAGACTCAAAGGTACCAGGAAACAAAGAAGCCAAGCTACTAAGGACACCATTATTGTGAAATCCTAAAACCTCGCTACCATACTAACCTGGTATCTTAATACTGATACTCTTATACCATGATCCAGTAAGAGGAATGACGCCCATGTACCCTAATCCCACATAGAGCCAGCTAACCAAGCAGTAAGTATCAGATTAACAGACTACCAAGTATCAAGGTAAGATCAGGAATGCCAAGGTCAAACTGCAAAGAAGGACAGTAAGATGTCGACGTTTTAATAATAAGGAAATCGACTCATTCCCACCACTCAAGAGTTCTATTTGAAAGCAAAGTCAACTCTATCAAATTTCTCTAAATAAGGGATCGCTTGATTCCTAGAATCAATCCTACGATCTTCTTACTAATCGCCATGGAACATCTCAAAAATCTCTAGGTCACTGGACCGAATTGGGACGTATATATACATCACATTATCATATAGAGAGGGCACCGTAACTTGAGTCCTGAACCCTACTTTACATTTTTTCCACTTATCGACATGTACGAAAGCTCCATCGCCATATCCAACGCCAACTGAGTTTTAACCCTTTAACCATAGCCATATAAAATCTCCATTGTACTCTCGTTATGTGTTTATGATCAATAAAAATGAGTTATATTTGATCTTATTGCTATATATCTTTTACTTCACCATCATTGTGTTTAAACTACTTACTAAGAACCCATATGTATCGAACTACTTGATATCTCTCTGACTGTGATCTACCTCGATTTCGGTCAGAAGAATTGTTAATTAGAAATTCACCCCAGTGACAATTTTCAATTAACAATATTTAATCCAATCAAGAACTAGATTTAGATAATAGATAGCACAATCAAAAATCCTAGTTCATGAACATGTGACAAAAACCTAGAATCAAACAATCAAGATCAAATCACAAAGTTATTCTAGATTCAAGATCATGTTTTTCAAATTAGCAAAAGCTTAAATCGATATGCATGAAATATTTTTGATTGCTTGATATGCAAAAGTTGTGTGAAAGCAAATGAGAAGACTAAAATCAATAAGGATCAAGTATCCATTCAATCAATAAGGATTTTATATCCAAATTAGTCTTCTCTCTCTTCTTAAAGGTGTAAACAAGGCTACCATCATACGGATGTTTCATCCGGAAAAATCAAATAGGATTATAAATATCCATGTCGTGATTTGCCTTTAAGGATTGATATAGTTGCTCTTAGCTCAAAAATATCTTTTGAAAAACTATATCTTGTTTGTTTATGACAAAAGGGTACAAATTGGTTTGAATTCTCTTGGAAACCCTTTTGACGTTTGCTTTGCCAAATACCATTGATTTTGGACTTGAATGCAACATGTCTTGCATGCAAAACATCTTTGTCACACATTTTTTTTTTAAAAAAATAAAACTCCTTGAATCTCTCTCAATTACTTGAGTTGCATAAAGTTCGTTTATATAATTATGCAAATGCCTTTTGTGCTAATAGCTCTCTTTGCTAAAGCAACCCGATATGGGGAGCTCCTTTGCCTATCTCATGACAAAAAGGGGGAGAAGTCTTGAGATATATAGGGGGAGTATTGTGTATGCTTTGAGGGAGAAGTTTGAGAGAGAGTAACCATTTAGGGGGAGCATTGCACATGCATTAATTTGTATTGCTTTATTGAGTGCAAATGCTTTTTATTTTTGATCACCTTACATGCACTTGCTCTTGGAAAGTGCTTTCTTGCTATTGTGTCTAGGTATGATGATCTACGAAGATATTGAAGGCCTTGAAGACTTAGACTCTTAGGTTTCTCTCATTGTAATGTAGAATTTACATTTGTTGACCAATAGCTTTATTTTGTGTTTTGTGAGTGGTTATTTTGTCATGAAATAGCCAAAGGAGGAGATTGTAAGTTTCTCATTTTTTGATTGGCTTATTTCATGACAAACCACACTGGGATTGGTATGTAACGGGTAGCTTAGGTTATTGTGTTTGGCAAGCTTTCGGTCTTCCCAACGTGACTTCAATAGCAAGAGCGAAAGGTAATCACTTGACTTGCCTCTTGAAGAGATTTAGTTGCACACACACACTTTCATATTGCATTTTTTATGATTGCATTTGTGTTTATCTTAATTGTGTGCTTATATACTTTATCATCACACTTATGCATTTTCATATCTTGCATATTTGTTGCGTGCCACATGCTTGGTGAACATTCATGATTCCATCTATTTCTATGCATGTTATTTTCTCACTTCACACTTGCACTTCATTGTTAGATCTAAGTGTGGTTCAGTGTGGTATAATTCGTTTCTGTTTGTGTGATCGGAAACGTCCGTGCTTGCACGATGGTGTGCATGTCCTAGCGTGATGGTTGGCCACTTGAGAATGTCTCATTCTTCTCTTAGATAAGTGGTAGATTTGGTTTGGTTGTTTGGAGTGAAGTGTCTAGTTTCAAAAGATTGGATTTCAATGTTTCAAATGTTTTCAAAACTGACCTTTTCATGGTCTTATGACCATAGCATTTTATACAAAGTTTTAAAATGAGTTTTGAAAATTTATGTACAAACTAGACACTCGTACCTTTCCAACGGTATATTATTTGTAATATTTTATGACCATTTGGATTGGTTTTGAAATCTCCAAAGTAACCACTAAAACAGGGCATCTCTACTGTTTTCCAAATCTGACCTTTGGTCACTCTATTGACCATAACTTTTTCTACAGACATCTAAATGTCATTCCATAATTGGAGTAGAAAGTAGATTTCCATACCTTTCCAACGATATATCATACAAAAGGTTTCGATGTCGTTTGGTCATGTTTTTGAGAGCTCGAATATCGAGATGTTGCGCTATCGCGCCTATGCGCTAGTGTGGCGCTACTCGACTAGCGCTTTTGGTCCAGAGATGTTGCGCTTGTGCGGCGCATGACAAGTAGCGCAATGCTCCGCCTCTGTTTCGTAATTTGGCCATATCTCACTCATTTGGAGTCCGATTTCGCTTATTTTTGGAGCAAAATTCATGAAATTTATAGGGCTATCATCTAAGCACTATAAATACATCTCTTTCTCTCATTTGTATTCAAGGGAACAAAAGATACACAACCCTAGAGAGAGATTAAGAGTTTCCTAGAGAAAGAAAGCTTCAAGAAAGCTTCAAGAAAGCTTCTTTAACTCTTCAAACCCAAACCCATGTGCATCTAACATCTTTCATGCATCAATCTTCATCGGTCTTCTTGGTTTCTTGACTTGGTAAGTAAAACAAATACCACATCTTCATTTATTGTTCTATCTTAGTCAAGATATGTCTTTGACTGTTTAGTTTAGCAAATCTTCATTCTTATTGCATATTTAGTGAAGTTATGACATGATTGGGTTTTGTTTGTGATAGCTTACATGATTAGGATGATTTTCCCTAAATAGCTATCCCTAGAACATTCTTGTGAAATTGGTTGATGATTAGGTTGATAGATTAATGTTTATTTATCTAGTCAAGCTTTATTGAATGTTCTTGTGGATTTAATTGACAATTATGTTGTTAGAAATTCTCAACAACTAATTGAGTTCACATGTATGGATATGATGACATTGTTTGATAGCTAGGATTGTTTTGTGATTGATAACATCTAGCTAAGTCTATTTTATTTGCATTTAGACATTGTTGATTAGGACTCCTTGATTGCATTTGTTAATTGCATATTTATATTCCTTGCCATGATTATTGACAACTTGTGTTGATTTGACTTTGTTTGTTGACAATTAGGTTGTTAGAAATCTTTACAACTAATTGAGACCTCATGTATGTGCATGTAGGCTTTGTTGATAACTAGGATGTTGATTTGCATTATAACATCTAGTTAAGCATATAATGTTTAGTCTAGCACTCATTGCATTTTTGCATCATTGTGATATACACTTAAGACTTTTAATTCTCTTCGAGAGTCAAAGTCTTATGGCTTCTAGGTGAAGTTGCATAAGCATTGTACTAGCTCCTTTGTAAAAGGTCTGTGGGTAGATTAGAAGGTGCTCACGCCAATAGTAGTGGATCATGGAGATCGCTTGAGGGTGTAACATTCTCTTCATATAGAGGTTGTCTAGGGTTGGTCTAGGTTCGCTATAAAAGGCATGCGGGTAGCAGTGGTGGATTAGTAACCGAGAATGGTTGAGGTCAACCTAGGTTGTAAACATCATTACATATAGTGGATTCGAGGATCGTGTGTAGCGCACATATCAGCCCCTGGTTTTTCCTTGCTGAAGGTTTCCACATAAAAATCAAGTATTCTTTAATTTCCGCAATTTATACTTGATTTTATTGTTTGTTAAATTGGGTTAATTTTTTAATATTGACTAATCCGAAAAATTGGTAATTAATCGAATTAACAACCCATTAACCCACCTCTAGGTTGTTTAGACACGCGCAATATATTTATTTTCAACCATATTCCCAAGCACAATTAATAACATCAAACACCTCCCAAAGCATTTAAGCACATATCGGTACTTCCAATCAACTCACTCAAACATGCTTCAACATTAAGAACATTACCCATAAACGTTTAAGTTACACCAACATAAGTAGGGTAATCTATATAAAAAAATAAATAGAAACAATTAGAGGAGTCGATACCGAATTTCCAATTTGGGGAGAAGCTTGCAAAGACATTACCTCTTGCTACGCTCTAACCTCTTTTCACTTGATGCTTTTCGCGACACCACTCGCATCCTTGGTTGTATCAACCTCTTAGGTCATCGTTGCGCTGCTATTTGCTTGATGAGGTTGTTGAAGTGCAATCGATGCACTCATTGTTCTTTTGAGTTGTGTGGTCTTGGCTTTTTGCGCTCTACTTCACTATTGTTGGACACCACTCCAAAATTAATTTGGTTGCTCGCCAACCTGAAAATTTATGTTCCTTGCACAAACACAACTCAAACAACATTAAACGCATATGCTTTAAACAAAAAGAAAAATAACAGACAAACACACAAATAAAAGGAAAACTATAAAATATTTACATCACTACATTATTAGCTAAAACTAGAAACAATTAATGAATATGCCACCTCCCAGGCAACGGCGCCATTTTGAACGTGCTTTTTTGTGTCGTTATTAAATTGCGAATTCAAAAGATATTTATAAAGATGCTCCTTCGCAAAGTGCTCTAAACTAGTAAGCGGTAAGCGAGGGTATCGTCCACAGGAAGGTGTCATCCATCGATCGTTTCACGTTTTAGTGTTTATTAAAACATGTAAACATGGCAAAGATGAGAGTGGTGTGTGTAAAATGTAAGCATGTTCGTGTGTGTGTGTGTGTGTGTGTGTGTGTGTGTCAGAGAGAGAGAGAGAATGAGATAAGAAAACAAAAAGAAAACTAAGGATAGAAATGTAACCGGGTGCTTGCCTTTCTAAGTTAATCTATTCCTAAAGGCAAACACCCTAAGTTACGAAAATAAAGATGGCTTGGAGAGAGAAATAGATGAATACACAAGGTACTCATGACCACCATGACATTCGCGCCACTCATAAAAACCAACCGCATAAAACACTACAAGATTGGGTTCAACCTAACCTTTGATACGATCTTTAAATATGGAAATGGGGAGAGTCGCCTAGTCCTCAGTTGCTACTCACTAAGGGTGTATCGTGTGAGCAACGACCATAAAAGGAATGCATTAAGCATAAAGGCTAACCCTCGATCACTACTCATCGAGGGTGTATCGCGCGAGCAACGACTAAGGGTAGCCTAAGGGAATATTAAAGGATCGACCATCGATCGCTACTCACCTGTCACATGTAAGCAACAACCATACAATGGAAGCATTAAGTGTAAATTCGGACCTTCGATCACTACTCACCAAGAGTGTATCGCACGAGCAACAACCAAGGGTCGAATAAAGCATGAAGGTCTAAAGAACCGAAATCCACAATGGCATGGTATGTACTCATCATGAATTTCACCCAAACAATTAAGAGCATAATCAAGGCCAAGAGTTGATGTACCTACTTGACCCTAATCCTCAAACACTCAAATCAATCCAAAACATGCATTTCAAATTATCCATCAATATACACACAATCAAGGATGTTTGATTAATCTACTCCTAATCCCAATCATGACCACATATCAATTTCTACCCTACATGCCATGAATGTAAAAACAAGAGATATCCCTAAACATGCATCTAGGAGGGTTGTCAAGCCTATTCAACACAAGTCAAGAATCAATACAAAGCAATTGAATGAGACAATACTTGAAAATATTAAATACAAGTTAATCAAATAAATAAAACTAATATTAGGTTTACATATTTCCCATATGGGGATGCATATCAAATAAAGAAAATATAAGAGAAGAGTAAAAGAGAAAACCCAAGGCGTCAATCTCGGATCTTCAAGCTCAGAGAGGAACCCAATTGTCATCTTGGATCTCCAAGCTCCATTGAAGCTCCTCCTCCTCATAGACAAGGTAGGGTGGCTCTTTCCTCATGAATCTCCTCCAAAGATGGGTGGTTGAAAATGGAAGGTGGTGATGGTGAGGCAATCCATGGAGGAAAACCTCCATGAATGCCTTTGAAGGTCTCTCTCTCTCTCTCTCTCTCTCTCTCTCTCTCTCTTGTTGTGTGAAGAAGATGAGGTGTGACAGAGAGGGTTTCTAGGTTATTTTGGGTTAAGAGTTATTGTCTTGTGAAGAAAGTGGTATATTTATAGGCTTGGGAGGTTTTGGGACGATTTAGGTATGAAAGGGCAAAAATACCCCTAAAAAATGGCCCAAAAACCCGTCATTGGCCGTGATGGAAAGTGCAAAGTGTGAGTCAAAGTGTGGGTGGGACTAGCACTTTATCGATTCTTCAAAATTTCAGCTCCCGGGTTTTGTCAACAGTGCGGGTGGAGTGCAGGTGAGCTGAACATCACTTTATCTTTTCTTCAGCTTTCTTGTCCTCTTTTAGCACCATTTGACCTTTTTTTTCGCATGAAAGTCCCGAATACTATTTCTAACAATAGAAATGTACGAATGCCTGAAATTACAAACAAAGAGCCCATAAGAGACACTAAAATGCAAGAAAACGAGACAAAGGATAAGGAAATGAAGGCCGAAATATACAACATTTTTTGCACAATCAAAACCTTCAACAAGGAAAAACCATGGGCTGTTATGTGTGCCACACACGAACCTCGAATCCACTAATTACAATAACGTTTACAGCCTCGGTTGACCTCAACCTCTAACGATTAATAACCCACTACCGCTACCGCTACCGCTACCCGCAGGCCTGTAAAAGTGGACCTAGTCCAATTGCTTGTGGCCTAAGCAACCTTAGCCACAAGACTTAATTCTCAATGAAGAGATTAAACAACTTAAGTGAATATGCAAAGATATCCAAATATGCAATTAATGCTAGGTTACATTAAATGCTTATCTAGGATTATATCAATTAAATCAATCCTAAATATTAATTGCTATATGACATGGCAAGCTCCAGGTAAGACGGTATACGCTAGCATTTAAATACAAGGAAAGTTCACTTCTCCTGCCATCTTTAAAGCTCCACTTTGAAAGAGATTAGTCAACTCTGTCAAGATCGCCAAAGAAGGAAACAAAATCACTTGATTATGGGAAGCATTCCCGCGCCTGAAATTAGGCCACCATTAACATCCTATTGATTGCTTAATTGATCGATTGATTATCAGAATAATGAGCAAGAAACAAGACCTATAAATAAGAGAAGACTCTTGACTGAGGGGGGATCGAAAATGAGACTTTCGACCTACACCTTACAGTTTTTTCCACTTATCGACTAGCACGAGATCGCCATCGCCAACTGTGTCTGAAAGCCCCATATCTAAACCTCTCAAAAACCTCCATTTTTTGTACTGTACCATTATATCATTTGAACTGTATATATACCATCAATAAAATAGTGTAATTTTCTCCATTTCAATAGTTATTCTGTGTTAATAGGAATTTGACCATGTTAACATTTTCCTACTAACACTTGTCACATACAAAAATTTGATATACATTATACTTATTTATTAATTGCTTGAGTATCTTGGTTGCATATATGCTTATATGATATTTCCTTCAATAAGTGTGAACCATTGCTTTTATTGCAATCCATATCATATTTATGTTCAAACATGCATTTTTAGACTATGAGATATACTTAGGAAGTACTCTTTGAATGACCTGTGATTATTCTCCATGACATGATGATTCTTAAATGACATGCTTAAAATGAAAAACATGAATTCAAATGACATGCTCAAAAATGAAAAACATGATTGTTGATTACAAATTTCAAAATGCAAAATTGTGTGTGAAAAGCAAATGAGACTCAAATGAATAAAGGATCTTTGAAACTAATTATGCCAGTGTGTATAAAACAATTTAGAGGGGGCGAATAGATTTTAATGCGGTTATTACCAAATTTTCGCAATTAGTCAATTTTACGAAAATAATCCCAAACTAGTCAATGTAATAAATCAAGTGTAAAGTGCGGAATTAAAATGACACTTGATTTTTACGTGGAAACCTTCAACAAGGAAAAACCACGGGCTGTTATGTGCGCCACACACAATCCTCGAATCCACTAATTGTAATGGTGTCCATAACCTAGGTTGACCACGTCAAACCCTACACGGTCACTAACCCACCACTACTACCCGTATGCCTTTAAAAGTGAACCTAGATCAATTTGCTTGCAGCCTAAGCCATCTTAGCCATAAGACTTAATTCTCAATGAAGAGATTAAACAACCTAAGTGAATATACAAAGATATCCAAATATGCAATTAATGCTAGGTTACACTAAATACTTATATAAGATTATAATATGTCAATTAAATCAATCTTAGATATTAATTGCTATATGTCATGGCATAAAGCATAGCTATATGAGATAAATCAATCCTAGGTATAGCTATCTAAATACAACACTCAAATATTCAACACATAATCTCAATCTTGTAAGTAGAAATTAATCTAAGAACATACAAGTAACAAATGAGATAAATTGCTAAGTAAAAACACTAAGATTAGATGAAATTAGTGTTCAACTTACCATAACATGTGTGTTGAAGAAGACCCATGCACTAGCATATACTAGATGATCCTAAATGATGCTTAGATGATGATTTATGCATGTGGAAATGTGTTTAGAGAATTAAAGATGCATCTTTATGATTTTTCTCTCAAGTCCCTCTCAATATCTCTTTAGGGTTCTTGATGTGAAAGAGCTCAATTAAGAACAAGACATAGTTGTAATAACCGTAATGTTCAAGAGTGCATGGTATCATGTGCATATGCCCCTACCCAATTCTTTTTCTATGTATTACTAGTACTACATTTATAAGTAATTGAAGTGCAAAGATAATGGGAGACAAGGGGCCCACATCATGCACATTTTTCTTCATAGGGGCATGAAACAAGGCTTAAGTCAAAGACACCAAACCCACTTACCTTATTATAACAATACACCTATATTTCAAAACCCTAGTTCTTATTTCTTCTCTTTCACATTTCGTATGTAAGCCTAATCTTTTAGAACAAGTTTCTCTCCCTTTCCTACTCAATTCTACTCTTCTTTTCTCAACAAAAATAGGAGCATATCACTAGTTCGAAGAACTTGATTTCCGAGTAAGTGTTCTTCTTCTTCTCATGTATTATTTTCATGTCATAGACTCTACCTATAGTAGGCTATTCTTGGGTGAATTATTTATGAGAATGAGCATGATTTTAATTAGATTTTCAGACCATCATAGAGATTTCTAGAGATCCTCTGTTTTTATAAAAATTGGCAGATTTCGTATAATTATTTTGGGTTGGTGGATAATCGTTAAAAATTATGAATTTTTATGAAGGTATATGTATATGTCTAGTATCATTCTGTTAAGTTTCATGATTTTTAAGTATGTATAAATATTGTTATGATTTTTAGAATAGGAAGAGGTCAGAAATTGAATTCTGCTAGACAGTTTCTGGAAACCATGAAAGATCAGTATTTTGTATGTTCTAATGACTTCGTATTGATCTGAAACTTTTACCACAGATTACCTTATATGTCTAGATTAAATCTGCAAAGTTTCGTAATTTATGGAGCTGTAGAGAATTAATTAAAATAGTAGATCAAAGGATGGTCAGTGGTGATAATTAGCTGGGAAAGAGATTTCTAAGTTTAGTTATATATATGTGAAGCTATGTTGATTTAAATGGTTGTGATGATGAGATTATGACAGTTAATCCAAATTAATATTTGATAGGTTTGAGTGATCATTGAGTTTCTAAAGCTAGAATGGATTTGAACGGGTTCGAGGTAAGTAAATTCATTCATGGTGTAGTGTTACGTTTGAAATCACCAAAATTACTGTTTTCTTTATTGTATTTTACTCTATTATATTTGTCAAAGATATTACTGGCTTTGATCAAGTATTTACATTGTTTAAGACTTGTACATAAACTATTTTGAACTTGATCTATTTCTTATATACTGTCAAATACCTTTTGATAACTATTATTTAAACTCATATAGTTTTACTAAAATACTACTATTATATGGTGTTGATAGTTATATAAAAATGCTACTGCTACCGCTTATACTGTTATATGAAAATGCTACTGATTTAAATATATGTGAATTTATAAAACTGTTTTGGGCTCATCATTCCGTAGTTACTGTTATTGATATTGGCCCAGCTGGGATTATGTGTGCACACATCCATTATTGCCACGTCACTCGGGTTAATTGTGACATACTGTTGCCGCGTCACTTGGGTTAATTGTGACATAATATTACCAATCACCTAAGTTACCCTTACATTTCAAACCCCAATTGTGGTTTGTCACCGAAATAAGCCAATCAAACTTTGAGGAATTTACAATCTTGTATCCATTCTAAGGATTTTAAAATCCAATGTCTCTCTTTCTTTATTTGTCAAACATGGCTACTATCATATGGGTATCTTACCCGGAAAAATCAAATAAGGTGCAAAAAGTCACTCATGCCATGTAAGGTCCTTGATTTGTATTGGCCTTGATTTCATTGCAAAACTCTCTATATTTGTAATAGTTGTTGCTTAGGTGGTTCTTAGTAAAAAAGAAGCTTCAAAGGTGAAATAGCAACATCTAATGCAAATATCGTCTTCAAGAGGTAAAAGCATCAAAGGTATACTTAGACTTCTTTCCTCTTGCGAGGTGTAAACGCACACACACACAATTCATTCATGTGTGTCCCTGCATCATTGTGCAAACATTTGGTATAACACATTCACACACACTTAAGTATGCACATGCATTGGTTTCTTATAGACAAACATTGTAGAATTGCATGTTTTATAACTATCGCGTAGATATGGCATACTGGTGTGACATTGTGTTTATATGTTTGTGTTTCTTGTATTTTGGACTTGAACATGTTCTTATTTGATTCCTAATTGAGTTCTGGTTATTTCGGTTACTCATTCATTAGGTTTCGAGTCCAAACGATGTAGCTACGCTACTTTGCGTTCTCATTCGTTGAGTTGTCTTTGTCGACGTTTTCCGAGATGAATTCTCAACCTTTTTACAAAGCTTTATAGTCATCATTGTACGTGAGGGAGTCACGATTTGTAATCCAAAAATGGATTCAAAACCGGAGTTCGGAGGCCCGGATACGGCCGAAGAACGCGAGAGGAGCAAGCATGGCCAACGACCAAGCTTGGTAGAGCACGTGTGGCACACGGCCAGAGACCTCCTCTGCCCCCATGTGCCACACGCGTCCCACACGGGATGTGTTACATGGCTCCTTTTGATTGGCCACCAAATCCCTCTCTTCTCCATCTCTTTTCCCTCCATTTATATTCGAAATCCCATGCAGAATTTACTACAACTTTTGATTTCTTATTTTGATCATATCTCTCTCAAATCAACTCCGAATTGAGTGATCCAAAAGCCAAAATTGTTGGTCTTAAAGAGAGGAACAAGTCCCAAGCATTTTTGGTGTCAAAAGATGTCCAAGTTTAACGCCGTTATCTGATTTCAGTTCGTGGTTCATCTTTGTGTATGGTAATCATCTTTTCTACATTTTTCTTATGATCAACTTCATGGATCTACTTTATTGATTGGTGAAAAATGTTTAGAATGTTTTTAATTCCATTTTTAGACTTGTTTGATTGATTTTCGAGTTTATCCTTTGTGATTTCATATGAACATCTTTTTGATAAACTTGAAGAACATGAACTTGATTCTAGAAATATTTTTTGTTCTTGAGCTTGATTGTTGATTTCTAGGTTTTTGTCACATGTTCATAAACTATGATTTTTTATTGTGATATCTATCATTTAAATCTAGTTCTTGTTTGGATTGAATATGTTGTGGATTTCAAGTGTTAACTTGTTCACTTGATTTCAAAGCTAGTTTTGTGATTTCTATTAAAAACTTGTTACTCTAGCTTTGATTGACACGTTTAGGTTTCTAGATATTTTTGTGAATGACTTTGAATGTCTAATTTAAATTTCTAATCACATGTTCATAAGAATTAGTTACATTTGCTTGTGAGCTTGATTTGTACAAATCTAATTCTTCATAGAGTGTGTTTGATCTACTTGCTCTATTTGCATGTGTTTGCATCATTTGCATCACTTAGATCATTGCCTTGTGGAAAGGTTGAAGTCTCTTATTAAGGTGAGTGAAGCCTTCAATTTCAATAAGAAGTCTTGGCTAGGAAAGTGTTCCGGATAGCCAAGCAAAAGTCTTAGCTAGGAGAGTTGATCTCCGGATAGTTGAGTTAGGGAAACTTGACTAGGATCCTAGTGATCTAGATAGCTATGCAAGGAAATCTTCCTATAGGCTTTTTAGTCTTGGATAGGGAGTTGCTCTCTAGAGGTGTAGGACACACCTTGGATAGAGAGTAGGCTAGGTAGTTCACTTGGCCTTGAGGGTAGATTAGGTGGTGATAGCTTATGGTGGATATCTCTTGTTGATAGCCTTAAGTGTGTAAATCCTTTTCATAGTGGATTGCTTTGCCGGTGGTTGTGGTATCAACCTGTGGACGTTTCCTCTTTAAGGTTTTACCATGTTAAAATAACTTGTTTCCATTTTCACTTTACTTTTTAGCATCTTCCTTATCTTGAATTGATTGTATATCTTATATATTGATTTTCACATGTATTGAATCATACTATACCATTGATTAAATCATATCAAGTGTTCTTTTAATTCTTGTTATCCGTAAAATTTTGAAAAAGCAAGAATTTGGACCTATACCTATTCACCCCCCCTCCCCCCTCTCGGTATATATTACACTTAAAGGGAATTCCATGTCATGTTTTGCTTATAAAGTTGGATATAGTTGCCCTTTAAATGTGAATGAATGACATTTATATATCCTTGCTTTGATTCATGACAGATGGTAAAAATCGGTTTGAATTCTTTAGGAAGCCTTTGTCATTTGATTTGCCAAATACCATTGATCTTTGGACTTGAATGCAACATGTCTTACATGCAAAGCATCTTAATCACACACTTTTCATAAAATAAATTTCCTTGTTTCTCTCCAATTAATTGACTTGCATAATGTTCTTGTATAATGAGCATCTTAATCACACACTTTTCATAAAATAAATCTCTTTGTTTCTCTCCAATTAATTGACTTGCATAATGTTCTTGTATAATGACTATGCAAATGTCATGATTGCTACTATCTCTCTTTGCTACAAGTGACCCGATTGGGGAAACTCCTTTGCCTATATCATGACAAAAAGGGGGAGTAGTATGTGGTAAGGGAGGTTGCTAATTGGGAGTAGCCAATGTGCATATTGGGGAGATTACTAATTAAGGAAGAGCATTGCATTGAACATTCATTGCATGATATTGCTTGATTTCTTTAAATGCAATTGCTTGTTTTGATTTCACTTGATCATCTCACAACACACTTGTCTTGGAAAGTGTAGAAACTTACTTTGTTTTGAAGGATTGATTGTTCTACAAGAGATTGAAGACTTGAAGATCTAGCTTTTAAATATCTCTTTGTAATGTAGAAAATCATTATTGATCTTTAGTTTCAATTTTGTTATGAGGATCAATGTGAGTGATGGTTTTGTCACGAAATAGCCAAAGGGGGAGATTGTAAGTTCCTCAAGTTTAATTGGCTTATTTTGGTGACAAACCACAATTGGGGTTTGAAATGTAAAGGTAACCTAGGCATTTAATTGTTGATGATCAAGCTCAACAAAGGCCCTCTCAAGACCTCAAGATGATAAGCACTCCAAAGGTAAAACACTTGTGCTTATTCACATTGAAGAGATCGTAGTTGCACACACACACACACAACTCATACATATCTATACTCCTTGTATGTTTTTTGTTTCATTTATGTGCATTCATGTTCTTAACTCTCTTCATGCATTTGTTTATTGCCATGCCATTTAGTAGCTTAAGAATGCATGATTTTTTCACTTAAGCTTGCATGGCCCTGGCGACCACTGTCGGCTTCCACAGCGATAGCCACAGCGATGAGATATTTGTCTCGGCCACCCTCTTAACCGCTGTGGTTTTTCGCAGCGGTAGCACAGCGGTTTGCGAACAGAGCATACTGCTTTCATAACCATTGTGAAAGCTACAGCGGTCAACGCAGCGTTTTTGACACCTTATTACATTTTTGTCCACTGCTATGGATACCGCTCTGGCTTTGGCAGCGGTACCCGCAACGGTTTTCCCTTGTTTTGTCAAAACGGCATTGCTTCATTTTGGACACCTATATAAACATTACTTTCTCTTTAGGTTGTTCCAATGACTCAAAAATTCATATTTTTAATTGAGAGCATTTTCAAAGAGAGAAATTCATTCAAGAACTCATCTTTGATCACTCACATCATTTCCATGTGCATCAATCATTCTCTAGCATCATTTAGGATCATCTAGGATGCATTTTTACATAGGTCTTCTTCAACACACTTGATTTGGTAAGTTGAACATCATACTCATCCTTTTTAGTGTTCTTTCTTATCAATTAATCTCTTTTATCACTTGTATGCTTTTAGATTAAATTCTATTTACAAGATTGAGATTATTGTGTTGATTGATTGAGAGTTGTATTTTGATAACTATTGCCTAGGATTGCTTAATCTTGATAGCTATGTTATATGTTATGTCATATAGCAAAATTGATATCTAGGATTGTGATTATTGCCATCTTTCATCCTAGATAAGCATTTAGTGTAACCTAGCACTAATTGCATAATTGAATATCATGAATTCACTTAAATTGTTAATCGCTTTAGTGAGAATTAAGTCTTGTGGCTAAGGTTGCTTAGTTCGCAAGCAAATTGATCTAGGTTCGCTATTAAAGGCCCGTTAAGTAGTAATGGTGGGTTAGTGACCGTGTAGGGTTTGACATGGTCAACCTAGGTTGTAAACACCATTACAAATAGTGGATTCGATGATCATGTGTGGCATATATATTAGCCCATGGTTTTTCCTTGTTGAAGATTTCCACGTAAAAATCAAGTGTTATTTATTTTCCGCATTTTACACTTGATTGTTGTTTTGACTAGAAAGAGGTTTTTATTGAATATTGACTAATCAAGAAAAATTGGTAATTAACTTGATTAAAATCTATTCACTAACCCCCACCCCCCCCCCCCCCCCCCCCCCCCCCCTAGATATAATTAGGCACGCCATAATAGTTTCAATCACTAAAAAGGGAACCTGAGTTCCAACAAACAGGGAGGATGCAAAAAGTGCCTAGGCAAAAGAGGAAATCGTGGTAAGAAGCGTCTGACAGTGGCAGTGTGACAGACGCTACCACTGTCTCCTAGTAGACCCAAAGTGTGAAAGTGACTTATTTGGCCAACTCAGACATCTCTAGCAAACTAGAATTGGGTAAAGCACCACATAACCGCCTACGAAGCACCTACGTGGACATTATGGCATAGATGGGACCATCCCAACCATTCATGGCGTGTGTACCACCCATTCCCGATACGAGCCAACGGTGGATATCTCCTAACGGTTATCCGGCCTAAAAGGAGGTCTCCCACCAACTCACTCGACCGCCAGGTCAGCCCAATGGCCTAGCTCGAGCAATCCCGACCCTCCGGGGCTTGTGCTACGATGGGCCCAAGACAATGGAGTAGTGAGGATCATGCCAAGGACTCCCATGCCGTAGGATCCACCTCACCCACATACTTGACACTCTATAAATACCCTTACTCTAGATGAGTAAGGGGTTAGACTCTTGCTAGACTTTGGGAGAGAAATAAAGAGTTTTGCTACTATAGAACGACTTGTCTCCACTTTAAGACGGATAAGGTGTAATATTTACTACTATAGAACGACTGGTTCCTTAGATAGAAACCCCCCATTATAAGATGAAGAGAATTGTACACCCTTCCCCCTTTACAAAAGTTGTAACCCAACCTTGATAAATGAGAAACATCGCATTTTATTTGTTCATATAAGAGTCCATGTCTCATTTACATAGCATTTCGTGAGTTGCGTCTGACTTCGGTCGCAATTGGTACCAGCACTCTTGGGAACCAATCCTAGCTAGCTACTGGAACAGCCCGGTCCATATAAGGCAAAACCCTTGTTGCCTGCACCCCCACACTTCTATCCCAATACCCCTACCACAGTAGAACCGCGACCCGGCTATACCAGTCCACGCCTAGGCCCCTCCGACCGCGGAGCACCACGCCGTCCGGTTCAATTGTTATCTCAAAAACAATACTCGATTTCTAGGATAACAATATATAATTAATGA
This sequence comes from Acer saccharum, assembly GCA_030490815.1. Lineage (NCBI taxonomy): Eukaryota > Viridiplantae > Streptophyta > Magnoliopsida > Sapindales > Sapindaceae > Acer > Acer saccharum. The sequence goes on along the minus strand of CM059868.1, from coordinate 36,850,114 downwards.
AAAAAATGAAGCAGTGATTAATTGATAATCTGACAAGTTTTGACAGTGATTTTGAGAAGTGGAAATAAAGTTACTTTTTAAAAGTGATTATGGAAAAATCTATTTCAGCATTTATTGAATCTTTTAAAATATCTAAATTACCCTTATGAAATCAAGTTAAAATCATTTATATACCTTATTTCAACTCAAAATTAAATATTCTACTTAAATATTGATTTGATTTATAAAATCTTAAAAATAAAAAATAAAATTATTGTTCTTATGGATTTTTTTTCTAATTTAAATATTCTACTTAAATATTGTGAAACAAATATTATACGTGTGCGTGTCTAATACAACCTAGAGAGGGGGTGAATGGACTGTTAATCGATTATTACCAATTTTTCGATTAGTCAATATTAATTACAATTAACCCAATTACAAATAATAAAAATCAAGTAAAAGTGCGGAAATATAAAGAATACTTGATTTTTACGTGGAAACCTTCAATAAGGAAAAACCACGAGTTGATATGTGCGTCACACGATCCTTGAATCCATTACTTGTAATGATGTTTACAACCTAGGTTGACCTCAACTATTCTCGGTCATTGACCCTATTTATTCTTTGTTGGAATTGCTTTTTTTATTACAATGAATAAGAAACATATCCTCTTCTCCCGTGAATGTAGGTTGCTTCATTGGCAACCGAAGCATGTAAATTTATTCTTTGTTTTGTTTTGTTTTGCGTCATTTGGGTCTATTATATTGTATATATATTGTTGTAATCTTCTCGACAGGGAAATTTCTCTTAGATGTTTAAGGCTATATTTTTGTGGTTTTATTATTATAATAATTATTATTATTATTATTTTCAGAATTCGTCAATGGTATTTGTTGAAGTTGAAATATTTGTCACACTACAAGACAAAAATGTTACTTATAAGTGTTATTACAGCCGGTGCGAAAAAAAAAAAAAAAAATTATAACAGTTTTACATTTTTTTAAATATCACGTGTTAAAACCATTATGAATTTTTAATTCTATTAATTCGAGACCAGGTATTTTTTTTGAAAACTTTAACTATTGGTAGGATTGAAGCCGTTGACCCGAGAGTCATTTACCTGAGCCTCAAGCTTATCCATCTACCAGCTGAGCTACACCTCTGTTGACATTTTTAACAGCTTTTAAACTTTATAAATATTTTATACATTTATATAAAAGACTTTAACACTTGATTATCAAAATCCGTGATTAATTGAGGATGGCTAAAAACCGTTACGAAGTTTTATACATATGAAAATGTGTCTAATGCTAAGTGGTTTTTTTTTTTTTTTTTTTGATCAGATTTGCACCAATTGTTATTGGAATTTGAAGTGCGTTTGGGAAAAAAAAAAATAGAAAAAGATAAATAATTTTGGAAAATACCACAAAAAACGAACAAATTGTTAATAACTGAGGTTCATTTGTCCCTGCTTTAAAATAGAGATCCTAGTGAACCTCAATATAACACTGGATTTAAAAATAATAATAATAAATAAATAAATAAATAAATAAATAAAAAGCTACAGAATTATTCACAACATAGTTGTCTTAAAAACTCAAATATCTGATTTTCATTCATTATAAAAAAGTGGTACAATGAGTGGTACAAACAAATGATTCACCATTTACAACCCATATTATTAACAAAAATAAATGCAAAACAAATAGTAAATAACATAAGATGAACTTAGTTATTCTTGATAAACCAATTCATGAAGCGGCCATAGATTTAATAACCTCAATAGGTGGGGGTGAGTTGTGAATGTAGTATAGGTGAGGTGGTGGAGACTTGGATTGATGAGGTGATTAATAGTGGTATGGAGGTGGAGGGGACTTATAAACATAAGGAGGTGGTGGTGATGGAGAAGGAGGTGGGGGAGATTTGTAGACATATGGAGGGGGAGGTGATGGAGATGGAGGAGGTGGAGACTTATAGATATATGGAGGAGGTGGAGATTTTACTGGAGGAGGGGGTGAATTGTAGTAGTAAGGTGGTGGTGGAGAGTGCTTTGGCGGTGGAGGAGACTTGTAGTAGTAAGATGGAGGAGGAGAGTGCTTGGGTGGTGGTGGAGACTTGTAGTAGTAAGGTGGTGGTGGAGAGTGCTTTGGTGGTGGAGGAGACTTGTAGTAGTAAGGTGGTGGCGGAGAGTGCTTTGGTGGTGGTGGAGACTTGTAGTAGTATGGTGGTGGCGGAGAGTGCTTTGGTGGTGGAGGAGACTTGTAGTAGTATGGTGGTGGCGGAGAGTGCTTAGGTGGTGGAGGAGACTTGTAGTAGTAAGGTGGTGGCGGAGAGTGCTTTGGTGGTGGAGGAGACTTGTAGTAGTATGGTGGTGGCGGAGAGTGCTTTGGTGGTGGAGGAGACTTGTAGTAGTATGGTGGTGGCGGAGAGTGCTTTGGTGGTGGAGGAGACTTGTAGTAGTAAGGTGGTGGCGGAGAGTGCTTTGGTGGTGGTGGAGACTTGTAGTAGTATGGTGGTGGTGGAGAGTGCTTTGGTGGTGGAGGAGACTTGTAGTAGTAAGGTGGTGGCGGAGAGTGCTTTGGTGGTGGTGGAGACTTGTAGTAGTATGGTGGTGGCGGAGAGTGCTTTGGTGGTGGTGGGGACTTGTAGTAGTAAGGTGGTGGCGGAGAGTGCTTTGGTGGTGGTGGGGACTTGTAGTAGTATGGTGGTGGCGGAGAGTGCTTGGGTGGTGGTGGGGACTTGTAGTAGTAAGGTGGTGGCGGAGAGTGCTTAGGTGGTGGTGGGGACTTGTAGTAGTATGGTGGTGGCGGAGAGTGCTTAGGTGGTGGTGGAGACTTGTAGTAGTAAGGTGGAGGGGGTGAATGCTCCGGTGGTGGCGGAGACTTATATTGGTAAGGTGGTGATGTGTAATAAGGAGGTGGTGGGGAGGCATATGTGTAAGGCTTGTAGTCAGCAGCAGCGGTGGCTAAGAGTAAAAAGGCCATAGCAGAAAGCAAAAGAGGCCATTGGCCTAGCAGTGCCATGGTTCCCATTTGGAGCTATTTGTTGTGTGAGTTGCATTTCAAACATGGTTGCTTACCCTTTATATAATCATTGATAATGCACAAAACAGCCTGGATTAAGGCTTTAAAATACTTAATCCGAATCTCACATCCTGTTTCTTCCACCGACAAGTGATGGGTTGCATCTCTTGCTGGTTCACGTAAGACCGTGAACAAGTCAAAAATGGGCCAGTTGAGATGGATGATTATAATATATATATGGCTTTTAAATTCACAATGAAAGCTCATTCCAAACGAACCTGGCCAAGTCGAGTTATAAGAATGTTGGGAAAATGTAAAGTCAACAGCGTAAGCTTGTTAGAAAAATATAAATAAATGAGTTGCAAATGGTTGATATAGCTGTGTCAAGGATCGTGTTAGGTAGCAGTTCATGCTCCACTGTGACGGTGAGATTATTAAACTCTTCTAATTATAGCTAGCCTGTTAAGAGTAAGAAGGTTTCATTAATGTAATTTAATTAATTAGCAGACTGTTCTAATTATTGAATGTTCACATTGTGATTTTGCAACTAACTGGCCTTGATGGGCTGTTAATGATGAGTAGTCCTCAACTTGGCAATGTTAACATGAATGAGATTCTTTAAACCATGTACCCTAATAGGCTAATATGAAAGAGGCATACAACAACTAAATGAGCATATTTTATGAAGCTAATTTTATTGTGACTTGTACTACACTACTACATAATGAAACTCTAATTGACTAATTCAACTCTCAAATTTCTAATTGTTCAATTAAAAAAGACACTTATGACTTATCCCATCATCTTTTAAGCTCGAGATATAATAATTTATTCTCAACAATATAAGGTTGGCCAGTGGTTTGCTGTCTTTCCCCCCATCTCCTAGTCCCAAATTAATGTAATATATAATATAAAAAAAAAATTATTCTCTTTCCACTCATGTTTTTATCAACTCAACGATCGCAATTCGTAAGCTTTAAAAAATAACTTTAGAGATAGAGATTGCTTGACCAATTGGGCTAATCAACAAGCTTGACTCTAATAAATCAATTTCAGATGGAGCAATCACTTCCAGATCTGCAAATTTATGTCTTATGGTAATTTTTGTAACAAATCTTACAAAACTTGGCGAAATCATTCACCGGCAATTATTACTCATTCATCTGTTTTATGCTTTCAAAAATTGATTTCAGAATTCAGGGTTTGGGAGAGAAGGACACAACTTGAACCCACAACCTCATGGTATAGGTGAGAGAGACTTAATTACTACTGGACCAACCTAATCTTGTTATAATGCTCTTGTTATACTAAGTCTTAAGATGAAGATACAAACAATATAACAGTAAATCTGTACTAGAAATAACAAAAAAATGAAATCAAATGCCAGAACCATGCAAATTCTATACAATCTTTTGTCTCTCTTAACACACCCATTTTGTATCATCAAGTACATACTTCTTCACTTATTACAAAAGCTAAAACAAATTTGTCTACCATACCAAACAGACAGCTCTGTCCTTTAGGAAAAGATAGTAGGTTGACTTGAGAAACAAAGACAAAACATATGAAGGTTCATCTTCTTTATGTTCATCCATGGTTATTTCCTCTAACGTTTTGACGTATCACCAAACACCTCCGTGTAACATATAGGACAAGCCTGATAAATTAAAATTCTAATCAGCGGTTGGTTCTTGGACAAGGACAGTCTTTCTAGGTAGCCAAAGAAAAAAGAATTGTCTAAGTTCAGCTTGAAATAGTCAACTTGCTTACCTTGTTGATGCTAAGCCATCTGGCACCACAACCAGCATGATAGGCATGTTTGCAAGGTAGAGTGATGCGCCGGTCGCCTCGTTTATATTCCATCTGACATATCACACATCTATTTGCAACATGAAGGAGCAAGTTAGACTCACTGGCAAGGAAAACAGAATATGGAAAAAGATTGGTCAAAGTAATGATAAATTACAAATGAGATGGAAATTTCAGGCAAATGGGAGGCCTCAATGTATATCATGCATTATTATATTCCTGTAAATTTTTGAACCCATGGATTTCTTACAAGGATATTGCAGCAATTCAGTAGAAGCATCCATTAAAATTCTTCGGTTAGTTACTATTTGGAGAACGAATTCTGCATTTATAATCTGTACATCTGCATGTCTCCATCATTTATCTCAAATTTCTCACATATGTCAGATTTCTCTCATTTCAATTATTCAATGAAACACGGAGGATTTGTGTAGTTTTACAAAATATAACTAAGAACAATTGGCCATGTATCATCATCATAGATCCCTCTCAAAGCTTCCCCCAACTATTTATACAGCACTCTCCAAGCTTCCTTCAATGTCAAATTCATTTCAAAGTTTGTTTCTCATTTACCTATAAAAAGCAAAACTATTCTTATGGAATAATGCTAAACTGCCCAAATTATTTTCTGAAATTCCAGCTCTTTTGGTATGGCATGTGTTGATCTCGTGAGATGATGTGGTAAATGATGTGTTAGTTACAAATGGACATGAATTTGGAAAATCTAGCATTACTCATTCTTATGACCCCAAAACAAAGGCATCAAACATAGCACAATCTGTTATAAATTCTAAGGAATATAGATCCAAATAGAAATATGATAGCTACAAATAAGATATCGGTTACTACCACATGCACTGAAGATTAAGCATAGTAATTAAACCATTAAATGGGCAGCATTGAGAGTTTCAAACCTTAGGCAGCATCATAAAATATAGGATAAATTACACTAACTGCCCTAAAGTATTTGAAAGTAACCACCAGAAATCACAAAAATATTTTAACAAACTAAGGCCCCCTCTTGTTTAACAATGGACCATAATGCCCTTTAAAAAGTTAAATATGTTTAATTGGATAAGTGTTACCATTCTGTAGAATAAAAGATTTATCTTATAAAATAATATTAAGAACAAAATCATGACACTGCTTCGCTGGGAGGAGGTGGCTGCATCCGGTGAAGGTGGAGGCCCACCTTGAGCTGTTCACCAAGCCTCCCCTTCGCACAGAAGAGGCTCTCGTCAGCCTCCACCTTTTCTCAGAGGAGGTTTGTGCAGGCCTCCGCCTTTGCAAGAGCCTTCGCCTTTGCCGAAGGCCTCGCAAACTCCTCACTCCCATTCTCTCTCTACCCCTTTGATTTCTTTGGTTTTAAAAGATGTTTGAGGCTTATGCCTTTGAGGCGCTGAGGAGCTACGAAAAAGCCTCAAGCAACTTCTGTGAAACCTAACCTCGATGACTTGAGGCCTAAGCCTTGAAAAAAGATGAGTTTTTTGACCTTTTATATAGATGTTTGGGCTTTTTTTAAGATAAGTTTTGGGTTTAATTTAGTAATGTTAATGACTTAATGGGCTTAAGTTTTGAGAGTCTAATGGGCTTTAGTTAGTAAAAAATATTAAAAGATAAAATTAAAACACATAAAAAAGGAAATAATAATTTTGAATATGATGTTGATGATGTTGATGGAGATGAAGCTAATAATTTTGAATATGATCTTCCAAATGATCCCATTAGTCTTGATGAGAATGATGATTAGATAAGAGTCATATTTTAACTCTAAAACTTGTTCTAAATTTCCAGTATGGGATAGGATTCATGGTTTTTAGCCTTTTATTTTATGACTTTGCTTTGTTATTATTTTTATCTTTTATGAACTACATCATGCTGTGTTTTTATTTAACATTATTGAGTCATTGACCTTATGATATGAATTTCTTTTTTCTTTTTTTTATTTAATCGAGGCTTATGCTTTGTTTCACCTCGAGGCATAAAGACTAAGGTAAAACACCTCAATACTCGATTTAGCCTTTCAAAAGCTTGGTTATTGAGTATGAATTTGATTTGGGAGGTAGTTATGGTTGATTGGTGGTGTTTGATCTATTTAGGGTTTGATTGGAGTTGTTGGGGGTGGTTTTAGGTGGCAGATTTGACCAATTTGTGGTGGAAGGTTTTAGTGGCTGCTAATAGGTCCTTCATTGTCAACATGGCCGGCATTAGCTTAAGCTTCTGGTGCCGGCGGTGGAATGAGCGATGGTCTGCCATGGGGTGTTTGGGGGTTGAATAATTTTGGGTATTTTGAGGGATGGTTTTGAATTTGATTATCTATTTATTCATTGATTTTTAAGGAAATGGATGGAAGATTTATGAAATACCTTGATTGCCCTATGACAGTTAAGTTGACAGGATGTCAGGGAAGGTATGTGTGTAAAACCATTTGCGAATCTTAGTTATTACTTTCTGATACTTCAGGGTAAATTAGTGTAATTTACCATAAAAGATAACTGTTATGGAAGAAAAGAATGATACTAAAATTTCACAAAACCACATTGAATAAACCTGAATAGTACCTCTCGCTTCTTGACTTTTTTCTTCCAAAGAAGCCACACTTGTATTTTGAAATTGGAAGCGACGCTATATGTTCTTGAGAAAGACCTCTACTCTGAGTTCCAACCGTCTCGCCTAACTCGAGTAATTCCTGAATATGATAAATTTAGTCATTAATAATTATCCAGAACACAACCAAAAAATAAATGTAACACAAATAATTAAGTAAAAAACTAAATTTATATAAGCAAGGAGTCCAAAGATCATATCAGTGACAATTAGAATCAACTTAACTACTAGAAGTCTAGGAACCTCCCTTTACATTTAGGAGACAACCATTCCCTATGACAATCCAGGATCTACAAGTGCTTGCTTGACCAATTGGCCTAGCAAGATATAAGTGGCTCCAGTAAGCAAAATTAAGCTAAGTGACTGCCTTGACAAACGATATAGTATTTTCAGCAATAATGCATTTGTGATTACAGAGAAGAAATAATTAATTCTGAATATTAAAGGGCTGAGCTGTTCAAGGCAGATAATTATACACATGCTGCTGGATAAAATAGTTGTGACCATAAGTAACGATGACATAAAAAAAAAAAAAAAAAATGAAATTTTGCAAATAAGGAAATGGATGGTCGAGATACAAGTAAATTTTAAGACTAACCTCATATGTCATGTTGTCAGGATCGACAGTGTCTTGCCAAACAACCTGCAAGGTTCACAGAATTGAAGGATTTTAATTTATTACCTCAGAAATCTATTACCATGTATCATTTGGGTCTACAAAACTAAGTTCAAATTATTCTCATAACAAAGAGATGGAAAAAATATCAAATAGTAGTATATATACTATTTGCAAAACATTACTACACACCGATAGCAAACCGCCTGAAGATTCAAGGCATACTTATTAATTTAGCTATCCAATATTGATAGTTAAGCGACAAGGTGCATTAAGATGAAGGTGTATGGTTGAAGAAATATAAGGTGCAAACTTGCAAGAAAACATTCTAATTCTTTTATAGTCAGCAAAATCATACAAGTATGCATCGTCAATTTTAATATTAAATAATCACAAATATTTAGATTCAAATATATATATATATATATGCAGTTCAAACACCAACATATATCATGACAAGTAGCAAGCTACACACCTGATAATCATGAGCATTATGATGTCTCCGCGGACCTGAAAAGGAGAAGAAAAGGTACATAAAGTGAGGAAAAAATTGTCCACATCCCAGATAATTATTGTCTAAATCGTAACAGTAAATCACTTAATAGCGAGACATACAGCTGAAATCAAATCAAACCAACAAAACCTTAACCCATGAAGAAAAGGGAATTGGCTAAATGAATTCCTTCATATAGATAGATCTTGTCAGTAACAGAGAAAAAAAATAGGAAAAGAAAAGAAAAAAATGAAGATTTCATTCTTTTCACTTATAAATTATTCATATAGTAATAGCATAGACATACTAACTAGTGTTCTACAAGGGACTACCTCATACAATGATCAATACACTCAGTTAATATATTAATGTAGTTATGGTTATGATTATCATCATCTACGTACTAAAATACCCCCAAGCAAACAAATTACATTATCCATTTTGAAGCTTAACACCAAAATGAAGCTCACAACTTACATTCCACAGAGTTTTCACGTGTAGTAGTATTTGTATTTCTTTCCCGTACTGTATTTACAGATGCAGTCTGCTCATTGTTCATTGTTGAAGAGTTATCAGACGGCCTTCTATTTTCATCAACCCGTGGTTCATGGTAATTGACCTCATAAGGATGACCATAATCATAATATGAAGTATTCCCAGATTCAGATAACCCAAACTTGTAAAAACTTGTATTCATAGATGGGTAAGCACTTTCCTGCACATAAGTGAAGAAAAACATGACTTTAACACAGACTCAGCAATTATAATCCAAAAACAGTTATCATGTAATTATATATTAATATGCCTGCACATGCTTCAAACAAACCCATTAGTGTATATAGACAAGTAAATGATCCACACTATTCATCCAAATATGTACAGCTTTACCACAAATATTTTCTAAATCAATCAAGTACACCTTTATCACACCTATACACTAACACTATGTTTGGTTTGATGGAAAGGAAAGGAAAGGAAATGATAGTGAGGAAAGGAAAGGAAAGGAAAGGAGAGGATAGTGGTTTTAATGATTGTTGCTCGGATGGTTATGAGTGGAAAGGAAAGGAAAGGATAGTGGTTTTAATTTATTTACGAAAATACCCTTCTATTAACAATATGAATACAAACAATATATAGGGTTATTTTTGGGATTTTGAAAAAATTATTAATGGTGGATTCCTTTCCTTTCCTTTCCCTCACTTTCCTCCCAAATTTGGATGGAAACCAAAGTGTTTAAAATAGAAAGAAATTATTCCACTCATTTCCTTCCATTTCCCTCCATTTCCTTTCCTTTCCCTCTCATTTAACCATCCAAACAAGAAGTGAGGAAACACAAGAAATACATTCAGATGGAACAACCAGTATTGATTAACAGCAGAAATTAGCATTTTTTTGGTTCCAATTATCGATGATGTAAACATATCAAATAGTAGTGTCATCTCACCACATTCAAAAAGAAACCATTTACTAGCATATATGTACCTGAACATGCGAAGCACCGTCAAAAATGAAATTCACATGCTCATACGTGAGCCCTTCAAAATATTCCATGAAACTCCCAGCACTATTGTAAGGGTAGCTGGTGTTATAGTAATGAACCTCAACATGTGGGTTCCAATTCATCTCTAATCCACTAATCTGTAACACAAATTGATCCACAATATAATAATAAGCATAACAAAATGTTAAATTAGTCATGTCAAATATCACAAAGACATAAAAGAGAGCAAAGAAAAACATACTATGGAACATACAAACCTGATAATCTGATATTTCCAACAAATTTAGGACTTGCAATTCACTCAAAAAAAAGAAACAAATCCGCACATCAAAAATTTACTTAATCGAACCTGCAAAAGAAATACATTACGAAATGAAATGAAATCCATAGTGCTTCAACATCGAAATTACAACATCACGACATAACACTAATTTGACAAATCTCGGCTGATTCCTATAAATTTATACCATTCTTCATTAAGAAAAAGAGAAAGAAAACAAAACCTTATCTTCTGTTTGGTAGCCGAGAAAATGCAGAAGAACAAAAAAAAAAAAAAAAAAAGAAGCCGAACAGGAAAAGGAAAAGGAAATAAACTAAAACAAAAGTCTGAATTCCACTTAATTGATCTGAGCTTTCAACATTTAAAATCCACAACAACAATAACAAACTTAACTTCGATTTAGTCGAAACAAAAAACAAAAGAAACTCATCAAACACTCGTAATTTAAGTACCTCATTAAACGAATTCGGTATAATAGAAGCTAAGATAATAAAAAAACAGCGCGAGAAAATCTCGTTTTCCGGCAATGTGTAAGAATTTTCTCGGGAAAACGAGAAAGAAAAATGAAAAAAGGCACGAATTGATCAGTGGATCAAGAGAACAATGTTCGTAATGTATATATATATATATATATATATACATAATTACAATTAAATAATATTAATAATAAAAAAATGAAAAAGAGAGAGATTCTTTGGAAAATAAAAGAGAAAGAACCGACATTGATGGCTTTTGAAGAGCTCTCTCGTCTCATCAGTCTCTATCTCTAACTCATGACAATGCCTTCTTCTTCTTCTTCTTCTTCTTCGCTTTTTGTTTTTATTTTTAATTTTTAATTTTTAATTTTCTTGTCTATGCAGAGAGCGAGTGTATGTGTGTCGCTTTATGCAGTGGTTTCAGGGACACGCGAACTCCGTTAGATGAGATACTATCCCGTGTCTCGCGCTATTAGATAACCTCTTTTTTTAATCCATCGTAGATTTCCATGCATTTCTTTTCTTCCTATTTTTTAAAGGATTTCACTTGTTTTATTTATTTCTTTTTTCATTTTTTTCTAAAATCATTATAATTTGTGGCTAATATAATTTCAACTAACGTTCTTATTGATAAAATATATATATATATATATACACACGATAAATGTATCAGTGATTTAATCTCATCTCGCATTTTATATTATTGTAGTTTAACAACATTTTTATTAATATTTTTTATAAAATAAAATTTGAAAAATCATGATGTTCCTCATTTAGAATAGAAAATTTGATATAATATGAACCAATTTTAGAAAATTAAGGTAGTAAGTTTCAATACTATTAAGAATTTAAATAGATAAGATGATGTTGGTTTAGCCCTCTCATACTTAGAGGTTGTGGGTTCGAATCATGCACCCTACCTTAATCTTAGAATATTGCAATTGTTCCAAAAAAAAAACCTTAGAGATTCTTTTTTAAAATTATCATCTTAAATTTGCAACAAGAAAGGTAGTATGAATAATTATTTGTAATTGTTTTCCTTAAATTGCTTAACCTTATTAGGTTTAGACTTTAGATAGGGTTGGTTATAAATTAAATTATTAATATTTAAAACTAATTTTGTCAAAAGAATCTTTTTGTTTTAGAAAATAAAATGAAGAAGAAAAAGGTGAGTGTGGTTTGACATAGCAATGAAGTCCAATCAGGCGTGAACACACAATCATTACTGGGGTGTGGGTGAGCTAACTGTTTAGACTGCAGGTCACTCAATCAAAACTCTTTACTAGTCATTGCTTTTATGTTCCCTGTGGGTCCTTCCTACGTGTAACTCGTGCACAAAATAGTTTCTATTTTATTTTATTTTATTTTTACTTTTCTTTTCTTTTAAGACAAAAGTACAGTAATTTCTACTTAATTGTTCTTCATGTGTTGAGTTGGGGCATACTTGGTTTTTTATTTTTTCTCAAGACTAAACATATCTTAATTTTTTTTTTTTTTAAATATTACAATAATTCGGGTTTTTGAGGTGAGGGAGAGACTCAAACCCACAACCTTATAGTGTGGATATTTCAGGACCTTTTTAGAAGGAAAAAAATGACACGGATTGAATGAGTTATAGTTATAGTTAGAGTTTGAGGGGCCAATATAGTAAAACAAAAAATATATAGGGACCAAAGTGGATTCATTTTAAAACTTATTGGTTATTCCGTAAATTTTTTAAAGATTTTTGTGTTTTTTTTCCGTAAGCCTCTAACCATGAAGAAAACTCCTCAAACATGATGAGAGTAGTAAAAATACTTCCAAATATATATATATATTAACTGAGTTTTATTTATCTTCCCACATCATAATTAAAATATAGAAAAATAGATAATTCTCAAATTTGTCATAAAAGTTCATCTAAACTTTTAAAGATGATTATAAACTCCCTTTAAAAATATTTACAAAATGGTTAGGGTTGGAGTCAGTGGTTGGCTTGTGGTGAGAAAAAGGGAGCATGTGATATTAGTTGAAAAGAGATCACCAAAAAAAAACACCATCTCAATCTCAATCTCAATCTCATCTAAAGGAAGTTGGTGTCAGTTGAGGTTGGTTGGATCAGAATCAACCCCTATAATTTTACAAATTTATTTTAAAGGAATAAAATAAATTTAATAAATTAATTAAAAGAGAATTAAGGCTGCTTAGCTGGGTTGTAATCGAATCTATGCTAAACAGAATAATATATAGATATATAGGGGGCCAACCACTGTTGTGTTGTCTCAAGTCATCTTAATAGTGTGAACAAAACAAAATGATAGAGCATGCCAAGGTTCTTACATTCCTTGCTTTAGAAGCAATATCTTTGGTTAAAACTCATGACCAAATTGATAGATGGACGAGCTTAGGGCTTGGGCAAATGACTCCCAAGTTAGCGGCTCGATTCTTTCAAAATAAAATCATGAACCTGTTAAGAAAATAAGAACAAATTCTACGTAGTTTATTAAATTATCTTTTAATCTACACGGTAATAAGTAATAACAAATCAGATACCCCTATCAAATAAAATAAATAAAAACAAAACAAATCAAGCAAATAAATATGAATAAAGAATAAGAATAATAGCGCAGACCCACATAAAAAGGTGTTTTGGCATCCCTATAATTTTGTTTGTCCAATGATTTTAGAGTGTTAGTGCAATGGCTGATGCAATCACTGCTCTGTCAGGCATGTGAAGGAAGAGAAGGAGAGTCTTTTAGCATGAACAATGAACATGGATAATTAAATTTTGAAACTCACAACCGAAAACAAAAAACAAAACAAAAAAAAACAAAACCTAGCGTGCAAGCAAGGACGAATCATACACATTCATCACTCCCTCCTCATTCCACATTCCTTTTTGTCTCCACACTTCACACTTGTCAATGCTACACTCATTTTGCGGCTACTCGCCAGCCTTTCCTTTCTTCTTTTATTTTCTTCTTTTGGTTGTCAACACAATGTTTCCTTCTAATGGGTTTGGAGAGATCCACATTTCAATATAAATCTTAAATTCTCAATCGTTAGATGCATTTGATGAAATGAGAAATCATTCAAGTTAATAAAATTTTGAGCATCCCCACTAGAAAAGAACCAGAAAAGGTTCGCATTTTTCACGTATCTTCCTTACCATAATAGTATTTTCTTTACCATTCTGCGGAACTGATCCAATGTCCATTAGCTTAGTTTCAGAATTACATCACCAATGCAATGAGTATTAATGTTATAGAGTTCAAACAGCTTTATTAGCATGCTTAACAAAAACACTCATAAGCATAATGGTCATATATAAAATTATCGATGCCATGTTGACAAAAGTCTCAACTTTTTTACCGTGTTGTTTCAAGTTTGAAATAAAAATAATCAAAGCAATTAAAAAACTAACCTGCAAGATTTCAGTCAGGATCACTGGTTCAAATACTTGTATATTCCAATGCTTGAGACAAGCTAATCTAATGCCTGCAAGATGTATCCATGCCGAGTCCATGAAAAAGATGATCAGATCACCAGCATTATGATGAAATCGCCAAGACACCCCAATAACCAGTGCCAGCTCTTAAGAAATCCTGATAGATTGGACAATCTTGTACACAAATCCTTATGTTTAAATGTTCAAGGTCTGAAAAATCCGGATACTAATGAGCATATGTTACGTAGGAGGAAAACTGAATAAAAAGATGTAATGTAGTTCTGTAAATAGCTTAGCAAACCTGGTATGGTAGTTACAATACCTGGATCTGTTTTTTCTTCCACAAGGATAAAGCCCTTCGTGTTTAGTCTGTCGAAAGAATAAGATCTCCAATCCTCTTGTAGAATCTTACCCTCGATATAGATAAAAATCCTCTAAACCTAAAGTAAAACAACCATTTCAGACACAACAGCAGATATTCCGCCCATTAAAGAATTGACATAAGACCTGACCATGTCCGCAGGCTTTTTTCCAAGGGAATTCACACAACCACAGGCGAAGCAGTTGTAACAACCAATAACAGATAACAGGTAATCATTCCTGCATTAAGGGATGCTGCAGGTGGTCTGCATTGATCCATGAAGGGCAGGCCATTGTTTTTCAAGTGCAAATCCCGAGAGAAAGTCATCTCCATAGGTAGGGACATCAGCAGGGACATCAGCCATATATCCAGCAACCTCCGCTTGTTTTGTTAGCCGAACTAAACAATCATAGATTTGTTTGGATTCAGGGTGGGATTTATCTCTAACAATAAACTCATACACAATGCCATTGACCTCAATTGAGCTACAACCAGGAGTCTTTTCCACACCTCTATCCTTCATCATCTTTCTTGCCTTCCTTGCCTCCTCCCACATATTAGCATCGACATACATGTTGGCAAGCAATACATAAATTGCACTATCATGAGGATCTAACTTGAGAAGCTTCGAAGCAGCTCTTTGTCCCATGGAAACATTTCCATGCATTCGACAAGCAAAAAACAATGCACTCCACGCCACAGCATCTGCTTCCATTGGCATGCTTCTGATAAGCTGTTCAGCCTCTTCTAACAGACCAGCCCTACCTAGAAGGTCCACCATGCAAGAATAGTGTTTAAGCTGGGGAGACAGGCTGAACTTCGAGCTCATTTGGGCAAAATACTTTCGGCCTTCATCAACCAAGCCACCATGACAACAAGCTGATAAAACCCCAAGAAAGGTGATTTCATCTGGTTTCAATCCAACATCAATCATTTCTGAGAAGTAAGATATGGCATCACGTGCATTCCCATGAAACGCTAAACCTCCAACGACGGCTGTATAAGTCAAAGAATTTCTTCCCGGCATCTCATGAAAAACCTGAAGAGCCTTTGTAATATTCCCACACTTGGCATACATGTCAACTAATGCAGTCCCCAAGACAACATTTAAATAAAGATTTTTTTTTTCAATAAAATGGTGAATCCAAATTCCAACATCAAGTGCTCCAAGTTGTGAGCAAGCAGATAGGCAAAGAACCATGGTAACCTCATCGGGCTTTACATTACTAGCTTGCATTTCATGAAACAAAGCTAAAGCCTCCTTGCTACGCTTCGCTTGAACATAACCTCCGATTATGGCATTCCACGGAAAAACATCTTTCTCTGGCATTTCACAAAAAATCTTCCTAGCTGTATCCAGAAACCCAAATTTGGCATATCCCACAATCATGGTAGTACACGACACAATTGTTTTCTTCGTCATGTAATCAAAAATTGCTTTCGCCACCTCAAGTTTCCCGCACTTTATATACATATCCATAAGTACATTTGCTAGGGGAACGGTCAAATTCATCCCACTTTCATCAATATAGCGATGAAACTCTCTCCCAAGATTTAAATCCTCAAGGTGAGCACAGGATGAAACCATCCCTATCATCGTCACCTCATCCGGTTGAACTCCTTCCAACTCCATATCCCGATAAAGCCTTATAGCCTCACGAGAAAATCCACTCCTAACATAACCATTAATCAAAGAGTTCCACGAAACCAAATCCCTCACACAACTTTCATCGAACACCTTACGTGCCATCCCCAATTCTCCGCAAGATACCAACATATGAATCACAGCATTATGCACATATATATGCGCATCGAAACCCAGCTTCAACACGTGCCCGAGAATCTCATGACTCGTGAACTTCAATCCTAAACCAGCACAGACCTTAAACAACATAGGGTAAGTATAATGATCAGGTCTAGACCCACCATTTCTCAACATTCGCTTGTACAAAAAGACAGCTTCTCTCATCTTATCACTCTCCGAAAACCCTCTAATGGCTACATTCCAAGAAAACACATTCGGGTTCTCTGTTTTGAACAGAATATTGGTGCAATAATGAAGATCTTTCGACTCTGATATGGCGCAAAAAGCGATAAGGCGACTTAGAGCAAACCCATCTGAGATCAAGCCAGTGATGATAGTTTGGGCTTGGATTTGCTTCAATTGTGACAAAGATTTGCATTTTTCGAGAAGAGAGAGAAGCGGGTTTTGAAGAACAAAAGAGTGGGTTGTGTTCCAGTTGGTGGGTTTTTGTTTGTGAGGAGCGAGAGAGCGAGTGTGAAGAGAAGAAAAGAGAGGTTTTGTGATCTTCAAAATCAAACGTATGGATTTGAGATTGATTGCATGGAAATTGTTCATCAGATTTGTTGTGTTTATGAATGTTTTAAATTTTAAGAGTGTTTGTGTCTGTATTGTGATTTTGTGTGTGAGGCGGGAACGAGTCTTTGTGTTTGAAAGTTTACTTGAAGCTTTTATAGAGCTGCTTACGTAATTGTACTTCTTTGCTTCTTATTTTTTTAACAAACGGAATGACTTTGGTTATTTTAAAAATAAAATAATAAATTTTGTTTTTCTTTTTCAAATTCAGAGTTTTTTAATTCATAATTTCAGGGTCATTTTGGTATTTTTCACGATCAACTTTGGTCATCCGTTAAATTTTACCGGCTTTGACTAACGGCGTGAGGGATCATTGCAAGTTAATGATAATGTTGTTTCCGATTATAAAAAAACAAATTTTAGGGAAGTTAGCTGAAATTTACTCTTATAATTGTATTATTTTCTGATGAAAGTAAATATAGGTAATACTGCTGATAATTTTCATATATTTCTAAAATTTTGGAATACTTTATCGAAACTAGATGCAATTACATTAA
Organism: Acer saccharum; assembly: GCA_030490815.1. Taxonomy (NCBI): domain Eukaryota; kingdom Viridiplantae; phylum Streptophyta; class Magnoliopsida; order Sapindales; family Sapindaceae; genus Acer; species Acer saccharum. Next base: position 36,832,665 of record CM059868.1, on the reverse strand, counting down.
TGGTGTCAATTGAGGTTGGGCCTGGCATGCCAGACCCTTTAAGGCCTGCCAAGAAGACGAGCCGTGTTTGGGCTAGCACGGCACGAAGGCCCATTTGCAACTGCTACGGTGCTACCTAACACGATCCTTGACACAACTGTATCAACCATTTGCAACTCATTTATTTATATTTTTCTAACAAGCCTACGCTGTTGACTTTAGATTTTCCCAACATTCCTTTAACTCGACTTGGCCAGGTTCGTTTGGAAGGACCTTTCATTGTGAATTTAAAAGCCATATATAGTCTTTCTATTATTAGTTCAAACTGACAATAAATATATCAGGACGAAGAATGTTGATCATAGATTATGTAGAAGTTTTGACAAGTGCAAACACTTTGAGTCAAAGTATGTAAATCTAATGGTCCACATTCTTCGTCCTGATATATTTATTGTCAGTTCGAACTGATAATAGAAAATTTGTATATATATATATATATATTATAATCATCCATCTCAACTGGCCCATTTTTTACTTGTTCACGGTCTTATGTGAACCAGCAAGAGATACAACCCATCACTTGTTGGTGGAAGAAACAGGATGTGAGATTCGGATTAAGTATTTTAAAGCCTTAATCCAGGCTGTTTTGTGCATTATCAATGATTATATAAAGGGTAAGCAACCATGTTTGAAATGCAACTCACACAACAAATAGCTCCAAATGGGAACCGTGGCACTGCTAGGCCAATGGCCTCTTTTGCTTTCTGCTATGGCCTTTTTACTCTTAGCCACCGCTGCTGCTGACTACAAGCCTTACCCATATGCCTCCCCAGCACCTCCTTATTACACATCACCACCTTACCAATATAAGTCTCCGCCACCACCGGAGCATTCACCCCCTCCACCTTACTACTACAAGTCCCCACCACCACCTAAGCACTCTCCACCACCACCATACTACTACAAGTCCCCACCACCACCTAAGCACTCTCCGCCACCACCTTACTACTACAAGTCCCCTCCACCACCAAAGCACTCTCCGCCACCACCCTACTACTACAAGTCCCCTCCACCACCAAAGCACTCTCCTCCACCACCATACTACTACAAGTCCCCTCCACCACCAAAGCACTCTCCTCCACCACCATACTACTACAAGTCTCCTCCACCACCTAAGCACTCTCCTCCACCACCATACTACTACAAATCTCCTCCACCACCAAAGCACTCTCCGCCACCACCATACTACTACAAGTCTCCTCCACCACCAAAGCACTCTTCACCACCACCTTACTACTACAAGTCTCCACCACCACCCAAGCACTCTCCACCACCACCTTACTACTACAAGTCACCCCCTCCTCCAGTAAAATCTCCACCTCCACCATATTATTACACTTCCACTCCACCTCCATCACCGTCTCCACCTCCTCCATATATCTATAAGTCCCCACCTCCTCCATCTCCATCACCTCCCCCTCCTTATGTCTACAAATCTCCCCCACCTCCTTCTCCATCACCACCACCTCCTTATGTTTATAATTCCCCTCCACCTCCGTACCACTATTAATCACCTCATCAATCCAAGTCTCCACCACCTCACCTATGCTACATTCACAACTCATCCCCACCTCATAAGGTTATTAAACCTATGGCCGATTCATGAATTGATTTATCAAGAATACCCAAGTTCATCTTATGTTATTTACTATTTGTTTTGCATTTATTTTTGTTAATAATAAGGGTTGTAAATGGTGAATTCATTTGTTTGCTCCACTCATTGTACCACTTGTTTATAATGAATGAAAATCAAATAGTTGAGTTTTTAATATAACTATGATGCGAATGATCAGATAGAATGAATTTTAATATTATTTTAAATAAATACTAATAATTTAATATTATTATTCAAAAAAAATTAATATTTTATTAAAATAAAAAAAATAAAAAAAAATAAAGAACTAGCGTTTAAGGACTAAGGAGGCCTCCTTCCTTGCTAATTCATCAAGAGGAGGCCCTCCTCCGGCAGCAACGACGAAGGCCGACAACCTCCTCCAAGTAGGTCAGCGGCCTCCATCGTCGATTTTGGAGGAGGCCGATTGCCTCCTCCATTAAAACGAATGGGAGGAGGTGCAGCCTCCTCCCATTGATTGAGAGGCTTCGTTCACGATTCATGGAGGCGCCGCCGCCGCCGCCTCCTCCTCCCATGAGATTCAATGTTATGGTTAGGGTTTGATGGAATTGGGGATTTTTTTTTTTTTTTTTCAATGAGGTCTTTTTGTTAATAATTTAATTATATGGGGTTGTTTTATGAAATTCATGTTAATGTGTTAAATATCACTTATTTAATAAATGAAAAGTCAAAAAATTTAACTTTTTAATTTATGATGTTTTTAACTTAATTGAAGATATAAGTTGAAAAACAAACGGAAAAAATCTATTTAATTTAATACTTAAGACTTAAAGGTGAAAAACAAATGGTACATTTGAGTTATAAATACATTCAAATGTCAACAATTTGATTAAAAGAGTTGTTGAAGTCAAAATTTTAATTTACAAATTTAAGTTGAAATTTTAGCTTGTCCCATATATTAAAATATTTTTTTGGGGGGTATATTTTTATAATACCGGACTTACGAATTCGAGGTGTTTTTGTAAAAAAAAAAATTATTCCTAGTAATTTATTTATTTTTCTGATATTGATATTTAGACCGATAATTCTATAAACTCGAAACTCGAAGACCGGTATATCCATCAATTCTGTTATTTACTTGTATGGCTCCAATAATCGAAAAAATTGTTATGCGACTCCCCCTTTTGTATTTGTAGTGTGATTTAAAAAAATACAAGTAACAAATCTTGACTTTATAATGTTGCTATGCTTTCTAGGCTCTAGAAAGGATGTAATTAAAATAGTTAATCAAATGAAGAAGTTTGAAAAAGATAGACAGCATTATAATTATATTAATTCAAAGTAAATGAGTTGATATTACAACCACTTCACCATCAAAATATTGGAACAAATTGCTAAAAAAAAAGAGAGAACATTTAGTAGATATACCCCTTCAAAAGAATTACCCTGAACAATTTCTCAAGATCATACTCAGAGATTTTCATCACCATCTATAGCTATTTGGGAGAGATATGGTTCTCATTTAGGCGCCACCGGAACCATACTTCTTACCTAGCACAACCATCTGAAGTTGGTCATACCCTGAAAGCACACCAGCACCGGCAATGGCACGGAGGATGTTTGCACCTGCACCCTTGAATAGAGATTTTGCTCCCTCGTTCTTAAGGATCTGAGAGAAGGCATCCATTGAACTCTTGTACTTGACAGCTTCACCCGATGTCATCATCATTCTTCTGCGAACTGTGTCAATGGGATAGGAGGCAAGACCGGCACCATTGGTGATAACCCAACCAAGAGCAAAGCTAGCAAAAAAGCTATTCTGAAATCATCCACACAAAAAGGGATGTTAGATGGAAACAGCTCATGATAAAAACTGACAGTTTATCAAGAGTAATCCTGAAAAAAGTATAATTTCAATTCAAATGTCCACAGGCAGACTTATATCATAAAACATCTATGGTGCCAACAGTCACAATATAGAACATAGTTTTAATTAGGGCCAAATTTGTTACATATCAAATCCTGGCATGATGAATAGCATTATCAACCAGGAGCAACAACATAATAAGATACAAGTGATATCGAAGTTGGTAAACATGCAAGTCAAATTTCAGATTACCAGGATTCCGTCATGAATATGCTTTTTTAATCAGAAAAAAATGTTATGATAGACAGCACATCCAAAATCTAGACATTTAAATCAACCAAGTGACATACTAACCTGTAAATCTCCGGTCAGGAGCACAGGCTTCAAAGAATCATACATGCCAAAGTAGAGACCACGGTACACAATGATGCCAACACATGAGATGTTGAATCCACGGTAAAGCCCAGCAACGCCATCTGTTTTGAGAGTCTTTTTGTAGACATCAACTAATCCATTGAACTGCCTCTCTCCCCCCTTCTTTGCAGCCTTGGAATCATTTGCAAGACGAGTTCGAGCATAATCGAGGGAATAAACAAAAAATAAGGAAGAGGCACCGGCAGCACCACCAGATGCCAAGTTACCAGCAAACCACTTCCAGTAACCATCACGGTCCTTCTTGAAGTTGAAAAGCCTCTTGAAGTAATCCTTGAATGCAAAGTTCAAGGCCTGAAGGAGTAACCAGTGACTATAGAGTAAGCACACAACGTTGAACCAAATAAACAAGAAAAGCTATTCCAAACAAACAATTGGCAGTACAGGAAATGACAAACCTGAGTGGGGAAATAACGGATGACGTTTGCTGTGTTCCCTCTCCACAATGATCCAAACCCCTCTTCTTTAATAGTACGACTGAAACACTCTCCAATTCCCTTGTAGGGTTCAGAGAGCCTACCAGCCTTGAGCATCTCATCCTGGTTTTGGATCAAGAGCTTCACACGTTCAATAGGAGCAGCAGCGGTTTTGGAAACAGCTGCAGAGACACCACCCATAAGAAAATCAATAGCAAAGCCGGCCAAGCCTTTCTCTGATGGGGCTTGTACAAACACAGGCGAAGCAGTCGAAGAAACCAATGACATATTATGGGTAGCTCGGCATGTTTGTGTCATGGGATACTGAAATCCTGCATTGGAATAGTTTCCACTTGCAAAACTCCTTGAATGCATAGCAGGCTTTTGAAAACCTGTAAATCGGTTGTGAACATCATGGGAAAAAGTGGAATTGAGATAGAGCTGTCCAACTGCCTTTTGCATAATAGTCGGGTGCTGGTGCCTCTCCGCCATCTCTTCTTAAAAATAAAACCCTGAGCATGCATGAAGAAAAATGTTAGAAAAGGACTGGCATGTCGAAAATGATATCCAGAATACATCAAATCATAGGACAAAGAAGAATGTCTAACACAAAACAGAATATTAGAAGTGTCTGAGACCTTATAAATTAATGTCAAGAAAGGAACAACGGAACTAGAATGACTAGTCTACATTGAATGTTGCTGGTTTAGGCTATTAAGGTCTCTTGTTATCGTACAAGAGGTCTTAGAATCAAATCAGGGCAAAAGGATACTTGGATATTATAAAAAATAATAATAATAAATGTACATATATTCTCTGTTGAAGATCAAAGAACAAGATGCACTTTCATGAGTTGTCTCAAATCTCAAAGAACACAAAGCAACTCATTATGATTTATGTCTCAAATCCCCTTTTCTTCCTCTAACTACAATCGATCTTATAAAAAAAAAATGGAAGTATTGATGTTGTGAAACAACACACATATATAAACTGGATGCCGCCAACAACAGGTCATCATAGATAAATAAAATCAGCATACAAACCAGAGATATAGATTAACTATTTCACCTTAATGTCGATCAAGGTTAGAATTAAAAATGAGACCAATACATCAGAATTTATTTCAAATTATTAGAAGCTATTATCCAATATCAGGATTGACTATTGAGATAATAACTTCAAGTCGAATCCTTTATAAGATCTTCGAAATCAACTTATATGTGAAATTTCGATCCGACACACATAATTTTAGAGGAAAAAACACTGGATGACAGAAAAATACATCCATGAAATCAGAAGAATTTGAAAGTCTTGAATAGTCAATTATTTGACAAGACACAATCACACAATGTGTTCAATCCATTAATCACATAATTAACATTTTACTTCAACTGATGTCAGACAAATGTAGTTTATCAACACAAACTGACAAAGACTCAATATATGTTCTGTCAGTCTTGTTCTTACATAATAGAATTTCCCACAAATATAAAACAAACCATACATGTATAGAGAGAGATTCATCAAATATATAATGACTTCTCTTACCTGTCTCAGATCTTGAACATTACATTATAATAAATCACAAACATGAACATAAACATAAATGAAAAAGAGATCTACATATACAATAAAATAAAATAAAAATTAAAACTAACCCGGAAAGTGAAATTTCAAATCTACTAAGGAAACCAAAAAAAAACCCAGGAAATGGAGATCTGAGAAAGAGAATGCAAATGGGTTTATAAAACAAAAAACAAAACAAGTGTTGAATAAAACAACGAGAACCCGATATAGAAGCAACACAAAGAACAGTTAAGTGAAACACACATCACAAATGGACCATGAGATGCGGTCGTTGAAATGAACTAAAAATAGAGATAAAAAGGGAAAAAAGAAATACCCAGGCCGAGAGAGAACGAGAAACGAGAAGTCGAGAACTGACTGAGAGAGTTTTGGTTTTCACAAAATCTATGAGAGACAGAGTCAGTTTGTTTATTTTATATAGCTACTTTGCATGTACTTTTTAGGGTTAATTTCACTAAAGTCCTTGTACTTATCCCTTTAGGCAAACGTTCTTTAAGTTTGAGAAAATCGACATAAACATACCCTACCGTTAAAGTCAAACTATTAAATTTAATGGTTTACCAGCGAAATCTTTGAAAAGATAAATTTACCCATGCCATATCATCCAAAATTTATTTATTTATTAAAACAATTAAATTAGTTTTATTTAATAAAATAAAAATCCACATCTCTAACTCCAACACCAACACCAACACCAACACCATCACCTTCATCTCTATCTTCAACATCATTACCTTCGTCTCCAACTAAAAAAAAATACAAATAAACTAAGATATATCCAAAACAAATCAATAAAAATTATTCAACCAAAAAAAGAACATATTTGGTCCAACAAATCTGCCTATTAGGATGGAGTTCTCAATCCATTTGGGGGAGATGGACTCCATCATATGGACCTCACGATCCATCTAGATGTGGAAATCAAGATCAATCTAGAGGTGGATCTCATGATCCATATGGAGATGACTTTCTCTAGATAGAATCGTGAGATGTATTTCTCCTCCATTTTGAAGGAGAATCGATCTCCTTCAAAATGAAAGCTTGGATTGATATGGAGATCTACATATCTCCATATCGATTTGTATTATTTTTTTTAAAAACAATTTTTTATATTTCTATTAAATATTGTAGAGATCTCCTCCATCCTTTTTTTTTTTTAATTATATGTTAATTAAATAATTAATTTTAATTAGATAAAATTACCAAACTACCTTTCTACTGTTAAGAACTAACAGACTTAGGGTCAGTTTGGTATTGATTTTGAAAAGTTGAAATCAGATTATTTATATTTTTGACATAAAATGTTGTTTGGTAAAAAGTGATTAATTGATAATCTGACAAGTTTTGACAGTGATTTTGAGAAGTAGATAAGGAGTTACTTTTTGAAAGTAATTATAGAATAATCTATTTTATTATTTAATGAATCTTTTAAAATATCATTATTATCCTTATGAAATCAAGTTAAAATAATTTATATACCTTATTTTATATCAAAATTAAATATTTTATTTAAATATTGATTCAATTTATAAATCCTTTTAAAAATATTTTTATTGTTCTTATGGAATTTTTTTTTCTAATTTAAATATTCTACTTAAATATTGATTTAATATATATAATCAATGAAAAAAATGAAATAGGATCTTAAACTCATGTATATTTTAGTCATTGTAACTAATCTCAGCACTTTTACAATAAAATTACCAAACATGTGTATACTGATTTTGAACTATACAGTAGTTTTAATAATACAATTAACCAAATATTTGCTGATTAACTTCACAGTTGATTATTTCTTCAGCACAACTAACAGTGATTATTAGAAAAGTTACATCAATACCAAATTGGCCCTTAAGACTCCATTTGGAAGAGCTTTTTCAAGTAGATCTTTTAGAAGTAAATCTTTTAAAATAGACCTTCTACAAGTAAAAAATAAAATGAGGAAACTGTCAAAAATAATATTGTAAAATTATTAATTAAGAATATTTTTCAATCACAATATTATTATTTTTGTTAAATATGATTTATAAATATATTTATTTAATAAAATCAAATAAATACTAACCTATCATGTCCCATTTGTCACTATTATGCGGTAACAAACATTAAATAGGATAAGATGGGCACTCTGGTCATTTGAACCTCTTGTCCCGTCCTGTCCCAACCATATCAAACGCATAACAGTACATATAACATTTTTGTCCCAAACACACCAAACACGATATGAAACAACTGTCATGTCCTGTTTCCGTCCCGTCTGTGTACTAAAAGCACCCTTAATGGGAAGTTATTGGTCGTTTGGTTGTCAATTAGAAACAGCTTTTTTAAAATGATAGGATTACCAAAATATTCAAAACTATTTTAAACGATAGAGTTATATTAGATATTTTAGTGTTATTAAAAAAGGTCAAAAAAATCTATTTGGAAAAACCTAAATTTGAGCTGTTCCAAATAGACGTAAAACAACTTTTTCAATCATCCAAAAGCTCTACTAAGTGACAACCAAGCCACACAATTTTATTATTTTTTTGGAAAAAGCTTTTTTAGCCAGTAGAGAAGCTCTTCCAAATTGGCATTTAATTTAACGACAATGTATTCAGTATGCTTGTGTCTATTTTCTAAAACTTAAGGAAATTTGACTAAAGTGATAAATATAAGGTACTTTTGTGCATTTAACCCTACTTTTTTTTATTGGAGAAGATATATTTGGGTGTATTCACAAGTACCGATTTTGATAATTTGTTATGACTTTTCATTGTTTAAGTATGTGATTCAAGTGGTGGTTAATGAATTTTCAAGGTTTTAAGTATGCGCATCAAGTGGTGGTGATTAGAGATGGCAAACAGTGGGATGTGACTTGTGAGCACCTATAGCTATGTGCAGTGCCAGCCCGCACATTAGGTGCCACCACCTCGGACCTAACATCCAGATTCGAGGGGTACAATTTTTGTTAGGGGGAATTGCACAAACAACCCCTAAGGTTTGTAAAAATGACACGAATATGGCAGTTTTAGCCATATAAACACTAACTTCCCTTGACCTTTTAAAAATGTTGCACATACATCCCTTGCCGTTAAACCTCTTCCGTTAACTACTAACTGATAAGGGTAAAAATGCCAATTACTCATTATTGTCAGAATCCATCTCATCCATTAAATTAAAAAGTATATTAAATAAATATTTTAATTAGGATATTAATATTCATGAATTTTTCTTCATTGGAATAGTATTTTATCGTCAGTGAAAAGACATTCCCTTTTCTATCACACTGTTTGTAGTGTGTTTGGCGCCCTTAAACCTTCTAGGGTATTCTTCTTTAGCCAAAAAAAAAAACACCAGACACTTAGAAACTCTCACATAAAAAAGAAAACTAAAAGTATGTCACCAAAAACACAAAACAAAAACTCTCTGACTTCTTGGTTTCAGTTTGTTTGAAGACTAAAAACCCAGTTGTGTGGCTAGAGGCCTTCATCCTATTCAAACAATTCTGAGAAAATTTTAAGGCACGTTCTTACTCTAATCATTTGATAAATTGTTATTACACTAAAGTTTTTTGTTAAAAAAAAAAATGTATGATTTTGACAGAGATAAGAAGTTTGAATGGGTTTTTGAGAATGTGTTTATGTGAACAACATGCATCTGTGTGTTATCTTCTTATTCTTTTTTGAAAGAAAAATGAGGGAGAGATCTGTGTGTTGTCTTTGGTTTTTCGTAATTGGTTTCAGGGTTATTGTGTAACAAAGTTTTTTGTTTTTTGGATTGTTTGTATTTGATATTCTACAAATTTTGGGGATTTTTTTTATATAAAGTTTGATGATGGTTCAGTAAGTATGCCTTTTTTTTTCTTTTTCTTTTTTTTTAAACTCAAATGGTTTGGAGATTTTTTATATAAAGGTTGATGACAGTTCAGTAAGTACTTGACTTGGTGGCAAAATTTTCTTCTTGTGCTCTGTTCTGGTGTTTATTAGTTCGTTGTGTTGTTTCATATGTGTTGAGTGCCTCAGCTTTTGTTGTTGCTGGGTGCTTTGGTTAGTTTTGTTGCTTCTCAAGACTTTTGGGCCTCTCTGGCTTGTTTCTTCTTGTTTTGGGGTTCACCCCTTTCTTAATAAAGATTGCAGTTTCAAAAAAAAAAAAAGTAAGTGTGTTTTTTAGTTTTTTTTTTTTTTTTCCTTAACTCAAATTTGTTTTTAGTTTGAAAAGTTCGTATGCTTTAATATGATTATTTTGTTTGTCATTATATGAGTTACTTTTACAAGTTTTTACTTCTTGGTTTTGTGTCGTTTGTTGTAATATTGACTGTAATTGCATATGTTATTTTAGTGTACTGTAAAAATTGGTTTTAAGTGTTTGAGTTATAGTTCGTTGGTTGTATTTGGAAGTATAGGGTTAAACTTTTTAGACTTGGATTGTTATGTATGTACATAAATTTTTCCTTTTCGTAAATGGAATTTCTTTATGTAGACTGCTTCTTTTTTTAGCATAGTGTTTAAATTCTTTGTGGGTGTGGTTGCTTGTTTGAATGAAAATTGTGTACAATGTTTAAGTTTTCAATTTACATTCTATTTCAATATGTGCAGGGTTAAAAGGATGGGGCCTGTAGTTATTAGTGCAAAGTTTGCAGGCATACAGATTGAATATAATGTTTTGGAACCAGAAAGCTACACTTTGGCAGCTTTATGGGCTGATGTCTATGTTATGAGTTATTCTAACTTTCCCGATCCTAACGAGAAGTTCACAACTTAAGCCATATTACCTTGGAATGGGCAACACAGACTGATAGAAGATGATAGGGATTTACAGGATATATTCATGGTGTTTAGAGGGAAACATCTTAACATGATAAGGATTAATATGCAGTTGCTGCAGGTGGCAGGAGTTGATCCAGAAGTGCTTGTCAATTCTGAACCTCACATACCTGTAGATTCGTATTCATGTAACAATGATGTAGACACAACATCTAACAACAATTCAGATGATGTAGTAGGCAATGAAGCAAATGGTACCCAACATGAAGTTGAAAGTGATATCAACACAGATGATGAGCAGTTGTCAAACGTAGCATCCTTCAATGGGGACCTGTATGCAATATTCGAGGACAACAGTGATGATGAGTCCCAAACCAAGCCTTATGTTCCTAAACCAGGAAAGCCCTTTAGGGTAGCTGATGATGGGAAGGTCTATTTACAAGTTGAGCAGCTGTTCCGAAATCTATACCATTTCAGGATGGTTCTTAGAGATTTTGTGGTTCAAGAGGGATTCCAAATACGCAGAGTTAAAAATGAGAAAGACAGGTACACGCTATGTGTGCCTTTGAAGGATGCACATGGAGGGTACATGCAAGTCCTAACACAGACAAGACATGTTTTCAGATAAAGTCTTTGCATGATAGACATGCATGCCAGAAGGTTCACAAGAATCAAGAAGCAAATGCTGTGTGGGTTGCTAACCGATTCAAGAGTTTGATAGAAGAAAATCCAGATATAAATATTAACTTTTTAGGGAGTGAAATTCATAGGATTTATGGGATCACAATACCTACTTGGACTTTGTATAGAGCCAAAAATAGGGTTCTAGATAGCACAACAATAGAATATGCAGAATGCTACGACAAGTTGTATAGTTATGGACATATGGTGAGGGAAACAAATCCTGGTTCTGTGGCTCTTTTGAAGACAATTTCACCAACTCCAAGTGCTCCTACCAAGTTCCAGAGGTTCTTTATGAGCTTCTTTGCACAAAAACATGGATTTATCTTTGGATATAGGCCCTTCATTGGCCTTGATGGATGTTATCTAAAAGGTAAATTCCCTGGTGTCATTATGGTTGCCACTGCTATTGATGCAAACTTTGGTGTGTTTCCGGTGGCTGTCGCAATTTGTGAAGTGGAGTGTAAAGATAGTTGGGGTTGGTTTCTCCAGCACTTATATGAGCACATAGGACTTGATGATAATAGGAGATTAACTTTTATGACCGATAGACAGAAGGGGGTTATAGATGCAATTGAAATGTGGTGGCCTGGATCAAGTAACCGATTTTGTCTTAGGCATATAATTGCCAACTTAAGAGCAAAACATAGAGGAAACCAGTCTAGTGATTTGGTGTGGAAAGCTGCTAAGAGCAGTAACAATGCAGACTTTCAAAATGCAATGAGGGAAATGCAAGAGACAGACTAGGATGCATACAATTATATGATGAAGATACCAACTAAACATTGGTCTCATCATGCGTTTGATGAGCATGTCAAATCAGACCATGTCACGAACAACATCAGCGAATGTTTTAACAATTGGATTGACAAATTCAGAGGACAACCAGCATTGACATTGTTAGAAAATATGCACAGAGCAATAATGAAACGAATTCACAAAAGGCATGAAGATGCTAAGAAGTGGAGTACAGTTATTCCACGATTGGTGATGAAGAAAATGACTGAAAATCAAGATGATGGGAGATTCGTGCAAGTCATATGTGCAGGTGAATTTGAGTATGAAGTGAAAGACAAAAACACTTATTACAATGTCCATCTTGATTTGAAAACATGTAATTGTCGATCTTGGGCAATTAGTGGCATTCCTTGCAAGCATGCCATGGCTGTCATAACAAATACAAGAAGGCAATGGCATGAGTATGTACATTCATATCTCACCAAGGATTCATATATTAAAACTTACTCAAATGTGATACACCCAATACCCCATAAATCCTTATGGCCTGACATGACTTTTAATAAAGTCTTTCCTCCTGATCGAAAAAAACTACCCGGCAGGCCAAGAAAAAATAGAAAAAGAGCCCCTGATGAGCCTACCAAACAGAAAAGGAGTAGTGGTGGAAAATGCAGTGGTTGTGGAGCATTTGGGCATAATGTAAGGAGTTGTAAAACTAAAGAAGGAAATGCAAATCAAGGTTCTTCCGTTAGGGTAAGAAATTACCAATTAATTTTAACTTAATATCTTCTTCTTTTTATTATTATTATTTTTTTTTAATTTCATCATCATTAATTTATAGTATATTTTGTGTAGGCTAAAAAGAAGGCAGGTGGTTCATCATTGGAGAAAATAACATTTGAGGTTGCATTTTTATAAGTCAACTGGTCTTAGTTTGCTTTGTTCATGTCACATGTTTTCATTTTTAATATTTAACTTAACTTAGGTCGGGAGCACTTCTAATTCAGCTTACAAAAAGAAGAAAAAAACCATTAATGAGGTTAGATATTTGTTTTTTCCTATGATGCTTAGACTATGGTAATTTTTTTTTTTTTTTTTGGTTCGATAACTGATGTTTTAACTCTTATTTTAGGCTCTTCCACAGGCAACTCAAGCATCTCAAGCAGCCCAGACATATCAAGGAGCTCCAATCTCATAGCCTATAACACATAATGCACCTTTGTACTCCACTGCAATGCTATCACAACCAAGCCAATCAAAATCAAATCCAGGTAATATCTAACACTCTTCAAATTAAAGGAAATTTATTTTTTCAAGTCAAATTTATCATTCAATTTTACTTACTTTAGGCACTGTGGCTGGATTGGATGTTGATTGGTGCGGAGGCTTGTAAGTTAGCTGTATACAGGTCCTGGCCTTGGTTTTTTGGTAGTTTTTGTTCAAAAGCACATTGTGTTAGGTTATTTGGTACAGCTGCTAACATGTGAATTTCTTTTGTGTTCTTCCGTTGAAGGAAAGTTATGGTGGATTTGGTTGATGCTTTTGCTTCTTGGATTTTTGGTATGGATTGACTGAAACAATATTGTAGGATTCACTTAGAATGGTATATGGAGAATGTAATTATGATTTGTGCAGCTACAATACCATGGTTGGTTGAAAACAGTCCATGTACTTATATGTTGCAGTTTGTCCTGCATTAACATTATTGACATGGGTGCTGTAAAATGTACAAGGCCAGGATATAATTCTATGTAGGACCTGTACATTAGCAGCATATCAATGTTCAACTTTATGTTATTTAATCAATACTTATCAATGAAGTTTGTTCAACTTCTAAGTTTGTTTATTGGATTTTATTTGAATATATGGAAATTTAATTTCATGCTATATGAGGAACACACACACACACACAAAATTGAGTTAAAAAAAAAAAAAAAATTTGAGTTAATTGAGTTACAAAAAAAAAAATATATATATATATATATATATATATATATTTGAGTTACAAAAAATAAAATAAAAATTGAGTTTGAAATGCATTGCCACAATGCCCTTTTATATAGGCTATGCTTTCATGACCCTTGCTATTCAACGGTCGTCTTGGATTAGTAGCTAAATAACTTTTCAAAATCTTGTAATTTATTATAACTGTAAAGGGCATAATTGTCTTAAAATATTATATAATAATCAATGCATAAATAACTCATGTGAGTTGTAAAATCACTCACACCATCTCTTGTCATTTATAGGGGTATTTTGGACATTTGAACGTTTTTACCCTTGTCAGTTAGAAGTTAACGGAAGAGATCTAACGGCAAGGGATGTATGTGCAACATTTTTAAAAGGTCAAGGGAAGTTAGTGTTTATATGGCTAAAACTGCCATATCTGTGTCATTATTCCAAACCTCAGGGGATGTTTGTGCAATTCCCCCTTTTTGTTATGAAAAACTGAATTTATATTGCAAAATGGAGTCTAGAGTTCAATGAAAAACTGGTTCATACTTTCTAAGCATAACTATCGTAACCCAAGTTCTTAAAAGATTACAATACTATCGAGAGGGACCCAAATTTTATTAAAATAAAACTATAAATATAAATAAAAGGGTTCATTTTAGATATTTGTTCCGGATCTCTAAAAAGTCAAAGTCAACCATGGTTATACATGTTTACATACACACAAAGATTGTCAGTAAAACTATCGAATTTGTGATATTGTCATGTTGAATAAACACTTACAACCAAGCAACATTGGGCGCGATTGCTGCATGCCTGCTTATTATCTTAATAATAATAATAGTAATTAGTTTTTTTATACATATCTTGAAATATAAAATGTTACCACTGATCAATGTATTTTGATGGAAATGACCCTCATTTAGTCTGATAATGATCCGAATTACGGTAATCGTTGTATAAAAAAATATATAAATATTAAAGTGTTTTTATAAATAAATATGAAAGGTATTTTCTTTGAAATTTCCATTTTTGACTTGATGGGTCCTTTATATTTGGAGAGTACAACTTTGACAATTAATTTTCAATTTTTCATGGAGTCAAGGAAATACAATTTTGACATGTGACAAAGGGAAATGGGTATGTTATGACTTATGACTTATGTTAATTTGGTAAGACATAGTTTTCAAAACAGAATTGTTTATGATCACTATGTGTGAACAACTATATTGTTGTTGACACTTTTCCCCTAACATATAATAAACAATAAGCTAATATTCAAAACTATTTTAAACAATAGAGTTATATTAGATATTTTAGTGTTATTAAAAAAGGTCAAAAAAATCTATTTGGAAAAACCTAAATTTGAGCTGTTCCAAATAGACATAAAACAACTTTTTCAATCATCCAAAAGCTCTACTAAGTGACGACCAAGCCACACAATTTTATTTTTTTGGAAAAAGCTTTTTTAGCCAGTAGAGAAGCTCTTCCAAATGGGCACTTAATTTAACGACAATGTATTCAGTATGCTTGTGTCTATTTTCTAAAACTTAAAGAAATTTTGACTAAAGTGATAAATATAAGGTACTTTTGTGCATTTAACCCTACTTTTTTTATTGGAGAAGATATATTTGGGGACTAATTGCACAAATGTCCCCTGAGTTTAGGCATAATTGCATGTATATGGAATTTTTACCCATAATTGCACAAACATCCCCTATAATTAGTTGACTTTGTTAAATCTAACCATTGACCATAATTTTAACCAAAAATGACTAAAGTGCCCCTAGTTACCTATTTTATAATTAATTATATATATACTTTTTTTTTGACAATTTATATATATACTTAAAAAAATAATTATATATATATTTAAAAAAAATAATTACATATATACTTAAAAATAATAATTATATATAATACTTAATTTATTTATTTTAAAAAATGGATTATAAAAATGTAAAAAATGGATTAAAAAATGGATTATAAAAATTGTTAAATAAATAAATTAAGTATTGTATATAATTATTATTTTAAGTATATATATAAATTGTCAAAAAAAAATAAAGTATATATATAATTAATAATAAAATAGGTAACTAGGGGCACTTTGGTCATTTTTTGGTTAAAATTGTGGTCAATGGTTAGATTTAACGAAGTCAACTAATTACAGGGGATGTTTGTGCAATTATGGGTAAAAATTCCATATACATGCAATTATGCCTAAACTCAAGGGACGTTTGTGCAATTAGTCCTATATTTGGGTGTATTCCCAAGTATCGATTTTGATAATTTGTTATGACTTTTCATTGTTTAAGTATGTGATTCAAGTGGTGGTTAATGAATTTTCAAGGTTTTAAGTATGCGCAGCAAGTGGTGGTGATTAGAGATGGCAAACAGTGGGATGTGACTTGTGAGCACCTATAGCCATGTGCAGTGCCAGCCCGCACATTAGGTGCCACCACCTCGGACCTAACTTCCAGATTCGAGGGGTACAATTTTTGTTATGAAAAACTGAATTTATATTGCAAAATGGAGTCTAGAGTTCAATGAAAAACTGGTTCATACTTTCTAAGCATAACTATCGTAACCCAAGTTCTTAAAAGATTACAATACTATTGAGAGGGACCCAAATTTTATTAAAATAAAACTATAAATATAAATAAAAGGGTTCATTTTAGATATTTGTTCCGGATCTCTAAAAAGTCAAAGTCAACCATGGTTATACATGTTTGCATACACACAAAGATTGTCAGTAAAACTATCGTATTTGTGATATTGTCATGTTGAATAAACACTTACAACCAAGCAACGTTGGGCGCGATTGCTGCATACCTGCTTATTATCTTAATAATAATAATAGTAATTAGTTTTTTTATACATATCTTGAAATATAAAATGTTACCACTGATCAATGTATTTTGATGGAAATGACCCTCATTTAGTCTGATAATGATCCGAATTACGGTAATCGTTGTATAAAAAAATATATAAATATTAAAGTGTTTTTATAAATAAATATGAAAGGTATTTTCTTTGAAATTTCCATTTTTGACTTGATGGGTCCTTTATATTTGGAGAGTACAACTTTGACAATTAATTTTCAATTTTTCATGGAGTCAAGGAAGTACAATTTTGACATGTGACAAAGGGAAATGGGTATGTTATGACTTATGACTTATGTTAATTTGGTAAGACATAGTTTTCAAAACAGAATTGTTTATGATCACTATGTGTGAACAACAATATTGTTGTTGACACTTTTCCCCTAACATGTAATAAACAATAAGCTAATATAAGAGATTTGTTGACATTGTTTTCCCAACATACATTAAATATAAGAGATTTTGTTGACATTGTTTAAAATGAATATAAAATAAAAACTTAAGATGAATTTTAAAACATGTATTATTAACTCTTCTTCAAAGTTGTATTTGCTGACATAGTTCCAGGGTTGGAATAATCTACCCTTTATTCTTTTCTAACTTTTTCTCCTTAGCTTTATTGATGATTGAAATTTGAAAGATCAAAGTATCACCTTTTAAAAGGTAATCATACAGAAAGTATAAAATGCAACTCAAAACTATTAAAAGGTAATTATACAGAATCTATATAATGCAACTCAAAATTAAGACAGTACAATCCAAAAAATTAACTCAAAATTCAATCTTAATATGGCAAGTGGGTTATTATTACAATACGAGATGATGTAGTGACCGATGAATGACATGATAACAAAAACTCATTTATCACATTACTGTATTTTGATTGATTTTTGGTTGTTTAGTATTAATACATTATTATTATTATATTATTATTTCTCTTGTTGCCTCATTTCATTTAAAATGCAATGTTGACTTTATACAATAAAAAATTAATACTATGTAATTCTAACGCAACAACGGACCGGTAAGCTTTAAAGAATAACGAATGCTTAATTTATGGATCTGAAATTAAACAATTTTTACTCAACTTTGGTTTTATCCTTTGGGTATGTAAAATATTATTCAACTATAAAATTTTAGAGATAAAAGAACACCCCTTATTTCAATATAATCACATGAATTTTAAATTGAATTGATGAGATTTTTTGTTTGCATGATTGCATCATAAGAAAATTGAAATTTGCATATATTTTTTTTAAAATATTAGATGCTAGAACTATTTTTTCCGGTGTTTTCAAATGTTTTGTCTTAAAAAATAAAACTGAAAATAATTATTCTTGTACCCAAAAAAATTTCAAATTATTTTTCCGAATACATTTCATTCTTTTTATCATTCCAATAAATATTGACATAGAATTTCATCAAATGTGCTAAAGTTGTGCATCGTGAAAAGGTCATTGGAAAAAATAATTTATGTATATAAAATATAAAAAAGTAAAAAGAAGCAAAGTTGTGTCTTCCTTTCACTCTATCCATTCTGGAAAATCCAAACATGTAATTATAAGCAGATTTTAGGGGGGGGGGGGGGTGGTGGTGGTGGTGTGTACAAACACACATGCACATTTTTATCGGCAAAACAATGGAAACAATGAGAAATTATTCCAATGTTAAGATAACTAGTCAATTCGTTGATTGTCCTGCACTACTAATTACTAAACTTGCGCTTGAGAGTCTTTAAGATTCAATGGCTTCTTATAAGACTGCAACAAGAGAGAAGAACATACCACGCTAAGAGATGAAGCAGCCATGCATGCACCAGCAAGCCAAGGTGGCAACCGAATTCCAGTGAAGGGGTATAGAATTCCGGCAGCGATTGGCATCCCAAGTACATTGTAGCCAAGCGCCCACACGTAGTTTAGACGAATTCGGTACATGGTCTTTCTAGACAGATCTATTGCTGTAACTACATCTTCCAAGTTGCTTTTGATTAGAACTATATCAGCTGCTTCTATAGCTACATCTGTGCCAGCACCAATTGCCATCCCAACATCAGCTGCAGCTAAGGCTGGTGAGTCGTTTATTCCGTCTCCGACCATAGCAACAGTCATTCCTTTTAACTGCATTCATTTTCCATTCAAGTAGACAGAGTTATACTTGATCAAGTGATTGGGATTATACTCTATATTGTTTTCTCTCTGACTTTGGTTAAATTACTTCGATGGCTACACATTTCATACAATTTATATATTTAATGCAATCAGCTCAAAATTAAATCTTAATTATTTATAGAAAATGCTTCAAAACCATCTGAACCTGAGACTATTACTTCAGTTTTCAAATTGTCTTATTTGCATTGTGTATGGGTTGAGGGTTGTGTTTATATGTATGTTTGGTTTCACTAATTCTCATTACCAAGAAAAAAATTTACACTATTTCATGGTAGCGAGAATTAGTGAAACCGCACGATAAGGCAATCAGGTATACCTAACCTGATAATTTCTACATATAATTTATTATATATATATATATATGAACATGAGCATTTAAAGAATTAAACTTCTTAAAGTTCTCTGATTTGTCCTTATTGTTTTCTGTGACAGGCAAATTGTTTCCCAACAACAGCATGTCACAAGAGAAAAGATAATTTAATGGTGCACCATGTAACCATGTTAAAAAGGTTTACCTGTAATTCTTTTATCTTATCAGCTTTTCCGAACGGATCTGTCTCAGCAAACACCTTCTTTATTCCAACTTCCTTTGCTATGGCAGCTGCTGTGGCCCAGTTATCACCAGTCACCATGATGCTTGAGATGCCCATTGAGTGGAGAAACGATACAACAATCTGAGCTTCTGGCTTTACTGGATCAGTTACAGCGAATGCTCCAGCAACCTTTCCATCAATGGCAACTAAAACGCATGTTCGTGCCAGTTGCTCATTTTCTGAAACATATTTCTCAACATCAGGACCAACAGGGACATCATAAGCCCTCATGAGCCTTTTGTTCCCAACCAGAACTATTTTATCTCCAACTTTTCCACTGACCCCAGCTCCAGTATGCACCTCAAAGTCTTTAGCCTCAGCGATATGTTCAGCATGGGAGCCAAACTTCTGGCGTAGCTTCTTAGCATGCTCCACCACAGCTTTTGCTATTGGATGTTCACTATTTGCCTGAACATTTTGCAGAAGAAAATTAGTTACCAGGATGTCATCCTAGATGTTCAAATTCATATGTGTGAATGTGTGTTTATAAGCACTCTACTTCCAACAATTTTGTAAACCCTCAACCAGGGCCTAATCCAACAAGCAAAATTCAATATCATTTCTAATATTTTTCAAATTTATTGCACCTTGTGATCATTTTCACTAATTGATCTGTTCCGATTGGTGCTAGAGTCAAATCCCAGCATGTTGCCAAATTAACACTAGAGTGGCATTCAAAATATAGATATATACCTCAGCAGCAGTAGCCATGTCACAGAACTCCTCCATTGAAAAATGGGAAAAGAGCACGGCGCTAACTACCTTAGGCTTCCCAATTGTCAGTGTCCCCGTCTTATCAAAGACAACTGTCTTTACCTGCAGGATTAAAAGAAAATAATAGACTTAAAAGAGGCAGTCACCTGCATTGGAACTTGAGAAAAGAATGGGATCAAACTCCCATGAACAAAATTTAATGTCTAATCAAAAGACCTAAGGGAAGGAGATGAAAAAGATGTTTATTAATGACACATATACCATAATGACAGTATGATCATAGTTTAGTTGTACTAATGTAATACTTTCCATAACAAAAAAAAAACAAAAAAAAAAACAAAAAAAAAAAAAAACGGATTCTATTTGTTTCAAGGGAGATACAACATCTTAATGGAGATCCGCATAAGTAAAATATAATGTCATTAAAGTGTATTTGTATCACTATCATGAACATCAATTGTTATGACAATGAAACTTGGACAGCCAGACCAATTCCAGGAAAGCACAATCTAAATATATTTAAATACACATCGATATTCCAGGTGCATAAATATAATGGAAACATGGTGATAGTTTATTTTTCAGTTACCATTATTAGCAGGGACAAAACTTTGATGAGTAAATTCATATAGCAATAACTATTTGCCAAAACTATTGAACAACCATGGAACATTAAGCTCAAACTGTAATTACACAGTTGCAGTTGTTTGCCAAAACTATTGAACTCACCTTGTGTGCCTTTTCGAGAGCATTTCCACCCTTGATGAGCACACCTTGAGAAGCACCCTTCCCTGTAGCAACCATGACAGCTGTAGGGGTTGCCAGTCCAAGAGCACAAGGGCAAGCAACCACCAAAACTGAAATACCAAACTGGAGTGCAAGCTCAAATTCATCCATGACTTCTGGTATCCAATGTTTGGGGAAAAGCCCAGCCATTCCAGGAATAAACCATCCCAGCCATGTTACAAATGCTGCAACAACGACCTGATAGGAGGTGAACAAACGAAAAAACTTTAAATAAGACAGGGATGTAAGCCTGTAAACCAGCAATGCCAAATAGAGGACTATGCTGTTTATTACAAATCGAGCTCAAGCGAACATCAAGGTAAAACTTCATTCAAGCTTGGGTTATTAGATTTTCCAAAAGGCTCAAGCTCGTCACAAGCTTAACATGTTATATGAAGTAGAAAAATTTAGAATAATTCTTAATTGAAAAAACATACATTTCTATAATACCATAACATGTTTACAACACAATCTAGTAAAATTAACCAAAACAAATAATCGTTAATGATTTATTAATATTCCAATGATAAATATTTTTGTTAAATGTGGACTAAAAGAATATTCTTTTGATAAATTTATTTTGACATTGAAGTTAAAAACCATATAGCTAGTGTGCACAAATGAATCAAGTCAATCAAGGGGTTGTTCAAGCTTTAGTGGATGTAAGCTATTCAAGCTTAAATTCATATTGGAGCTTGGTTAATTATTTTTAAAAATCATAAAAACAAAATAAAATAAAAAATTCCACATAAAATGAGACATTTACAGAAATTCATTGGAACTCAACACTAATTAGAAAAATAAATAAAGAATAAATTAACTCGATAATTAAGCAATGGTAGTGATAAACAATCCAAAACTTAAATAAACAATTCAGTTTCTTTCATTGCATCGATATAAAACTTCCTTTGTCTCAAAAAAATAAATATAACTTTTTAATTCCTAACATCACATAACATTTACTTTTCTCTTATCCAATAAATCAATTTCCCTTCTCCATAATAGATATTCGTAAGCACAGTAGCCTAGAGAAAAAATAATTTTATATAATTTACATTTTCTTCTTAGTTCTTACGTTGTGATGGCCAAATTAGTTTGCACAATCTAAGCTATGCCAGGTCTATCTAGTTTAAAACACTTCATAAGACTAGGAGACCTTCAAAAGCCGAGTGTAATAAGTTGAAAAGGAGAACAAGAAGAAAGTGTTCAGTCTCCAGAGTTTGTTGATGCATTCAAATGAATCCGCTTCATTTACATAAAAGGAATGTTATAATTTATTACAATTCATTTATTCCTTGTTACTTACGGTTTACTTTTTCTTTTTCTCTTTTCTAAATAAGATTCAGCTGTAATCCCAGACCAGCAACTGTTATCATCAACTAATGTTTAAGAAAGGAAAAGATAAACTCACTGTAGGAACAAAAACTTTGAAATTTGATCAGCTAGCTTCTGAACGGGGGCTCTGGCAAGCTGAGCAGCTTCCACAAGTTGAACAATTTGGGAAAGTGCAGTCTCTGACCCAACGTGAGTGGCCTTAACCAGTAAGCATCCATTCTCATTCATGGTCCCACCAATAACCTGTTGATTAAAGTATAAAAGAATTAAATCTTCAATTATGCATATTAAAATGCCACACATCAAAATGTAAGTGCCAAACAATTTATACTTTGTCACCAGGTCTTTTGGAAATAGGAATTGCCTCTCCTGTGATCATACTTTCGTTCACATGGCTTTGACCATCTATAACAATCCCATCAACTGGAACTTTTTCCCCCGGAAAAATCTTAATTATATCATTCCTCTGAATTAGTTGAGTGCTAATATTCATTTCTGAAATAACATTTCCTTCACCATCTAATGTTAAAAGATGAGCTGTATCAGGAGCAAGGTCTGTCAACTTTGCTAAAGCATCTGACGTCTTTCCTTTAGCTACAACCTCCAAATATTTCCCCAAGAGAATAAAGGATATCAGCATGGCACTAGTCTCAAAGAAATCCTGACCTTCGAATGAATCTGAAGTCAATGCTTTATTGCTATATATACAGAATAAAAATATGCAGCATTAGTGCCTAGAGCAACCAGAACATCCATGTTAGCAGATTTTAGTCTCAATGCATGATATGATCCCAAATAGAACCTGATAAAGACAACCAAACACAATGATTATCAGTCTCATGAAACATCTCATGCTATTATATCTTAAAAATACAAATCTCAGTTTGGCACATAGCAGTAAAAATGAAATAAAGAAATAACATAAATCTAAACACCAAGTACCTGCGGCCTACAATGAACTGCACAGGTGTGCAGAAAATCCATCTTAAAAGCATCCCAATAGTGAGCATATTGTGAATTTTGTAGTCTAACCAGATACCAACAGTTGGAAGCATAGGAAGTACCATGGAAAATAAGAAAACAGGAACTGAGAACAGGCAGCTCACTAAGAATTGATTCCTATACATCTGAATTTCATGCTGCTGCTCTGTTTCTCTTCGCTTTGGAGGAGCATATAAGCTTGCACGATAAATGTTGGGGCCATTAGAAGTTTCATTGATGTACTGTATAAGAGATCTCGGACCAGTACGGTCCGGATCATAGCTAACTGTTACTTTCTTTTCTGCCAAGTCCATTTCAACATGATTTACGCCTAGTGCTGACTCAAGAAAGGTTTGAATAAAGGTAACGTCTTCCTCTGAATTCATTCCTTCGAGTTTCAGATGTGCTTTGTTAGCATCATTCCCAGAGCTAATGAGATCTGCTCCGAAGCCAGCATCTTCTATTGCTTCAATGATATGATTAGTATCAGTGAGGTTTGGATCAAAGTGGACCTTTGCTTCTTCGAGAGCTAGACCAACCACGGCTTTTTTCACTCCATCAACCGTTTGAAGGGCACGTTCTACTGACTCAGAACAGCTCGTGCATGCCATTCCTTTAATCCTGAGGCGGCTAACTGCTATTTCTTGTTCTAGAAAATCATCAACCGGAAATCCTGCATCTTCTATGGTTTCCTTAATTTGTTTTGCCTGATAACATAAAATATAAATGATTCTGGTCCTAAGAATAGAAGCATAAGGTAAATAATTTAAATTTAACAAGCCAGAATATGTGAAATGAAAAGCACATCCACAAGCATATACCATAAGATTAAGAAGAACAGATTGGCAATATCATAAAATTTAGTATTATCTGACTTGAGCTTTGCACCAATGAAACCAAACTATATGAAGGGCAAACTATTTTGTTTAACATTTTCTGAAAGGTTATTTATAGAACAAACACGTGCAGACAACACAAACACATGAAAATTATTTCATATGATTTATGTTTCTTTGCAAATTGCTTATGGTCTTATCACCTTTCGTGATGCAGACTTAAGGAAGAGGAGCTTGATTTTTATTACATTCGCATAGCTGCCTTTAAGTTTGTATAATGCACCGAAAAAATGGGAAAAAGTTTTGGTTTTGCTTCACTTGGATGGGGAAGAGATGGAGGAAAAGAATGGAGTTATATGAGTGTGCATGAGCATAAAGAAAACCCAACAGAATAAAAAGAAACACAATGACGATAAGTAATCACAAATGCAAACAATGTTACCCACATTAATTTGCCATTACAGAAACTAGTAAAACAGAAAATCAAACAAGTTCGTAAAGACCACTTACCATAACAAGATCAGGTACATATTCAACCACAGCCTGGCCTTCAAGGGGTGACACTGTAGCACTCACGACCCCATTAAGATTGACCAACATGGACTCAATAGAAGCTGCACAGGATGCACATTTGATCTCCCTTATTTTGAACTTGACTGTCCTAAGTTTCTTACCTTTGTCATTAATCTGTGGCGGGTTATCAACCGCCACTCCGTGCGGTGACTGTAATAATGGCTCCTTAAGATCATTCCTCCCGTTAATTGCCATTCTTCCATTCACAGAGTTCAAGTTCATCGCTTCAATAGCCCTATTAATACAATATATATAAACAAGAATAACATTATTACATATTATACAACTCCTATTTTACATTACCAAGTACTACAACATTACTAAATATAACAACTAGTAGTATTATACAAGTATATATTGGTGTATATCGCTAATTTAACACAAGCTCTTCAATATTCACTTAGTTCCTAAAAACCAATAAATAAATCCAAATAATCACATATCCATCAAAAATCAACTCGACCTAAATTCATCAACGCATAACACGTCACAAACCAATCCGAAACACACACTCGGTCAAAGAGACTCTTAAAATAAATGAACGAACACATATCCCAACTAAAAAATTTACAAAATTCAACGAAACAAACAACAAATCTTATCTATATACATACACACACATATCCAGTTACCTTTCGTAAAGTCGCTGTCGATGATCACGTGACAAAAACCGGAGAAGACAAACAAAAAAACAAGAATCTAGGTGTTTCTGCGAACGATTTTAGTAAAAATTAGGGTTTTTTTTCAAGAGTAAATGAGAGGAAATTAGGGCTTTTTTTTAGAGAGAGAGAGAGGTCGGCGACCGAGAGAGTGCGCCAGAAAGATGTGATGCGATTTATATAGTCTTTAGTTTATTATTTTTTTGAATTTTTGAATCTTAACGTCTTATTATGTATTTCCCACTCACCTTTGTTCGGACCATCAGAGCCGTCCATCACCGCCTGATGCGATTATTCATTGGTTTTCAATCAACGTTGACCGCTCTTTTTTTTATTTTTATTTTCTTTTAAGTATTACAACTATTATAATTGGACTATTGGAATCGGCTAAGATTAAATAAGACAATACAGGTTTATTCTAAACGGAAGAAAATTCCCTACAAATACTTATAAAATAAAAAATACATATAATAGGACTCAAATTCCACGCTGTCACTATAGAACTATAGAAGGGAGTCGTTTGCTTTTAGTCTCTTTTTATTTTATATTTAATTTGGACGATTTGGACGTCTTGGGAGTTGGGACCCATCAAATTTGGACGTCAGAGGCGTGAACAACTATGCTTTTTACTTTTATCTTCGAATTATTCTAAGAATCATTTGGTCCTATGTCTATATCAAAAAATAAAAAATAAAAATAAAGCTCAATGCCAATATAAAGCATCGAAATTATGAGTTCACGTTATATCTCACCGTTGTTATAAAAAAAATAAAAATAAAATAAAAAGCTATTTCACTCCACCAAAATCCCAAATTAATTATATATATATAATCTAACACCAATCAAGCTAGGAATCTAATCTACCATCAAATTCTAATTTATCTCTTAATTCTCCAACTCTCCAACTCTTTTTTTTTTTTTTTTCTTTTCTATAAATACCACACCAAGCACGCCCCCCCCCCCCCCCCCCCAACCCAAAAAAAAACCAAAAAAAAAAAAAAAAATCTCTCTAATTCTAATTTCTCACTCAATTATCCAAGTTTCCAATTTCTTCTCGATTACTAAGTTATTAATATTTATTTTATTTGCAATTGTTTTATTTCAATTTATTTTATTTGCAATTAGTCAATTACTAAGGTGGTGTTTGGTTTCATTTTTAAAAACAATTTTTGTGTTTTTTAAAAACAAAAAACAACTCTAAAGTTGTTTGGTTAATCATTTTGTAAAATTTTTTTTGAAA
Source organism: Acer saccharum (assembly GCA_030490815.1). Lineage (NCBI taxonomy): Eukaryota > Viridiplantae > Streptophyta > Magnoliopsida > Sapindales > Sapindaceae > Acer > Acer saccharum. The sequence goes on along the minus strand of CM059868.1, from coordinate 36,805,864 downwards.
ACAAAAACAACTTTTTAAAAGTTATAACTAAAAAGTTAAAAACAACTTTTTATTGTTTTTCACCGTTTTCAAAACAGTTTTTTAAAACAAACCACAACTTTTTCCAACTTTTCCCTCCAAACAACTATTTTACCCATTTCAAAAACATTACCAAACAAATTTACATCATTTTCCATTTTTAAAAACTACTTTTAGAAAACACTACCAAACAGGTTTGCATTTTTAAAAACATATTTTTTAAAACATGATTTTTATTTTTAAAAATAGTTTTCAAAAACATCATTTTAAAAACGATGTCAAACGCGCCCTAAGTTTCCAATTTCATTTATTTGCAATTTATTTTATTTGAAATTACTACCTACTAAGTTTCCAATTCTCTCCCAAATTTATTTCCAACCATTTATTTCCATCAATTTTTTAACATTTTTTGTTCAACGAATTTTACAATTCAATTTTTTAAATGGCAAATGGAAGTGGAAGAGGTGACGACCGTGATGGTCCTAGGTGTTCCATTTCAATGAAAGGTAAGGGTTGTATGGTTGATAATCTCGGTTATAACAACACCGCATATCACGAGTATCTGCAACACTAGGTCTATGCTGAAGACTTAAGCCTAAACTCTCCTACCCCCCCTCTAATAATTTCTGAACCCGATCCCAATGCCACCCTCATTTTGACAAGCCAATTAGAAAATATGCTTGATTCGGCTGATCTCCTTCCAGATTTTGAATTTGATCCACCGGAAGAGCCCGAAGATGTGTTACAGAAGCAGAGCAAATATGATCTCTTCAGACTCCATATGAAGAGAGTTAGGTAAGCAGATGGAAGCATTGCAATGGTTTGCAATTACTGCAAAAAAGTATATAAGTGGCATAAATCTAGAGGATATGACACTTATCGGAAGCATATAATGAGCAAACATCCATAAGCAGAGGCCAGATCGAGTTCACAAACCCAAATTCCCAAGTATGCTACCCTTAACCAACAATTATTTCGTTATAGTGATGAACAAAATAGAGAAGAATTAGCTAGAATGGTAACAGTAGAACACTTACCATTTAGTTTTGGTGAAAATGTTGGTTTTATTAATTATTGTCGACGAGCATTAAATCCTGCTACATGTCGTGTTCCTAAAGCCACACTTACAGAAACACTTGAAAAGATTTATGACAAAGAAAAAAGAAAGTTGGAAAAATATTTTGAAAAATATAACGGTCGTGTTTCTGTATGTGTCGACATATGGAGTGACCATTGACAAATGCATTCATACTTGGGTGTCACTTGTCATTATATGGATAATGCATGGACTATCCAAAAAAGAATTCTTACATTTAGAGTTTTTGATGATGCACATACTGCTCAAAATATTTTTAGACATCTTAGAATTATTTTTACAGAGTATAAAATTGAAAACAAAATTTTTGCAATTGGTTATGATAATGCTTCTAGCAATACCGCTGCTATTCTTGCTTTACTTGATTATTGCAAACCTTATCTTGGTGGTAAATTTTTTCATCAAAGATGTGTATGCGTGTTCTAAATTTATGTGTTCAACAAGGATTACACACTCTTCAACAATTTATTCAACCTATTAATAATGCCCTATTTTTTTTTTTTTTTTTTTTTTTTTTTTTTTTTTTGTGGAAACATCCTTCTGCAATAAAAGCATGGGCAACATTTTGTAAACAAAATGTTGGGTGTGTCATTAGATTTCCTCGTGATGTTCCAACACGTTGGAATTCTACTTATAAATTGCTTGCTAGAAGTTATGATTAAAGGGATTTATTAGTTACTTTTATTCAATTTCATGTTAGTCACATTAATCTTTATCCAAGTCACTGGGATGCTTGTTACAAAGTTTTTAATTTCTTAAAGGTCTTTCATAATGCTACTAACAATTTATTTATTGTTTATTATCCTACAACTCATTTATTTATTATTGAATCTTAATATTGTCTGTGCCTTTGCTCAATGTGAATCTGACCCAGAATTACTGGAGTCCATTACTGCTATAAAGGAAAAATGGTTAGAATATTATAAAGAGTTTCCAAATATTTATTTGATTGCCATGTGTTTTGATCCATGTTGTAGATTAGAAGTTTGTTTGAGTATCTATCTACTTATTATGAACAAGGTTTAAAAATAGAATATGATGTTGATGCGTGTTGTAATAGAGTTAAGAGAGTATTGTGTTAACCGCCAAAAATGGCAGGGGTCCAAAGAAGAATTTTCCATCCATACCATAGAATATTTGAAGTAGAAGGACACTGTAGAGACTATCTAGCTACCCCGAGAAGGAGCCAGACTAATATGTCCGGATACATTTTCTACAAGTCTAGATCGAGGTCAAGGGCACCTGGATTCACAGGTACCAAGAAATAGAGAAGTCAGGGTCCCAAAAATCCCGCCACTGCGGTGTACGGGTACCCTGCTACTATCTTATCCAGTATCCCAGTACCCCGATACCCCGATATGCGAGGAATACAGGTACCATGATCCGGCGAGATACGGGGTGCCTGGATACCTCGACCTTTCCTAGAGGCAGTCCACCATACAATAGAATGTCGAGACAGGAAGAAGACTATCAAAGAAGAAATACACCAAGAAACCAGAATCAAGCTCCAGGTAAGACGGTATATGCCAATGTTTAAATACAAGGAAAGTTGACTTCTCCAGCCACCTTTAAAGCTCCACTCTGAATGGGATTATTCAACTCTATCAGAATCACCAGAGAAGGAAACAAAATCATTTGATAAACGGGAATTATTCCCTCGCTTGAATAACGCCACCATTAATGTCCCATTGATTGCTTGATTGACTGACTGATTATCGCAGTAACGAGCAAGAAAGGGGGTCAATAAATAATTCAAGACCCACAGATCGAAAATCAGACATTCGACCTACACCATACAGCTTTTCCACTTATCGACTAGCACAAGATCGCTGTCGCCAATTTTGTCTGAAAACTTCATACCAAAACTCCCTAGAAGTCATCGTTTATATAGTGTCATTATATCGCTCAAGCAGTATATTGTTTATCAATAAAACAGTGTTATTTCATTATTTTTGCATACTTGTATTGTGTTAATAGGAATTTGGCCCTGTTAACATTTTCCTACTAACATATTGTATGAGTTATATGATGAATATATTAAAGTTTATGGACCCTCACTGAGCATAGATGTTACACAAACTCAAAATATATCTCAATCCCCATTATCCTCCGGATTTATGAGTTTAGGGTATAATCTGTTATCTAAAAAAACCAAAAAATTATGATGTTCTTTTTCATCAAGCTCAAACACTTATTATGAGCTCGAATCTTATCTAAGTAACTCTTTTGAGTTTATAGAAGAAACGAAAGATAAAAAATTTGAGATCCTACTCTGATGGAAAGAGTATGAAAAGCACTTTCCAATCTTGGCTATGATAGCTAAACAAATTTTTTCAACACCAGTTTCTACGATGGCGGTGGAACAAGAGTTTAGCACCAGGGGGAATATTCTAGATCCAAAAAGTTCATGCTTGAGTCCGAAATCACTTCAGATGCAAGCTTGTGTAGATGACTGGACCAAGGCGCAATACCGACAACAAGAAATCGATCAGGAGGAACCATATGATTTCTTCAAAGATGACCAACTGAAAGTGGAGCAGTGGATGCGGATCATGACAACAATTAGTTCACGTCATCACCAAACCTGCAATAAAAGGTAAGAAAACTACGTGGCATTTGATTCCTCTAAACCCCAAAAGAATATGTATGCAACTTAATTGTGGTAAAAATTAAGTGCAAGGCTAACTTTACATTTTTTTTTTAGTTTTTTTTAATTGAATTTTGTAATTTGTCATTTATTTATTTTATTTTATTTTCGAGTGACCCAAATACCCAATGAAATGTAATTTGTAATTTATCATTTTTTTTAGTTTTATTTTAATTGAATTTTGTAATTTGTTATTTATTTATTTTATTTTATATTCGGGTGACCCAATGAATTTTATTTTATTTTGTAATTTGTCATTTATTTATTTTATTTTATTTACAATTTTACATGTCTAATTTTTTTAATTAAATAAGGAAAAAAAAAGATTCAGAACCGTCAGAACCACTGAACCGGAATCGAAACCGACGTCAGGAAGCAGTAGGGTCATATGTAGCGTGGCCTAAAAATCTCATTCTTTTATCGCAAAATGAGGTATGTGCAATGGAATTTATTTTTTAGCTAGCATTTATATAGTCATGTTGTTTTGCTTAATTCTAATTCTAATTATGTTATTATTGATTGTTTTAGGATTTAAATATAAAGCATCATAGTAAAGGCAAAAAAATTGAAGAAGTGACAGGGAAAATGGAAGTGTTTGACTTAGAAAAGTTTCATAGTAGCAAGAAATGGTTGGAGAAATACACTGTAAAGTTTGTATTTCTTATTCATTAACACTGTAACATTACAGGACTATTTATATTGAACAAGGGAAAACATTGAAACCCTACTAGAGATAATGATAAGTAAATATAGACATATTCTGGAAATAGAAGTCCAATAGCTATTAACTAGGATGACAAGGTTGGTATCGTAACACCCCCCCTCAAACTGGACGGCCGGGGACGAACCAGTTTGGTTGTGAGACGCACATGCTGGCGTTTGTGAAGTCCTTTGGTGAGGAGGTCAGCTAGTTGATCATCAGAGGGGACGAAAGTAACCCGATGACTACCAAGAGCCACCTTTTCGCGGACGAAGTGGTAGTCCAGTTCAATATGGCGGGTGCGCACATGATGAACCGGATTGGCAGCAAGATAGGTAGCACTAATGTTGTCACAATAGAGCAAAGTAGGAAAAGAAACCAAACAGCCAAGCTCATGAAGAAGAAAACTGACCCAAACCGTTTCTGCACATGCATGAGCCAAGGAGCGGTATTCCGACTCAGTGCTAGATCGAGCAACTGTCGGTTGCTTTTTAGAACACCAGGAGATAAGAGTCGAACCCAAGAAGATGCGATACCCAGTAGTGGAGCGGCGAGTGTTCGGACAACCAGCCCAATCCGCATCAGAGAAGGCACGTATGGTCAGCGGTGTAGGAGATGAGCTAATAAGGATGCCTTGATCGATGGAGCCCTTGAGGTAGCGAAGAATGCACTTGACAGCAACTAAGTGTGGTTGGCGAGGAGCACTGAGGAACTGAGGAACTGAGCAACTGTGCTGACGGCGAAGGCAATGTCGGGTCGAGTTAAGGTCAGGTACTGAAGAGAGCCAACCAAGTGACGGAATTCAGTGGCATTGGAAAGGAGAGCACCCTCAGAAGCCAAGAGCTTCACACTTGCAGCAAGGGGAGTGGAACATGGTTTGCACTCAGTCATGGAATTCCGATGGAGAAGGTCCAATGTATATTTGACCTGAGAAACATGTAGGCCGTCGGAATGAGGATTAATTTCAAGACCAAGGAAATACCGCAAAGTACCTAAGTCTTTCACATCGAACTCGCGACCAAGTTGATCTACAAAAAGAGTTAGGAAATCGACATGGCTGCCCGTCAAAATTATATCATCAACATACAATAATAAATAAAGTGTGTGAGTTTCATGACGATAAATAAAGAGGGAAGAATCAGCCTTGCTCTGCTTGAACCCAAACCGAAGTAAGAACATACTGAACCGGCTGAACCAAGCCCTGGGTGCCTGTTTCAGGCCATATAGAGCTTTCTGTAATTTACAGATATGGTGCGGTCGATGCGGATCTATAAAGCCAGGTGGTTGAGTCATGAAAACATCCTCACGAAGAATACCATTAAGGAAGGCATTTTTGATATCCAACTAACGAAAGGACCAAGAATTCGTGACAGCGAGACACAGAACTGTGCAAATTGTAGCAGGCTTGACAACAGGACTGAAAGTTTCATCATAATCCAGACCAGCCTGTTGATGAAATCCTTTTGCAACAAGACGGGCTTTGTATCGTTCAATGGAGCCGTCTGAGTGACGCTTGATTCTAAAAACCCACTTACAGCCTACCGTATTGTGAAAAGAGGATGGCGGAACCAAAACCCAAGTATCATTCTTGACAAGCGCATTAAATTCCTCGGCCATAGCATCTCGCCATTCAGAATGTTTGACAGCCTGAGTGAAACATGTGGGTTCAAATGGTTGAGAAAGTACCGAGGCATGCGCTTCAGAGAGAGGATAACGAACAGTGCCATCGGTGCGGACTTTAGGCTGTCGAATACCGTCACGAAAGCGAGTGGTCATGGGATGAATAGGCACCGGTGGAGCAGGAGAGATCGCTGGCTGATCCAGCACACTCACAGATGGCACATCACTGGATTCCGGTAGAACAGGAGCTGGGCAATCAAGACCTGTCACGGCTGGAGGCGGTGCAAGGTCTGGTTCCGGCAGGGCAGAATCGACACCGGGCTGGGCTAGTTGCGGTGACACTGGAGCTGATGGAGGTGGCACCGAAACTGACGACAGCGGCTCTGTGGCAGCTGCAGTAGGCGACGCATAAAGTGGATGAAGCTCCAATGTGGCTAACTGAGATGATCGGTGCTGCACCTGTACACTATCAAAGGGAAATTTATGCTCATTAAAAATAACATGACGCGAAACATATACCCGTTGATTTACCCGATCGAGACACTGATACCCTTTATGATTCGAACTGTAACCTAACAAGACATACTCAGTAGAACGAGGTTGAAGTTTGTTGGAGACATAAGACCCAAGATGAGGAAAACAGGCACACCCGAAAGTGCGAAGATGACTATAGCTAGGATTTTTACGAAAGAGCATGTAGTATGGAGAGGACCACCCAAGAGTTGGAGTAGGTAGGAGATTTATTAGATAGACAGAAATTAGTGCTGCCTCAACCCACAAGTCGAGCGGTGCATGAGACGTAGACAATAGAGTACGAGTCATGTCCGCAATGTGACGATGCTTGCGTTCGGCAAGACCATTTTGTTGAGGTGTATGAGGACACGAGCGACGTTGGTGGATGCCTAAATTATGATAGAAATCAGTAAATTTAGAGTTAACAAATTCAGTACCACCATCACACTGAAAAATTTGAACAGAAGACTTAAATTGATTTTTAACCATGGCGATAAAATTGCAAAAATGTGTAAAAACCTCCGATTTTCGACGCATTGGATAAATCCATGAGTAGCGTGAAAATTCATCAGTAAACAACACATAATATTTAAAACCAGAGACAGAGGTAATCGAGGACATCCAAACATCAGAATGTATTATAGAAAAAGGAAACATAGCATGAATTTTATTGGAAAAGAATGGGAGTTTATGAGACTTGCAAGTTGCACAGTCATTACAAAAAGGAAAACTACTTGAATAATCTGAGCCTAAAGAACTGGAACCTAAATGACGAAGGACGGAGGACGACGGGTGACCAAGACGAAGATGCCAAATATTGGACGCAGTCGTAGCCAATGCACACGGTTGCGGCTGCGAAAAGGGATAAAGACCATCCTTACATTGGCCCTGAAATAATGGAACACCAGATGTGAGATCAGAAATTATATAACCAGAAGGAGTGAATGTGAAAATAACAGAGTTATCTTTTGTAAAACGGGCAACAGACAATAAGTTTTTATTTAGTGAAAGAACATGAAAAACATTATTGAGAGACAGTGTATGAGAACCTAGAGACACAGGGATATTACCAGTATTGATAATGGGAAGGGAGGCCCCATTACCAAGTAGGACCAAAGTATTACCAGAATACGGGACAGAATCTGAAGGATCAGTACTAGTCATATGATGAGTGGCACCGGTGTCAGGATACCAGGTAAGATCAGGAGGAGGCGGATATTGAGCGACATGCATGCCCGCAAATGGAGCAGTGAGTGATTCAGGACCATGATAGCGATGAGGACAATTTGAGAGAGAATGCTGAGGAGTGGAGCACGTGGGGCACCACTGCGGTAAATAAGTCTGAGAAGGATGAGCACCCAATAGACCACAACTACCATGATTATTATGCTGCTGTTGTGACCAATATGACCCACGGCTAGAACCAAAACTGGAAGAATCCTGAGTGGAATTCCAATGAGCATGACCACGGCCTCGGTTGTTGCTGCGGCGTCCATAGCGGCCTCCACGAGACTGCCCACGGCCATAAGAGGAACCATGAGTCATGTTGGCGGCAGGAGATGGAGAATGAGCGGCAAGAAGTGCAGTAGAGGTGCCGGAATCAGTTGGTTGTGTTCGCTGCAATTGGGACTCAAACGAGAGTAGACGGGCTCAAAGATCCTCAAATCTTGGGAGAGGAGGAAAATTCAAGATCGCAGTGACAATCATGGCATAGTTGGAGCCAAGGCCACGGAGAACAGCAGTCACAAGATCATTCGAAGAAACCGGTTCATAGATCGCTGCAAGAGAGTCAGAGAGTGATTTAGCATGTTGGAGGTACGCAGAGATCGATTTTGTACCTTTCGACATATCCATGAGTTGAAAACGAATGTTAGCAGCGTTGGCAACGGATTGTTGGGAGAAATTATCTTTGAGACATAGCCACATCTCCAAAGCCGAGGATTTGCCAACAATTAAGGAGAGCATGGGCTCCGTCATCTTAGCCACCAAATAACTGACAACAAGTTGATCACGTTGAAACCATTGAAGATAGTCAGGATTAGGAACAGCTGTAGCATCATCAGCGGCCGGAATCATGAGAGAAGGAGAGAGGAAGTGCCATCAACAAACTGATATAAGCCATGACCAATGAGAAACGGTCTCAGCTGGGCTGTCCAGAGAAGATAGTTGGTCTCCGAAAGCTTGAGGAAGTTTGCAATCGTAGGACCAGGCAGAGACGATGTGGAGGAGAAGGAAGAAGTCGATGGGGACGAGGTAGCAGTAGCCGATGAGGAGATGGAAGAAGCGGCGGTGGCCATGGCACAATGCGGAAGATAGGATCAGAAAAAAAAAATTTCGTTAGAAAAAGTAAAGCGCTGATACCATGTAAAGTTTGTATTTCTTATTCATTAACACTGTAACATTACAGGACTATTTATATTGAACAAGGGAAAACATTGAAACCCTACTAGAGATAATGATAAGTAAATATAGACATATTCTGGAAATAGAAGTCCAATAGCTATTAACTAGGATGACAAGGTTGGTATCGTAACATACACAGCTAAACTTATGGTCTCAACAACAGCATTGATATGCATATAGAAAGTAACATTTTTGGGGTAGACGGTATTGTGAATCTCATGAAATCATATATATAGGAATTTTGTGCCATGGAAGAAATATCTGCAAATTGTGTTGTAATCTACATAAGGTAATAACTAGTAGTATACTTTGTTCAAAAGTATAAAATTAGTATGATCAATATTCAATACTACATTTTAATCAACATTTTTGTTCATAGGTATCTTTATGGGATTTTAAAGCAAAACAAATTGCTTGATAAGTTTGCATTTGTGGATCCAAATCATATTGCATACTCTGTTGGAAGCAAGGAAGAACGAACACGTTTATTGAATAAAAGATTAAGACAAGCAAAGCCCAGCCAATTATTTTTGGCTCTTTACAATCACATGTAAGTACTTTAATTATCAAATTATTTTAGTTTTTCTTAAATCATAACATGATAAATTTGTCTCAAACAGTATATCAAATGTTTTAATTCTAGGTTTCATTGGATGTTGGCTATTATTGATCCTCTAAACCAAAATGTGTATTTTTTTTTTTTTGATCCACTTGTAGGAGATATTCATCCTGATATTAAAGATGTTGTGAAAATGTAAGTTATTTTTCTTCATTATATCATTTTACATTTATCTATTTGTTTGTTAATTAAATTGAACCCCTTTCTTTTAATCTTGATTAAAAGGGCTCTTAAATTGTTCGTGGTGCATACCGGAAAATGCATCAGAAAGAATCAATCTTGGCAAAAAATAGTGGTAATTATTATAATATATATGGCTTTCCATAACCTTAATTGACCACTTAATATGCTTTACTTAGTCACTAAGCAAATCCATCCATGTTGCCACGTGGTCAATTGTTTGCCTATATATATATATATATATATATATATATATATATATATCTGTTTGTCTCATTTGTAAATGGTTACTGAGAAGATCAATTATCAAAAATATCTCAAAGTAATTATCTACTTCTCTCATCTCTCATTTCTCATCTATTTATTAATCTCTTCTCTCTCTCTCTCTCTCTCTCGCATCTACCATCTCTCTTTTCATTTATTATTTATTCACTTAATTATATGTTCTTCAATTGATCTTCATATGTTCTACATCTATTTATTCATTTCTTTTATAACACGTTATCGGCACGATCGTATGTAAGTAAAAAGTATCTCCAGGTGAGTGACTTACTTACGGCTCGATATTCGTGTGTGTAAGTAAAAAGGATCCCTTGATGGGTGATTTACTTACATCTCAATATTCTGGATCTATTTATAGTTCTGTATACAAGATGGCTTATGCCGTCAATGGATCCTCTATATATAGTTATGGATTTATTTATATTGTTTAAATATTCGCATTTATTTTTATGCACATAACAAGTGAGCTCATCCTCCTAGAACTGTTTAAATATTCAGTATTTATTTTTATGTAATCTATGAGACTGGCTTAAACTGTGTCTCCAGATAAACTGTTTAAATATCCAGTATTTATTTTTGTGCAATATATGAGACTGACTTATGCTATGTCTCGGGACTGGCTTATACTGTGTCTCGGGACTGGCTTATACTGTGTCTCCAGATAAACTGTTTAAATATCCAGTATTTATTTTTATGCAATAAATGAGACTGGCTTATGTTGTGTCTCGGGACTGGCTTAAACTGTGTCTCGGGACTGGCTTATGTTGTGTCTCCAGATAAACTGTTTAAATATCCAGTATTTATTTTTATGCAATATATGAGACTGACTTATGCCGTGTCTCGGGACTAGCTTATGCCGTGTCTCAGGACTGACTTATGTTGTGTCTCCAGATAAACTGTTTAAATATTAAGTATTTATTTGTATGCAATATATAAGACTGGCTTATGCTGTGTCTTGGGACTGGCTTATGTTGTGTCTCCAGATTGGCTTATGTTGTGTCTTCAAATAAATTTTTTAAATATTCAGTATTTAATTTTATACAATATATGAGATTGGGTAGACCAACTAACTAGAATTTAAAGTTTCTGGAATTATGATTTTTAAGTTGGCATGGTTTTAAAAATCAATGAGAACCTAGAGTTCTAGATCCAGTGTTATATACAGAAATTCCATAATTTATTATTTGGAATCTGGGGTTTTCAAATCCATTCAGAATCTAAATTTTATATCTAAACTTACAATTCATGATCGAACCGGAAGTTCAAAAAATTAATATAATCCATGACTTTATTTTATCTCATATATATATATGAAGTGATATGCTTACATATCACTCATTTGAGAAAAAATGATTCACACATCCAATAGGATGTTGTGAGTATTATAAAAATTATTTAAGATCCTAACGTATAATAAAACTGAAAATAATATTTTATCCATTTCATTCATGTTTGATGCTCATAAAAAGCAATATTCAAAGAAAGATCTACACATCCAACAGGATGTTGTGAGTATCACAAAAGGGATTTAAGATCCTAACGTATAATGAAACTGAAAATAATATTTTATCCATTTCATTCATGTTTAATACTCATGAAGAGCAATATTCAAAGAAAGATCTATACATCTAACAGGATGTTGTGAGTATCATAAAAATGATTTAAGATCCTAATATCATGTATAATGAATTTGGAAATATTTTACAATAAAAAAGAAGAAAAATGAGGTGTGTGTGCAGAAATTGTGTGAAGAACATCACTGCGCAATCTTGATCAAACTATTATATCTCCCTCGTTTAAGATCGGTTTGAGCTGAAATTTAGTCAGCACATTCTACTCTTGTAGTTATTGAGTATGTACGGTGGGATTGTCAATCAAAATTCCCTATGGTGAGTTTTGCAGCTCCAAACAGGGCTGGGCAGAAAACAGGGGAGAAAATTCCAATATTCCGTAGGTTTCAGTGAAATGTGATATCTCTTTGATCTATGGTCCGATCGAGTTGAAATTTTGTTAGAACGTTCTTCATTCGTATTTCTACAATCTATCGGTTGGATTATTTATCGGAACTTTCCGCAACGAGATATACACCTCGAACTGAGCATTCAAGTTTGTACTATTCTCTCTCGTGTTTCACTTATTGATATTCTAAATTTGTATTAATGGTTTTATGTATATATATTTGTTGCAAAATTAAAGGCATGGATCCAGGCCATGATTGTTATATGGATGGGATAATTAAATATATCCATGCAATGATGATAATGCAACGATTCATACAATTTTGTGGAATTATTATCATTTCAGATGAGATATAAAATAACATTACAAATAATGTCTATAAAGTTCCCAGATGGGAAAATATATATGTTGCCGATAGTGTAAAGATTCATACATCTCTGCGGAGTCAGAAATATTTTATGAATTCGACTTTACTGAGAGCAAATGTTATTAATGTATTAGGTCCAACAAATCTGATAGAAAGCTCTAAAAGAGTCATGATGTTGTTATCAAACAATACTCAATTATGTATCAATTATACTTGATATTATTAAAAAAAACAACATAAAGTAATATGCTTAGTTCAAGGGCATTTAAAGTTAATACCAGATCAAATCTAGCGGATTTAATGGATCTGATTAAAGTCTCTAGAAGAGTCACAATCTTATTACTAGATGGTATTAAATTGTGTATCAGTGATACTTTATATCATTCAAGCAGAACATAAAGAAATCTGCTTAGATCAAAGACATATAACTTTATTAATATCATTTGAGACCAAGAATAATAAGAATATTGAATATCTGGATGTGATTCAGACCAGAAGCTGATTATAGAAAAGCTGCATTCTTTATTATTCGGATTATATTGCTGATCAAAAAAGAAATATATGTTGATATATTCATCCACCAAATAAACCATCTCATTCTAAAGTTGGTTTTGAATCTCTATCATTCAAAGGGATATATGTTGACATATTCATCCACCCAAAGAACCCTTTCATTATTTTATGGTTCTAATTGATGTATGTACGAGATGATCATATGTTTATGTATTATCAAACGTCTCCAGTTGAGGTCAATGTTCAACATCCAGTTTTCGCATGTACTCATAATCAGAATGGATCAGTGGAATCGCTTACCAAACGTCTCCAGGTAATTACGAGAACTTTATTATTTCAATACAATTACCGATTTCTATATGGGACATTCTATATCACATGTTGATACATTCATTTATGACTCACTACCTATCATCGGTATTTACCATTACAACTTGTAATTGGTAATTGAATTGCTCACATTGTTAAGATATTTGATTGTATGGTATATCTCTTTATTGTATCTTTGACATGATCTAAGATAAGAATTCTATATCATTATGAGATTAATATTGATTTTGATTAATCTTCTATTAGATCATTTAAACTTCTGAGAGTTTATATTTTTACGCACAATCTATGTATTATTAATTGATTAATTTCCAAATGGAAAGTTCCTTCAGAAAGAGTAAATGAAAAGTTACTCGTATACAAAATAGAGATACCAGTTCGGTTCTCTATATATAAATGTGTCTCATTTCAATCTTTGTATCACTCAAAAATGAAAGATAATTGATCATCAGATAATTATTAATCTGTTACCAGATATATTAAAGGTAACACGATTTTATAAGTTGCAATCTCATAAACCCCGACCGGGTGATTGTTCTTAAAGAATGATCAGAGTAAATGACAACATATAAATCATCTGATGCATATCATAAGCTTATGAACCTTTTTGAAAGGTATTGTTATTAGGATCCTAATGTAAACAAAACTCGAGTTATAAATAAATCCACTTTCTCTAAATCAACTCTGTAAGAGTCTGATATATCTAATGAGACACAAGTCTATGAAATGACTAAATCCATTGAATGGAAAGAAATCTCAACAGAGATACATCTATATTGAAATTAAGAAAATTTCTATAAAGTTCATATAGTGACTAATTCCATTGAAATGGAAAGAAATCTCAATAGAGATACAACTATATTGAAATTAAGAAAATTTCTATGAAGTCTATATAGTGACTAAATCCATTGAAATAGAAGAAATCTCAACAGAGATTCAAGTATATTGAAATTGAGAAAATTTCTATAAATCATATAAGAGAAATGTGGAATCATAAATAAACAATCATTGATGATGTATTTTTATACACAGTAGCGCTACTGAAATTATAAATGATAATTATGATATTCATAATATCAATGACTGTATACAAAAGGCATGATTGGCCTAAGTGAAAAGAAGCAATTCAAGAAGAATTGACTTCATATACCAAACATAAAGTACTTAGACCAATAGTATTCCAGACACCTGAAGATGTCAAACTAGTTGGATATTAATGGGTCTTTATACGGAAACGTAATGAGAAAAACGAGATCGTGAGATATGAGGCATGACTTGTAGTACAAGGTTTCTCACAGAAACTTGGTATTCAACAGTGACGAATACAATTACGTTTCAAATTTTTGATAAATTTGGCTACCTTTACAAGGCTTGAAATACGCCCTTTAGATGTAGTAATCATTTATCTATATGATTCACTCAATGCAGATATTTATAATCCCGGAATGATTTAAAATGCTAGAAGCATGTAAATCGAGATCTCGTAATCTGTATTTGATGAACATACAAAAATCCTTATATGGATTAAAAACAATATGAACAGACGTGGTATAACCATCTTAGTTAATATCCGATAAGATAAGGATATAATAATTATATTATATACCCATGTGTCTTCATAAAGAAATAAGAATCCAGATTTACTATATTCACAACATATGTTGATGATATTAATTTAACTGGAGCTTCTGGAGAGCTCTTGAAAACTCCCGAATTTTTATAAATGAGTTTAAAAATGAAGACGTGGGAAAGAAAATATTGTCTCAACCTGAAGGTCGAGCATAGATCAAATGGAACGTTTGTCCATCAATCATAGTATGTTGAAAAGATTTTGAAAAGGATTCCATATGGATATTACTTCATAAAGCAAGTCTTTGCTTATACTTCCTTCAAACATTTATAATATTATTGAAGTTCAGCAATCTAGAAGATTGCTTCACAAGAATTTTTTTTCAATGGGAGCGTCCCATCAGGGGGAACATATCAAATGAAGTATATTAATTATTTTGGGGCACATGTGCATTGTACTCTTTTTCCTTTTAAATCAGGTTTTGTCCCATTAGGTTTTCCTGATAAGGTTTTAATGAGGCAATTCTCTAAGCACACCCAAAAATCTTTTGATTCATAAAGATCATCATGAATATTACATTAATCCAGTAGATTATTGTATATATGTTATCTTGATCAAAAATATCATTATAACTATTACTTTGATCTTGCTAATCATCGTATATATGTTACCTTAATCCAAAAGATCATCATAAATATTACTTTGATCCGACAGATCAATGAATATCGTTGCTCAAGTTTTTATCCTACTGGGTTTTCCCTAATAAATATGTCTTGCAGAAAACATTAACTATGAACATATTTGCATTATACTCTTTTTCCTTTCGATCAGGTTTTGTCTCATTGGGTTTTCCTTTAAGGTCTTAACGAGACAATCAAGGGGAGCAAAGTTCTGAGCGGACATATGTGCACTATACTCTTTTTCCCTTCGATCAGGTTTAATCCCACTGGGTTTTCCTGACAAGGTTTTTAATGAGATAGTTTTTAATGTCTAACCTCCACTAGATCCAGAAGGTCATATGTATTTTAACTAGGTTTTTTTCCCATTGGGGTTTTCCTAGAAAATTACAATTCAAGTAGTGGAAAATCCAAGGGGGAGTATTATAATATATATGGCTTTTCCACAACCTTAGTTGACCACTTAATATGCTTTACTTAGTCACTAAGCAAATCCATCCATGTTGCCACGTGGTCAATTGTTTGCCTATATATATATATATATATATATATATACACATATGTTTGTCTCATTTGTAAATGGTTACTGAGAAGATCAATTATCAAAAATATCTCAAAGTAATTATCTATTTCTCTCATCTCTCATCTATTTGTTAATCTCTTCTCTCTCTCTCTCGCATCTACCATCTCTCTTTTCATTTATTATTTATTCACTTAATTATATGTTCTTCAATTGATCTTCGTATGTTCTTCATCTATTTCTTCATTTCTTTTATAACAGTAATGAACCAATTTTGTGATCCAAATAATTATATATAACCTTTCATTCCTCTTTAACTTATTATATATATAAACATTTATTTGCATTGTTTGTACTGCCCAAAACAGACTGTAAACATAGATTGTGGATATTATGTAATGAGATATTTAAGAGAGATAACTTCAAATCCAAAATCATTGAACTATATGGATTTGGTAAGTTGAGGTTTTATATATCAGTCTTTCTATTATCAGTTCGAACTGACAAAAGATATATCAGTTTCTTGCATGTGAGCCATTGGATTTAAAAGATGCTTTGACAAGTGCATGCAGCCAAGTCAAAGTATTTAAATCCAATGGCCCACATACAAGGAACTGATATATCTTTTGTCAGTTCGAACTGATAATAGAAAAATTGTTTATATATATATATATATATGGCTCATTCTTAAGTGCAACATGACACATACAATTTTAAAAAATAGTATGTGATCACATATGATTACATGTGATCATAAATATATATATAATGTTATCGCATATGAATTGCACGTGATCACACAATTAAATTATTGTGATCGCATGTTAGAACATATAATCACATATTAGCTGATGTGGTTATAACAAAGAAGACATAATCACAGTCAAAAAAATTTCGTTGCATCATATAACGTTGCACCCAAGGGCAGCCCTATATATATTTTAATTGGATTCTTTCAAAGACTTTCTTTTGTTTAAATTATTATTGTTTGAGATGATATTGTACATTTTCGAGGGAAGAGTTCATACACCTGGCATGATATTGACATTATACGAGATGAATGGATTGACTTTATGGGAGACTTTGTGTAAATATCAAGAAAACATTGCAGTGTTTGACAGAAGATTGTGAAGATTGTGAACTGAAATTTGTTGTTTTTAATTAGTTTTGAGATTCCTAAGGATATAAGATTTGAGATGTTATGGAGTTAGATGTTATGTATATTTAATTTTAATTTAGATTATTAGTTAAATTCGTTGAAAAAAAAACTTTTGTGTTTTAATTGTTTAATTTATAGATGAATGAAATGTTTTGGTTGAAATTAGATTTTAAATAGTGATATTAATACAGAAAATTAGAGAATAATAATCATTTATAAGTAATATAAAATATTATAATAATATTTTAAAAAGATCGCATTTAGATTAAAACCGATCAATGTCAAATATAAATAAAATCACTATTTATTGAAAAGTGATTTATATGGTTGTATAAAAGATCACTTTTATTATTAAATGTGATTTTTAATGCCTTGAATATAGATCACTTTTGACATGAAAAAAGTGATCTCTATTGAGTTGTACATAATCACTTTTCAAGTGATCTCTTTTAAAGAATTTTTTTAAAATCACTTTAATGGAGATCGCTAAAAAAGTGATATTTATCAAGTTTTTTGTAGTAGTACTGAATAAGTATAGAAGTAGGTCCCTTGTAAAAGTATAGAGTTGTGATTTTCATAAAATTGACGCAGAGGAAATAATATGTTTTTAAATTTTATTTTCGAACCTTTATATACATACACGAAAATAGATAAGGATTCAAGAATACCTTATCGATTTTCTCCTTCGTTCTTTTCGATTCGTCACCACTAAGTCTTCTAAGCTATGACCCTCGCGATCTAGCAATTGTGTGTGTGGGTACGTTACGGATTCTGGGAGTACTTGAATGGAGGATGCAGAGATGGAGAAGACAACACCTTGTCTTCTTTCTTGGGTTCGGCCAAGCTAGAGGAAAAAAAAAGTTTATTTTCTTTTTCTTTTTCTTCTCCTTGCCACACACTCTCTCTCTTTGTATTAGGGTTAGATTATTTTGTTTCCCGATAAGTATATCCTATATACCAGGATCTTAGGGTTTAGTTGACCAAGTCAAAATAGGATTATAAAACCTTTTTAATTCGTTCGGTACTAGGACTTGAACCTTTGACCTCTTTAAAGTAAATAAAATAATCTATTATTATTTTATTCCTTTTCTCTTGTCAAGGTTAGAACCTGCAACCTCCAATTAACAATTAATAATTCTTAATTATTAATTTGTCAATTAAATAATCATATTATTTAATTATATTTAATTACTCAATTAAATAATTTATTAATTAAATAGTCATATCATTTAATTAATTCCCAGAATAAATCCAAGTCACTTTCGTAACATAATTAATTGGACCATCCAATTAACCGTGAACTTTGTTACTATTGACGATGATTTTTGGATTGAATAAAATCTACCACGTGTCACACAAACAATCACGTGTTTAGGTGTTGATTAACGAACAAAATAAAAAGAAAGCATGTAAACACACGATTTTACATGGACAACCCAAAGAGGGAAAAAACCACGAGTGCCGGAGACGGCGAAGACAAGTGCACTATAAACTTTCGTATTACATACTCAATCTCTCTCGGGATACTTGCAGCTATCTTAATCGTAACCCTATTCTTGTGTTTTGAGGGTCTATTTATACATGCATAGAAACCCTAATTTTTACTGTGCAAGTTAAGGGTGGTTGACGAAGTTTAATTGAACTCTAACTTGTAAGAGTCGTCTTGATCTTCTTTCCAATTTCGTGTCTTCTGCGTTTTTATGAGTCCTTGTTGGAATTGAACTTTATTTCTTATAAGGAAGGGATTACAAGGCTTTGCTATATTGGCCCCTATATAGGGGCCAAACTTTATTCCGTTCCTAGCTAGAAGCCAAATCGTGATTCCAAGATACATAGTTATTGATCGGGAATGCTACTCTGATCTCACCCATGGTATGTCAAAAACCACAATCTAACTTGAAGGAGTCAGTAAGACACTCAGGATTTAGATCACCGATATATGATACACCATCATTGTGGTGTGCCAAAAATATTGTATCTATTCTAATTACCTCGCAAATGCAATGAGTCAAAGGACCAGTATAGCAAGTAAGCAAGGGTCGTTCCCACAGAGAGGTGGTATCCGTATAACTGTCTCTAGCTAAAGCATTATTTAAAGCGATGTAAATAGAACATGGAAGTGATGAGAATGGTGTGTGAGAATGTGAACAAAACAAAACAAAATTAAATTACACTAAGGATAGAAATGTAACCGGGTGCTTGCCTTTCTAAATCTAACTACATGGAAATCAATTACACTACAAAGCAATATAAATTAGTCTACTCCTAAAGGCCAATCACCCTAACTATGAAAATAAATGTGGCTTGTAGAGATGCAAGATAGTGGTTACAATAGGTACATAAGTTCACGAAACACAAGATGAAAATCATATAGATTGTAGAGCATATGAATACCATTTAATTCACGTCAAGGGTTTGTTCTCTTGATTAAGGAATTCCAAAATCAAATCATTACTCAACCAAGGTTATGGTATGAGCAATTGTGTCTATGTCAAGACCCATTAAGCACAAGAACATTGAACCAAAGCCTATTCTAGCAAGGTCATGCATAAGCTTTTCCCATTCAATTGAGCTAATAGTCAAGCCTATGCCCGGAATGGTAATCCAAGCACAAACCTAACTCTCAATCACTCTAATCATTCCAAACATAGTATTTAGAATCATCTACCAACATACATACACAAATGAGATATTTGATTACAACTACTCCTACATCATTAGATTAATCTACTCCTAATCTCATCCATACATATACATCAATATGTAATCACCCATACACATGAATTTCATAATAAGAGAATTAATACTTGATAACAAAGAGTAGAACATGACTCAAAATTAAATCAAAGAACAATACACACATATATTAGCATAAGTTTTGGGTTTACAAATATTCCCTAATAGGGATTACACATCAAAGAAATATAAAATAAAATAAAGAGAAGAGTTTATAGATAACCAATATCTCTATTTCATTTGCTCTCCTTTCTCCTTGGATCTACTTCAAAGATGGATGGAGGAAGTGTAAAGGTGGTGGTGGTGAGCTTCCCATAGAGAAGAACCTCCATGGAAGCTTTGAGAGTTCCTCTCTCTCTTTTGTGGTGTAAGAGTTGGTAAAATGTATAAAGTGTAAAGTGAGATGATATGTCTAGATATTTTAAAGATCAACAAGTGGTGTATTTATAGTGTTTTAAGGTTAGGGCATTAATTGGGGTTGAAAAGTCAAGTTTGCCCTTAAAAATCACGTGATCTGCAAGTGGATATAGGCTGCCGACATAGATCTGCGAGGTCCAACTTGCAGATTTAACTCGCAGAGGGTTTTGGGCAACTTTTGCGACCAAGATCTACGAGGTCTAACTCACAGAAAATCTGCTACTTCGTGCTGCTAGGTTTAACTCGTAAATCCATCAAGCGGAAGGCTTTGGAACGGATTTGCGACTTCATTCTACGAGGTCCAACTCGCAGTGACATTTAGCGGTGAGGTCTAACTCGTAGTTTCAACTCGCAGAAGGCTCTAGAATTGCTCTACAACATCATTTTGTGAGGTCCAACTCGCAGTGCCATCTAGCAAATTTTTCTACTCCGCTCACCAGTTGCTCAAATAGGTGTAACTTCTTAGAGAAAGCTCGGAATCATGATCTATAAATTTCTCTAAAAACTAGACTTCCGGGGCTTTTCGAAAACATGTAGCTCGACACCCAATTCAATCTGAGGAGGGAGATATGGCTTTCGCAAGTTAGGCATTCTTCACAAGTCATCTCATTTCAGCTCTTTTTCCTCATTTTTGCCTCAAAACCTTCACTTTAGGCTCAAACACCTAATTTTAGGGAAATTAACCTACACAAGGCTTAAACACATATTATATATACAAAAACGCTCGAAACCGAGCACAAAAGGTAGGAAATAGGAGCCTAAAATAGGTACATAAATGCACTGATCAATATACATCAATCATTTATCGATATATATGAATCTTTTCAATTAATGGATCTTGGTGATAGATTAATATAGATCATAGCCCAGTCCTATATGATCACATCATATAAAGTGCCTCTATTCTCATATCACCATATGAATAGCCTAGGATAAGACCACCGTACATTACGGAATGGACCGTAGCTGTAGATTAACCACAAATAAAGTACCCAGTTTCATTTGCTCTCTACGAACTCTTTAGATTGCATGTCTCAAACCAAATACCTTTGCATATGATACTTATATACTCAGTTTGAGATTACATCTAACAATTTTGGATGTTTAGCACATATGATATAAGCATATGTGGTAGATTTATTGAATGAAATAACTACTTCTTTTATTTATATTTTTATAACATTTATAAATTACAAGCTTTAGGGCATAAATCCCAACAAAATATGCGTTCCCTATCTACATAGTCTAGTTCTCTCGTTCATATTAAGTGGAGTGTTCTTTTCAAAAAGTACGTCTTTTACTGACACCGTACAAATCTTAGTCCAGTAGCCACTAAACGTTTAAATCGAATTCTTTACTTGCTCGCTCTACTTAGCACCTAGTTAAGGTTTTGTATCTAGCTATTTACAGATAATATGGATTGTGGTTGTGGGTCTATTCATCAATATTTAGTTATAAAAACTTTATCTTGACTTGAACTAAGACGATGTGTCATCAAGTCGGTTAAGCTCGCTAGTTTAGCACCATGAACTTGTTACGTCTCACTGTTGCTTACTCTACAAACGCTAAAGGCGATCATTGGTATGGGTGAGTCAATCATTTCATGTAGACATACCTATTGATGGTGATTTTTCATCAACTTAATTACTGATTAAATATGTGGTGAAATTTGTGATTTGCATATTAAGATGAGAAATAATATGAAGAGGAGGGCAAGAATTTACGTGGAAAATCCTTCTTGGAAGGGAAAAAACCACGGTGTGCCATTATGATAGAAATAATCCAATATGAAGATAAATAATGGATTACAAGGCTTTGCTCACTCTTTCTCTCTCTATTATTGTATTCAGTGTGTGTTGCTCTCTTTTCACAACAGGAAAAGAGTTGTATTTATACTTATCTTGTAACCCTAGATTTAGAATGCAAGTAGTTGACTTGTAGAATCCCACCGTGATTCTTCTTCATTGAGTGCACATTTATCTCAAATTCCTCCTCATTTTGTATTATCTTGTGATAAATGCAGTTGGCTGTTTGATTAGGTCTCTAATTCCTTTTAGATGAGATATTGTTGTTTCCTGTTTGGAGTGTGATTGTTGACCCCCACATATCGGTGTGATTTGTTGGTTTTTAATGAGACCCGATGAATTCTCATTTGGTCGGGTGACCTTTGTTTATCGAGGTGTTTGGGCCAAGTTATTTCCCAGGTGTCTTTACTCGATCGCTTGGTGAGGCTACTGTCCGGGTAAAGGTCCGGTGACTTTATGAATGTGGTGCGAGCAATTTGTTATGTAGGCTCGTTAGGTTGACACGTCACCCAAACGAAATTCACCTACAACAATACCCCCTTTAGAATATTTGAGCTGATGGAGGATGCTTAACCTGTATTTGTTGCGCGTTCGAGTCAGTTGTGCCCAACACGTCCCTGGCGAGAGAAATTCAAAACATTCTTGTCCTTATTCTCATTAATGCCAGTTAATGCTTTTAATTCCTTATTCACGAAGCTTTTAATGTTGGCCATAAATTGTTTTGTTGTCTTTGATGATGAGACTATTGGTGGTGACGTTTGGAGGCTCGAAGCCCTTTCTAGATATCACGTTTCTTTGCATGAATGGGTTTTTTGAGCGTCCTCTCCTTTACGTAATCCGGTTAATCATGCATGTTGTCACCCATGCCCTTACATTTTCCCACTCTACCAAGCCGTGACGTTACTTTTCTAGGGTTTTGATTTTTTGAATATCCCCTTCTTCATTGGTATTTAAGGCTTCGTTTGCCCATACATGACCCTTTATTCATATTCTCTGTATTTTTCTTTTGAACCTTTCTCTAGGCTACTCTTCACTCTTTTCTGCTTAGAGTTACGTTTTGTGCTTGTTAGCTGTTCTATCCATTTCTTTTGACGCGTTTCTCTTTTCAGTGAATTTCCATGGATCACAGCACTCAACATCAACTTTTTTTGCCGCATGATGAGGGCAATCGAACTTAAGAATACGGCAGAAGTGGAGATGCTAAAAAAACTGCTGCAAAATCCTTTTCCTGACCAGCCCTCCTTTTTCTTAGTTGATTTCTCTGGTCTAAATTCCAATGCTCAAACTAACTCTTCTTCTTCCACTCACAATGAAGCTAATCCAGCTATGACGAGGGCTAAATTAATTGGCGTGCACCAGAGAGATCAGGTTCCAAGGGTCTCCACCCTACCCAAGGACATCAAAATCGGTCGCCAAACTGTTATTGAGTCAGACATTGAAGTTGAGTACATGGAGGCTCATATCAAATTTTCGGTAAAACAAGTGTGTGCTTATGATTTTGAGTAGAACGTGGTAGGCGTGAACGAGTTGCGCAAGTATATGGGTTGATTCGATTTGGATCCTAGCATTATTCAACTTTCCCTGGCTAGTGATAGGGCTATGTGGAATCCACTACCCGGGGAAGTGTCTATTTATGGTGCCATACTAAGTTGCGGAGTGACTCTTCCTCTCCAACCTTTCATTGCACGTTTTTTGGTATAGGCTTAGTTGGTGCCTGCACAGTTGGCTCCAAATGGCTGCCGGATTTTAATGTGCTTGTGGCACACATGGCAAAGGCTAGGTCTATCACCACATACTTCTCACGAGATGAGACATATGTACACTCTTAGGCAATCCGGTCAATTCGGGACGTATTTTCTTTCGTCTATTTCTCCCGATCACTGGATTCCAACCAGGGTTAGAGTAAAAAAAGTGTACCGAGGTTGCTGCGGAGGGAGGTATGAGGGCCTTTATCTGGGGCTTCCTAACATCAAGCAAGTATGGAAGAGTAGTTGGTTCTTTGTTGTGGGCGAATGGAGTTAGACTGTTGAGGCCGAGCTCGAGAGCCATCTGTCGAAATGTAGAGTTCCTAGGTTCTTTTGTTCTTCCGAATCTTGGTTCAGGACCCTTCCTTTTTTGGATGAAATGGAAAAGGTTAATCTCACCAAGGCGGTTGTCCGCATTCTGGAGAAAAGAGGTAGGGCTTACCTTTCAACGAGGAGATAATGATAAAGGCCCAATTTTCCTACGACTTTCCACCAGACGCAAACGCTGTGAGTGCTCCCTATCCACTGCTTTTTTTATGTTTTGAGTAGCCGGCTATCTTACTTCTCCTTTGCAGTGTCTGATGTAGATGTGGTTTGCGACGCTCAAAGGCATAAGGCGAAGGCCATTGCGAAAGCGAGCCATAGGGACGCTGTTGATCATGAGGCGAGTGGGAAAGCTTTGCCGCAGGGCTATCAAGATAGCGAAGATGAGGATTTTTATGATGGCTAGGTCATTGAGGAGCCTTTTTGAGCCGTGGAAAAGCGTACGCCGAATGCCTCTTCAACTGACCCAAAAGGAAAAGGGAAAAGGGAAAAGGGAAAAGGGAAAATCAGTTAGCCTTTCTTTCAAGTTGACGTTCCTGCTGATCAACCAATTCCCGAATACACTCCTACCTCCATTTTTGAGGAGGTCGAAGTTGAAGATCTTTTCGCTAATCTCGACCCTCAAGGTAGATGTTCGGGGAAAAGGAAAACGGGCAGCTTACTGTCGTGTCCTTCCCTTAAGGTTCCGCGAGTATTGTTGTATGTTGATTCTTTTTTTTATAAGGGGGATGCCGATGGATCATGAGATAAATGCTCATGCATTAGCTTCTGTCTTTGAGGCTCAAGGTGAAAGGGCCAAGGAGAAGATGGATGAGGCAGTCTCTGTTGGACCTTATGATTCTGAGATTCATCATCCTTTGGTTACCGAGGTTCATGGGGTTGGTCTTGAAGTTATTGCTTTCTCATCAAGGACTGCGTCAAAGATAACTTTTAGTTCTAAGACAGTGGTTCCTCTCAATCCTCCCATAACTTCTCAACCGAGTACCTCTTCAGGTCTACTAAGCGGGCCTTTCGCCCCTTATGAAATGTTAGAAGCCATGGCGTCCAAACGAGCCTATGTCGGAGAAGACTCCTAGAGTTATTTGAGGGTTGACAATTTTTCTTAGAGGTTGGACTATTTTTACAATAGTAATGTTTATGTAAGCTTGCATCTCTTCTTGGATTAAATTTTCTGCTTCATAATATTGATCTCGACATTTTCCTCTTATGACAGATGGTCTTTGAGATGGCTGATGCATTTAAAGCGAATCATGTTTAGACAAATGATTAAGCGTTTGGAAGCTTCGTTGAGGGAAAGCAAGGAAAGGCGGGCCTTAACCGAGCGGGCATGTAAAGAGAAGCTTGAAGTGAACTAGGAGTTTATGGATAGATATTTTGTAGCTCAGCTTGAAGCTGAACAGAGGGCTTCAGTTGTTGAAAAAAGATGTTAGGTCTACAAAAAATCTCCTGGCAGCTGCACAGAAGCTCATGTTTAAAGGGCCAAGGAGAAGATGGATGAGGCAGTCTCTGTTGGACCTTATGATTCTGAGATTCATCATCCTCCGGTTACCGAGGTTCATGGGGTTGGTCTTGAAGTTACTGCTTTCTCATCGGGGACTGCGGCAAAGACAACTTTTAGTCCTAAGACAGTGGTTCCTCTCAATCCTCCCATAACTTCTCAACCGAGTACCTCTTCAGGTCTACTAAGCGGGCCTTTCGCCCCTCATGAAATGTTAGAAGCCATGGCGTCCGAACGAGCCTATGTCGGAGAAGACTCCTAGAGTTATTTGAGGGTTGGCAATTTTTCTTAGAGGTTGGACAATTTTTACAATAGTAATGTTTATGTAAGCTTGCATCTCTTCTTGGATTAAATTTTCTGCTTCATAATATTGATCTCGACATTTTCCTCTTATGACAAATGGTCTTTGAGATGGCTGATGCGTTTAAAGCGAATCATGCTTAGACAAATGATTAAGCGTTTGGAAGCTTCGTTAAGGGAAAGCGAGGAGAGGCGGGCCTTAACTGAGCGGGCGTGTAAAGAGAAGCTTGAAGTGAACCAAGAGTTTGTGGATAGATATTTTGTAGCTCAGCTTGAAGCTGAACAGAGGGCTTCAGTTGTTGAAAAAAGATGTTAGGTCTACAAAAAATCTCCTGGCGGCTGCGTAGAAGCTCATGTTTAAAGTTAAATATAAGGCAGAGGAGGCCAGGCTATCCTTTGAGTGGAGGATTGAAGACTTGAACCGTCAGTCACTCACTATGAAGGCATTCTCTAAGGAGGTCCGAATGGAATTGGAGGTTCAATCCGTAGATCGTTTCAAATGGTCTCCTATTTATGATGCTCTCCTTCTTCATGAGTTTTAGCGAGGCTTGGTTTTCGGGGGGGAATTCTTTAAGGTGAGAAGTCGGGAGACCGAGAAAGCCAAAGACTAGTAGAAATCATCCATTGACGTGCATATGAAAAAGTCCCTAGCGGTTCTTCAGACATAGATGTGGGAGTGGCGTGTTTATTGTCGAAGTGTGAGGAAAGAACCACATCATATGCATCTCGAAATGCCCTTGGAAAGTGCGTTCTTTACTTTTTATGTGGGCGAGAAGTGCAACCTTGAGGGTGAGGCACCCAACATTGGGCCAGTACTTGGCAAAGACTATCCCCCCCTGGATGAAGGACGAGGTAGATTTGATAACTTGATCTTCGAATGAAATCCCGCTGAAGGAGTATGGCGCGATGCCTGACAATGGGGAGAGTAGTGAGAACCAACCCCGAGGGTCTACCGGTAAAGACCAACTCCAGCTTTTTGATATATATATATATAGTCCCGATCTGGTCAGTGCGTACTGATATAACTTCATAAAGATATTGAATTTGAGCCACTCATTATGGAGAAATGTTGACAAGTGCATACACACTTGAGTCAAAACATGTAAAACTAGTGGTTTATATTCAATATCCTCATGAAGTTATATCAGTGCGCACTAACTTGAAAATTTATATGTATATATATATATTGAATGTAATTTGGCCATGTGGCTTTCATGAATATACATTCTTTTATCTTTTGTTTTGAGTTGCTTTGTAGAACTTTATTCTGGCTACTTCAAATCTTTTCCCGAGTGATTTCTGCTGTCGTTTTGGCCTTTCCTGGCTTATTCAACTATGATTAGTTCGGTCTATTGGTTTATTCCTGGTTGGTGTCTTGGCTACTAGCTCAAGATTATTTCCGACATGGTCGGTGTCCTGGTTATTTGCTCAGGATAATTCCCGATCTAGTCATTGGTTTTTTGGCCAAGCAATGTTATGGGATTCTTTTAACCTGTTTTCCACATGTAACAAGTCACCAAGGACGTCTCTCGGTTTTGTCTGTTATAAGGGTTTGGCCGAATCGTTAGTGTAATACTAACGTAGCCGAACGCATCTCACCAGGTTTCCCTGATGGCGTGCCCGAATGTTTTTCCAGTATAATTGACATCTTCTAGGTGATTGGATTGGTGAAAGTGTTACGTGTGCATTTAATTAGTTCAGTAGGCGTGCTAGGTCCTAGGACTTTGCTTTTCAACCTCTCGGGCGCCTTCACCCATCGGGGCAGTTGTCGACGCAGCGAGTTTTAATGAAGGTAATTAAAGTTGAACACTTTTTGGCTTAATGATTCCGCTTGAGTTTTATTGATAAGTTTGATAACGTGAACAAACAGAAATAACATTTAGAAACTAATAAATGCCTAAAAATAAAAGGAAGAATTTGAAAAAGAAAACTAGCTATCCCTGAACAGAATAGAATCCTTTTGGCCTTTATGAAGCCGATGTGAACTCCTGCTTGGAACTTGTCTTGGCTGGGACCTTCTCCTACGTTTTTCCTTCGCCCAAGGGCTTGCTCTCAATTTTGCACACCTGGTGCTCATCGTTCTCGGACCTGTCCTAGTATACCGCGAGATTTGCTCTTCGAGCCATTTCCTAAGACACTCATACAGCGCCGATGCCAAATTCCACTAGGAACTTGACCATCAAGGCATAGGTGGATGTCACTACTTTTGACTGGTTCAGGAATGGCCTCCTCAACAAGGCGTTGTATGGCCAATTCTCCATATTGACCACCACGAAGTCTAGGAGTACTGTCTTGTGGCACGTGGGATTCCTAATCTTCATAGGCAACTTGACGGTCTCGAGCTCCCTGACATCTGCTCTGCCGAATCCCCTAAGCGGGACGAGTAACTGTTGTGAATCTTTTTTATTTAGACCCAGTTGATCGAAAACCTGAGAGTTCAAAATATCTGTTAAGCCCCTATTATCGATCAATGTTCGGTGGACGTCATGGTGCCCAATCTGAGCTGTTATGACGATCGCATCATTTGGCTTTACGTTGACTCCATGCGAGTCTACTTCTATGAAGATAATCGAGCCCCATCCTACTCTGGCCCTTTTAGGGTCGGACCCGATTGAATTTACATCTAGGTCCTTTCGGGGATACATAGCGTTCCGAACCTCTGTCATTCTTTCCTTATTACTTCTGCCTGTGTAAGGCCTTCCAAAGATGGTATTGATCGCCCTCTGCCCTTCACTCCGAGTCTCCGACTGGGGTTATCTTTCTTATCCCGACTTTCTTCCAGTCAGTTTGTTCGACAATTGTCATGCTGCTGATCATTTTTCCTGATGATTAAATCTTTAAGGTGGCCTTTCTTGATAAGGGTCTCGATATGATCTTTTAGTTGGTAGCATCTTGACGTGTCATGGACACTCTCTCTGTGAAACCTGTAATACTTGCTTATGTTCCCCCGGGTATGGACTTACTGTTTTGACAGGTACTTTATCAGCTTCTTATCCTTTACTATGGCTATAATTTCTTCCTGCCTTTTGATAAAAGGGGTATAGTTGGTGTATAAGCCTTGGAATCTTCTGTCGTTCCGACCGTGTTTTTGGTTTTCGTCCCGACGTCCTCTAGATTCAGGCTGTTTTTCGGTTGGTCACTCTTCTGATTCTTCGCGTCGATTCCCTTAGACTTAGCACTTTCTTCTGGTCTACCTCAATGGACATAGCTACCCCCTTGAGCGAGCTCTTCTCCTCGGCCATTACATAACTGCCCGCTACGTCCATCAACTAGGTGTACGAGCTTGGGCATTTTCTCCTTATGTCGAAGGAGAGTCGACCATTCTATAGGTTGTTGGTGAAAGCTGCCACCACGGCTTCATTGTTAAGATTTTGAATCCTTGATACTTCTTGGGATAATCTATTTAGATAATCTTTTAGAGATTCGTCTCTTTCTTATTTGAGGGTGGCAAAGTGAGCCATTGACTTCCTTCTTTGGATATTGCCCATGAATTATTGTGAGAAGGCTTGAGCTAACTCTCGGAAGTTCTTAATTGTTCTTTGGGGGAGCCTTCCAACCATCTTGACCCCAGATCCCCGAGGTTTACGGGAATGTTAGGCACATTAGCGGGTTGTCACAAGCGTACTGTGCCATGACGCTCCAAAATCACCTTACGTGTTCCTTTAGATCCGTATTGGCTTTGAATTGTTCGATATGTGGCATTCTGAACCTCTCCGGAAATCAAGTTTGAAAGATGTTTTTCATGAAAGGGCTTTCGGAATCATTATCGAACAATGCCTTTAACCCTTAAAAACGTTCCATCGCCTCTACCTTTTGGGTCAGTTCCTTTATTATGACATCCTGTTCTTCTTTTGGTTCACCATCTACCCCCAGTCGTTGACGAACGTGAGCCTATGTCGGCCCCTTCAGGCATCTGCTTTAGCTCGGATATTAGGGGCGTTAAATTTAGAGGGGATTTACCTCTTCTGTGCCTTCTGCGAGGTGGTTGATCGCTGTTGTACGCTGAGCTTGATTTGATTTGTCCATTGTCGTGCCTTTTTTCCTCGCTTCTTTCTCGTTTGCGACCTGCTCGATCTGATTCTCCTACCAAATCTCATTGGATATGCTTGGTTTCCCTATTTTGTTTTAAGGACACATGTGGTGTTGGGGTAACTATTTCAAAACACAGCCTTTAGGGACTTGTGGCACGACGGGCATACCTAATTTGTATGGTAAGGTCATTCTTACGGTTGTTGAAAGCGTTATTCCATGCATGGCTACGTCCTTAACAGTCCTTTGCAACGCTGCCCTGATCTACTGTATGGCTTTAGGGGTTACGCCGGCTAGTTGACTGGAGGAGAGCTCCCGTGTTTTGGATTTCGTGGAGGAGAGCTCCCATGTTTTGGATCTCGTGGAGGAGAGCTCTGATCCTGACCGGAGGAATGACTTCTGCTAGACTTCTGCGGTTTGGATCCCGTGGAGGAGAGCTTTGATCCTGATCGGAGTCTAACCCATCCTTATCCCTGTTATTTGATATGCGGTGCTCGCTATAAGATTGTTCAAGGTTTTCACTTTTCAAGCCCCCTCTTTCTAGCGCCAACTGTTGACGGTGATTTTTCATCAACTTAATTACTGATTAAATATGGGGTTATATTTGTGATTTGCAGATTAAGATGAGAAATAATATGAAGAGAAGAGCAAGAATTTACGTGGAAAACCCTTCTTGGAAGGGAAAAAACCACGATGTGCCGGTAGCGGCAAAAATAATCCGATATGGAGATAAAAAATGGATTACAAGGCTTTGCTCTCTCTCTCTCTCTCTCTCTCTCTCTCTCTATTACTGTATTCAGTGTGTGTTGCTCTCTTTTCAAAATAGGAAAAGAGTTATATTTATATCTATCTTGTAACCCTAGACTTATAGTGCAAGTAGTTGACTTGCAGAATCCTACCGTGATTCTTCTTCAACGAGTGCGCATTTATCTCAAATTCTTCCTCATTTGGTATTATCTTGTGATAAATGCTGTTGACTGTTTGATTTGGTCTCCAATTCCTTTTAGAGGAGATATTGTTGTTTCCTGTTTGGAGTGTGATTGTTGACCCCTATATATCAGCGTGATTTGTTGGTTTTTAATGAGACCTGATGAATTCTCATTCGGTCGGGTGACCTTTGTTTATCGATGTGTTTCGGCCAAGTCATTTTTCTTCGGTGTCTTTACTCAATTGCCTGATGAGACTATTGTCCAAGTAAAGATCTGGGTGACTTTATGAATGTGGTGCGAGCAACTTGTCGTGTAGGCTCGTTAGGTTGACACGTCACCCAAACGAAATTCACCCAAACTAAGACTACATGTCATCAAGTCGGTAAAGCTTGCTAGTTTAGCACAGGGCTGGCCTTAGGGCTAGGCAATCAAGGCCTTTGCCTAGGGCCTCCTCTCTTTGGGGGGGCCTCAAAAAAAAATTTTGGAAAAAAAAAAATTGAAAAAAAAAATATTTTCAAAGCATTAATTTGAGTCCTCATCTTTTTGGGGGGCCTCAAAAAAAGTTATTGAAAAAGATAAAAATTGAATTTTCAAAAACATTAATTTCTTTTGAAAGCTTCACCCAATGAAATTGTTTCATTATTTGTCATTAATTAGGTAATTTGGAGTTAATATATATATATATATATATATATATATATATATATATGAACTCCATTTTCATTTTATAATTACAACATCATTTTTTTTACATTGCAAAACCTCCCACTACATCAAGATTTCTCTTTCATTAATCTCAATCAATATTTTTCTTCAATTGCAATCAATCTCTTGTGTTTCATTAAGGAAAAAAAATGAAGGTAAGTTTTTTTATTTATTTTTTATTTTATTTATTTTTTAATTTTTTTAATTTAATGTTTATTTATATTTTATTAGTTTGATTTTTTTTTAGGGTTTTAACTATATGAAGTAATTGATTGGGTTTGTTTTCTTGTAGCTATTGTGGAAGATTGATTGTTACTTCAAATCTTCAATATTGTCGGAACTTGCTTCTTCTAAAAACCAGGTGCTATTTTTTCATTTTATTTAATTAAAATTATGTTTTTATTGTCTTTCATCATTTTATTTTGGTAAAAATGTCTACTAGAAAATTCGAATATGGTTATGACAAATGAAAGAAAAAGGAAAGAGTAGTAGATTTAGTTCAATCTCAAAAAGGTGCATTTTAAGTGAGATTTGGTGTCAAAACTTGAATACAAAAATTTGATAAATGATTTTGCATCTCAAAAAGAAAGAAAAGTGAATTTTAAGTGAGTATTTGAATGTATTGCAGACATGTCAACAAAAAGATGGAGTGAAGGCGAGGATCTCAAGTTTCGATGTGATACCCAACTTTATCTCAAGATTTTTCCTTCCGAAGAGCATAATACTTTGATTTTTGTAATTATATTTTTAGATCTATTTCACTTTAGTTTTTATTTTTATTTTTATTTTTAACTTGTATTTTGTAATCTTGTCATTTGAATAAAATTAATTTATTTGGAAAAAAAAAAGAAAGTATCACAATATAATTGCGCCAAGGGCCTCATTTTGCCTAAGGCCGGCCCTGGTTTAGCACCATGAACTTTTTACGTTTCATCTTTGCTCACTCTACAAGCGCCACAGGCGACTATTGGTATGGGTGAGTCGATCATCTCCTGAAGACATACCTACACCATGAAATATCAATCATGGTTTATGTGTGTGCTAGTAATTATATGCAACATAATATAAAAACGATTAAATGCCATTTTTATTACTAATAATATCCACAAAAAAAAAAAAAAAAAAAAAATGCATTCATAAAGATCAATTGAAAAAACAGAAATGCAAATAACAATCTACTAAGTCCTAGACTCCTAACACGAGTCTGATAAACATCTCGAGCTATCGGCTTAGTCAAAGGAACATCAACCATAAATAGTAAAAATGTGTTTCAGAATCACTTCCTTTTGCGCAACTGCATCTCGAACATAATGGTGCTTAATGTCGATGTGTTTGGTTTTTACATGATTACTTGGGGGGGGGGGGGGGGGGGGGGGGCAATAGCTGTTGTACTGTCGCAATATATAATGACGGGCTAAACAACACTTGCGATGAATCGATGATGCTAAACTCTTGAAGGAACCTCCTCAACTATAGCATCTTCAGTAGCTGCTGAGCATGCTGTATACTCAGCCTCCATAGTGGATAGAGTAATGCAAGATTGTTTCTTGTTGCACCAAGATATCACCCCGCATTCAGCAAGAAAGCATAGCTTAACTAGCCGAGTATATATCATAGCATACATCAGGCTACCAACAACGTTAGAATATGGAACGCGAGCCATCTTTTCCTTTTCATCCTTTACAAGATCTTGCAAGATTGAGAAGTCTTTGTAACAGAAATGGACCTCATTCGTGACAAGCAGGCCCAAGGCCATACCAACAAAATTAAAATAGGCCCACGATGATCCAAGCCGCTCTCTTGATTTCTTTGTACATACTTTGTAGTCTGAACACATTTTATTTAAAAAAATTTAATTCTTTGACTAGGGTTTATCGTCTTCTTCCAATCTCTACGCGTAAAACCCTAGAAATTCAAAACCCCTCCATCAAATAATGATTTTCGATTAAAAGTTGTTGTTTTCTTTTCAATCAGCAATGCCTCGAAATGACGACGTTCGCTTCACTTCATCTTCCCTCAAAATCCCTCTCTCTCCTCCTCCTACTCTCCCCTTTTTTTCGCAAACCAAAAATTCTCTTTCTCGACTCATCGACTCGCTCAGATTTCGGTCCGACTCACTGTCTCGGACGCTTCACTCAGCGGCTGGACACTTTCTCGGGAACTCTCCTCTTCTCTGCTCGGCCTCCTTGTCTCTGACGCAGCCCACCAAGTCGGCTCACTCGACGCTTCTATGCTCCGCGTCGCTATCGCTGGTTCAACCCGGGAATGACTCGGCGACTCAGCTTGAGCCGCCGACTCAGCAGCAGAAGGGGCAACAGCCTCATGCAGCTGGCCGATATGACGAGGAGCGGGTCCTGATAAGCGAAGTGCTGGTGAGGAACAAAGACGGGGAGGAACTGGAGAGGAAGGACCTTGAAATCGAAGCGTTGGCGGCGTTGAAAGTGTGCAGGGCCAATTCAGCTTTGACGGTTCGTGAGGTCCAAGAAGACGTGCACAGAATCATCAATAGTGGTTACTTTTCCACGTGTATGCCTGTCGCCATAGACACTCGTGACGGCATCAGGTTGGTCTTCCAGGTATGGATGATTGTTTTTTATGTTTATAATGACTCGCAATTGTGTTCGGAGACATGAATTTGTTTTTAAGAATCAGGTTATTTGTTTTATGAATGTGGAGTAAACTATTGGAGTTACTGGTTAATGTAATTGAAATGAGAGAGATTGAAGTTTTAGTATGAGTGGGACTGTGGGAGGTGTATTGATAACAAATGTTTACGCTGCGAAAATTAAGAAAAGTTACTGCTCCTGGAAATCATAGATTGGCTTCGGTGATTTTTAACAGATTTTCATCACACCGAACTTTGGAATGCACAATACAAATGCAGAAGTAACACATAGGAGACTGAAAGAAGAATATGTAATTTCTAGTTTGTACTAATACTACATTTACATAAAATTATGTTGTATACTTGTATGATAAAACAAAAAATACTTTTTTTTTTTTTGGTTTTGTTTGAACAAAAAACAAGAAATTATCAATAGATCAGAAAAATGAGAAATTACTAATAAAACTATGTTTTTTTATTTTTATTTATTTATTTATTTTTTTATTAGTTGTGCTTTATGATTAATACTTGATTTCTTGTGGCATAAGGTAGAACCAAATCAGGAGTTCCATGGGTTGGTATGCGAAGGAGCAAATGTACTTCCATCGAAGTTTGTGGAGGATGCTTTTCGTGATGGTTATGGTAGATTTTCCATATGTTTTATGATATGTGTATGTCTTTATATATATATGTTTGTATATATAATTATATATATATATAGTTTTCTTTTATGCAACAGTTTTAATGTGTCATAGGGGCATTCAGTAATTTGGAATTTTGGTGTCAAGCCGTGCAGGAAAAGTTGTCAATATCAGGCGTTTAGATGAAGTAATATCTTCCATAAATGGATGGTATATGGAGCGTGGTTTGTTTGGCGTGGTTAGTATTTCACCTCTGTCAATGTCTTTCATTTTAAAATCAGTGTTTAAGGGAGGTGTAGAGTTAGTTTATTGTTTTATTAGTAACCATTGTGATCTGATTGTTTTTATAGGTTTCAGATGTGGAAATTCTTTCTGGAGGTATGATAAGATTACAAGTTTCAGAAGCTGAGGTCAATAATATTTCTATCCGTTTCCTTGACAGGAAGACGTAAGAACATGTCTTCAATTTGCTTTCCACGTGTACCCAAGTCAGTCCGTATATAAACACATAAGCACGCACACTAATTATTGCTTTTCAAATTTTTAATAAATGTGTATATGGTTAATTGTTGTCATCAGTGGTGAGCCAACAAAAGGGAAGACAAAACCTGAAACGATTCTTAGACAACTTACTACCAAGAAGGGACAGGTATATTCTTGGACTAACTGTTTGTTCTTTAATTTACTTGTAGTAACCCCTGAGGATGTGTATTCTCAACTTCGGGAGTATCCATGAGAGGGTGTTGAAGTTGATTTTATGTGGGAGAACTCGCCATTTTATGGCATACAAAATTGTTTCCTGCTTTGTTGTCCTTGCTTCTTTTTTTTTTTTTTTCCCCTTCTCTCTTTATGCCCAATTTTGTTTTTTCCAAAGCCAAGCCCAAGTGGCCAAAACTACATATCCCACACCACCCCAAGCCCCCTATTTACAACTACAAATTTTATCTGATTTTCCTAAGGTTGACGCGAGGAGGATTGATCCCTAGACCTCTTGATTTATTGCAAGAGATCTAACCAACTAGTCCACTTGTTTTGCACTTGGTGTCATGGATTAGGAGACTGGATATTCTTTATTTCTTTTAATGCTACAGTGTTATAATTACATAATAAATTGGTAGTTAACAGTCTTTAGCTTACGGCATTGTTTCTTAAGAAAAAATAAATGATTTCTTTAGCTGCCTATGTTGGAGACTGATGTGTTACTGGTTTTCAATTTCTTTATTGTGATATTCCATGCAGAATTCAGTTCTTTCTTTGAAATGCACTAGTTTTTGATTGGATACCTTTAGACTAATTAGAGTTTATCGTCCTGAAATAATTCTTGTGAAGGTCTATAGCATGCTTCAAGGGAAACGAGATGTTGAAACAGTATTAACCATGGGAATCATGGAAGATGTCAGCATCATTCCACAACCTGCAGGAGGTGAAATAAGATGCTCTTTCTTTTGACTTATTTCATGACATGATTGATGTTCTGAGATATCATGTGCTGAAACATGCTTTAGCTCTTTCCCAAATATGTTCAATATATTCCTGAAATGCTCTTGTAAAAAAACCATTGGTGTCTTGCAATTTGTTTTAAACAGTAAACATTGTTTTGTTTTTATGCCTGAACTTCAGATGCATGATGCAGTAAGAGGCATATGCCATCTGCTATGATGATAGATAGTGGTTGAAACATCTATAACATGGCATTTCATTCTCCTTATAGGTCAATGCAAGTGTTAACATTGACTTGGGATAGAAATGATAACACTTTGTCAAACTTAGTACAAAGTGATATTGAAGAAGATGTGAACTGTCAGCTCCCTTAATATGTTGATATGCGACATCTTTAAGATCACTAGTTTGCTGAGTGGCATGTCAAGGGAAGCAACAATTAGACAATTTGAAACTATCTTAGGATCTTCTGATATGTTGAAATTAGAAAAATGGCATTGTTCTTGGAAATTTATCTCGTTTTTGTGATATCCTTAGTAATATATTTGAACCCTTTGTAGATTCTCTATTTAGCTGAAGAAAATTTTTCTAGGCATTACTATTAACCTCATTATTTTTTTTATTATTTGGGAATTTTTTATGTAGGGTATTGAATTGAGCTGTGAAACTTAAGTCCGGACTAATCTTTCATTATATCATTGCTCTTGTTAGAGGAAATTTCCGAGTGACTGAACAGAAAAAAAAATATTTTTTTGAAAATTTGTTTGTTTTCTAATAAATATGTATATATTCGTAGTTATAAGCTCCTCAAGAATATTCCATATGCTCTATTTGTTAGTTTAAGATAACATTCAATCTAAATCTAAGAAGTTTAAAATAGTTATGTTTATGCTATCACAGATTTGAGGTTTAGTACTTTTTGATTTCATGTTAAATGGTTTCAAATTAACATATTTTGATCGGGTCAATAGCTTTGTAATCCTACGTATAATAATGTATTTATTAATACTATTATTTTGATCTACATAAACTTAGTTTTTGGTTGTGATCCAATTGAACGTTTCTTTTTTGTAAACGCAAAACTTCTCTGTTTTTGCTAGCAATAAATTTGTATTCCCCCACGCCACATATGCATTCACAAGCATGCTTATAATGTGCATAGTTAGTGGGTCAGATTTTATATGCATGCAAATATGCTTTTCAATGTTGCATTGGAATTGAAATTTGCTTGATTTAACAACATTGTAGATTCTGGCAAGGTTGATTTGATAATGAATGTTGTTGAACGTCCAAGTGGAGGTTTTTCTGCTGGTGGTGGTATATCAAGTGGGTAGGTGATGTTATTGTAATCGACATTATTTCTCATACTTTGTTACCAAAATTGTATACAAATATTAAAGTTTATAAATTCATATATGTGTAGAGTCAGAAATAGTATTGACATAATGTTCTTCTTTTTAGGATCACAAGTGGCCCTTTATCTGGACTCATTGGAAGGTGAGAGGTTACAGACTACATCATCTGAATGTTCATGATCAATTTTTTATTTTTTTTTATCTCAAGTGACCCTTTTACATATTAAGGATGAAATACAGTTGTATCCGGGCTGTAATTTGATGTAGGTTGGTCTGGTCATCTATAACTTAGAACAGAAATGACCTGGTTGGCTATCTATCTCTAACCCAGAATATATGGCATGACTGTAATGGTCTATTTGTTAGTTAAGTGTTGATATTGATATTTGTTCATGAACCTAGTTGAGTAATATTGAATTATACTTCATTAAAGAGTGCAATTGCTTTGGATTTGCATGGTTCATATGGCATATGACCAGGGTCCTGTGACACCAGTCTTGTGGCAATGCTTATGCATGCTTTTTAAATTTTTATTTGGCTCTATAGAGGGAGCTTTTTAATGACTTTCACTCTCTTTTGTACTTTAGTCCATAATAAATCTTCTTATGTAATTGACGGATTATATTGCTATATATAAATGCATTTCAATTTTCTGCTTGATTTGAACCGTTTGATTGCTTTTTTCTCCAGTAACACAGAAGTAGCTCATAACACCTGGTCGAAATCATCCTTAGAGTCTAAGAGAGTCCTGCTGGAAAGGAACTTACTTCCAATAGTTAAAGAATTTTATTTATAAAAGCTAATAAATCTCTAGAGATGGGTCAGGGCTGGTCTTGTCGCTTTGTCTCTTTTATCCTTTGTTCTCTTGCAATTAAGATCTGTATTTCTAAATGCTAATGAAATTTGTTCAGGAAGGGTTTGTATTGGCAAGATGCAGACATGCACACACACGTGCAGGAACCTGCACATGCACATGCACACACTTTAATCAATTATTATTGTTGCACCAGAATTGTCCGACGATGATTGATCATTCTGTTTCCCTAAATTCCATTGCAGCTTTGCCTATTCTCATAGGAATGTTTTTGGAAGAAACCAAAAACTTAATATTTCATTAGAGAGGGGCCAAATTGACTCTATATTTCGTGTAAACTACACTGACCCATGGATTGAAGGCGATGACAAGCGGACATCTAGAACCATCATGGTTCAGGTAACTTAAGGTTTTCTTTACTTAGTACTATCACTTTCATAATAATGGACAATTGATTAGTGCTCAAATCGATTCTGTTTGAACTAGAACTCAAGAACCCCCGGAACACTTGTTCATGGGAACCAACCAGACAATAGTAGTCTGACCATCGGCCGTGTGACAGCGGGTATAGAATTTAGTCGTCCAATCAGGCCAAAGTGGAGTGGGACTGCAGGACTTATTTTTCAGGTACTTAATGAGAACCATTATATTCTTTGTCCAATAGATGAACTCTAGCATTTGGCAGAATTGGTAAGGTGGTAAAGATCAATATTGGGTTTGACATATCTTTTTTCGGGGTAATTTCACTAATACTTTTTTGTGACATGTCACCGTTTTAAATGTCTTTAGCATATTTGTAACTTGAGTCCTTTCTTTTTCCAAAATACATTACTTTAGTCCTTCTGTTAGTCAAAACTTAGAAACTTAGCTGCAATGGGGTTATTTTGGTCATTTACATAATAATACGATGCAAGTAATTTTTAAAAAAAAATAATAATTAACGGTGGTGAATTTTTTTTTAAAAAAAATTAATGGTGGTGGATCTCCACCGTGATGGACCTCCATCGCTGGCAGATGGGGATCCGTGGATCTCCGTCGCCGAGCGTGGAACTTAGTCACTCCGTCATCGATAGACCTTCAAGCTTGGCGATGGAGTTCCTCGCTCGACGATGGAGATCCATGGATCTCCATCGTCGAGTGAGGAATCACTCTACCGAGCAAGGAACTCCGTCACTAAGCCTGGAGGTCCATGCTTTCGCCGAATGAGGTGGTCTGTCCTTGAGCCACTGATCGAGTTCGAGGTCGACCTCCATCGTTCCACTGATGGATCTCCATTAGTTGATCTCAACAGTGGATCAGTTCACAGTTTAAAAAAATGAATTTTTTTTAACTGTTTTTTAATCTCTTTTCTTTTAAAAAAATCAGTTTTTAATCTCTTAATTTAACTGTTTTTTATTTTTATTTTTTATGAGAAAATATTGTTTTGTTAATTTAATTTTTAATCATTTTAATATTAAAATTTAGAAAGTATAATAACAAATAGATTTTCATTTAAAAAAAAAACTTAATTAATAAGGGCAAAGTTGTACTTTTACACAGTCACAGTTGACCGTTAGTAATTTGTTCAAATAGATTAAAGTGGTGTATTTTGGAAAAAGAATGGATTAAAGTTGCTATTATGCCAAAGATGTTTAAAAAGGTGACAATTTACAAAAAAAGTAGGGACTTTAGTGAATTACCCCTTCTTTTCCTGATGCAAAAGTCAACTACCAAGAACATATCATAAGAACATTGTAGAATATCTCTTTAGGTTATTTATTTCTCTTTACAAATTGGAGGGTGTTTAGTAATTAAATGATTTTGTTAGTGCTGTATATGATGTAGCAAAACTTTCCTCTCTGTTTTGATTTGGTTTCTTTGAGAAGTCATATGTGAAAAGTTGTTACCATTGTGTTTAAACTTTAATGTAAATTTTGACTTCATGGGGTGTATTTTTTTTAATGCCAGCATGCTGGTGGCCGCGATGAAAAAGGGAATCCTATTATCAAAGATTTCTATAGCAGTCCTCTTACTGCAAGGTGTGCTTCCTTGAAACTAAATATTCATTAGTTTGATTGTTATTTGCTAATTGGTTGCAAATTACATGGTTATGGTCCAATGTGCTTGCTTTTAGTTTTCTGCTTTTTAACTTTTGTGTTGTGCAGTGGGAAGACCCATGATGACATGTTACTTGCTAAATTTGAGAGTGTCTATACTGGTTCTGGTGATCACGGTTCTTCAATGGTTAGTCATTTATAATCTTCTATGCTTTCTTTATCTACTGTGTCTGCGGACCCTCATTCTAGTTGCGTCTGTGCAGTGTGTATTCAACATGGAACAGGGACTTCCTGTTTTGCCCGAATGGCTGTTTTTCAACAGAGTGAATGCTCATGCCAGAAAGGGTGTAGAAATTGGTCCTGTTAGCCTTCTGTTAAGGTATCCTACCCTTTTTTGGTTTTAGGAATTCTAGGTTTTAACTTTAAACCCTGAAAGGCATAATTCAGAGAATCATTTGAATCATGATATTATTTTTCCTTTCCTTTTGTTTATTTTTTTTTAAAGACACTACCATAATTAAATTGTTATTTACTATAAATGTAATAGGCGATGTTCTGGTTTAGTTTGCTAATTTTCATTGTTTCCATTGCTAGTTTGTCTGGTGGGCATGTAGTAGGTAATTTCTCTCCTCATGAAGCATTTGCCATTGGCGGAACGAATAGTGTGAGAGGTTATGAAGAAGGTGCTGTGGCCTCTGGCCGATCTTATGCAGTTGGCTCTGGCGAAATCTCTTTCCCCATGGTAGGTAGTGAGAAAATTTGTGTTATGTACTTATGTTGCTTGCCAATGGAAGAACATTTCTTGAAATATGCAGTGTATGTTCATGATGCTTAATTCCAGTTGTAACTGCATCACATAAGTTCTGCACAAGTTTTCTTGAATGCAATATAGATGACGGACTCCAGATAAGGGCTTAATGAATAATCTGGCTTGTATACAATCACACGAAGCAGATTCATGCATTTAGTGACATAATAAATTTAGAAAAAGAGTGGAAGTAACAGGACTTGAAACAATAGTAATTCACAGAAGTAGTGTTTAAGATGTTATGTCATGAATAGACTTGGATGAATATTTGAGTTTAATGTTTAATAAGTTTAGAGCTTTGTAAAATAGAAAAATGTACAGATGGCAGCTATAATCTGGGAGATACTACCCAAAATGATTGCTTTGCATTTTTTTTTTTTTGATAATTCATTTGTAACGAGAGGAAATTAAGAATGTGATGCTTAAGAATTACAGATGTGGAAATATGATTACAGGGTGGTGGTTAATCAGATAGTACTTGTCATGTTAAGAGGACAATTGCTTGTGATGTCATCAAGGCTGGATTTTTTCTGTTTGAGTTGTTGGGAAGCCAACAAATATGCATTTAATTTACCATCTCTGAAACCAGAGTGCTAGGGCAAGTGTGGTGAGATAAGAAAGAATTGAACAATATTGACATGCACTTCTTAGGAAGTTATGGGTAACATTTTTTGTTGGCAAGGTCCTTAATGGAAAGGAAAAGAAATTAATTTCAGGACATGTGAGAGAAATAAAGCTATATCGGTGCTTATTGCAAAGATAGTTGATACAGAACAATTTGGTGCATGATCCAAGTATTAAACTTTTATAGCCATTGATAGCATAGCCAATAAATTGGTATAGCTGATTAGTGAAAAAAGATTTTTTGTAGTTGATGTGGTTGGAATATATTATCTTTAGTTGAGGTGAGTTCTGAATGAAATTTTCAATAAAAATTTAAGAAATTTGTAAATTATTAAGTAACATTGTCATGACGCCTTGTTAGATTCACAAGGAATATAGTTTCCAAACTAATTTAAATGAGAACTAATATATGTTGATGGTTTATTTATTTATTTTATTTTTATGAAAGTAATATCTGTTGATGGTTGAGTTTGCTTTATAATTTGTTTTCTTAAAATTTAATTTAGAAGATTGAATCAATTAAAGATTTGTCAATACTAACATGTCTGGGAAATAGTAATAAAAATACAAATGTCATTCGTAGGAATCATAACTATTTGATCTGGAGGAGTTTATTTACTTGATGAAAATTGAACCTCTCGGTAAATAATTATATTATGAGGTTACCTGGTAGTCGTTGGCTAAGTGCTAATTGAGGTGGACTTGATCTAGGTTCTAGATTTTAAACTTACCAACCAGAGTGATCAATTTGGTAACGTGCCTCCCAATGCAAACTTATGATTTAATTTTTTGAAAATGGCTTGGCCATTTGTAATTTCTCTCCTTCCATTTGAAACTCTTCTGAAAATAATCCATATGTCGAAAGATATGGTGAATAATAATGGGTCATCTATTGCTGATTTTTTTTGATAAATTTGGATTACAGTAAGGTTTATTACTATTACTCAATATGAACCACACTATAAGTAGTGGGGTTGTAAATGTTATAAAAGACACTGAGAATTGTAGGAGGGGACAAGTCATAATTATACTTGTGAGGAGGTCAGAAGTTGTCAAATCTTTAAGAGGGGACCATTCCCCCAATTTGTCCTCTTCTTTGGTCAAAATGCTGCATTCACTGCCTGCAACAATAATTACTTCTGAGTTCCTTTGTATCGAAAGCTATGGGAGGATCAGATCAGATGAATATTTATAAATGTTTTGCAGTTTTGTTATTTTATTTGTCTTCTTTTGCAGTTGGGGCCAGTGGAAGGAGTTATTTTTACTGACTATGGAACAGACCTTGGATCAGGCCCTACTGTTCCTGGTAGGTTTGTTTATAGTTTGGCCCCACATTTTTCATGTTTTACAGGTTGGATGAGTAGGACTTTTAAATATGGGAGCCTTATCGTGTTTCTTCATTTGTTCTACTTCACCTCCCTTCTTTATTAGGTGATCCTGCTGGGGCAAGGTTGAAGCCCGGAAGTGGATATGGATATGGGTTTGGCATCCGTGTGGACTCGCCATTGGGACCATTGCGACTTGAATATGCATTTAACGACAGGCAGGCTAAGAGATTTCACTTTGGGGTTGGTCACCGGAACTAAATCCTTTATATATTGTAGTATCCCTTGCTGTAGTTACTGATTTTATTTTTATGTCGGAGAGGCGTACTAGTGCTGGTGAAATTATTTTTGTTTACATAGTTTTGGTAAATTAGCACTGGCCAGATAAACACCCAGCAGTATGATGATTTGTTTGTCAATTCCAAGTTTCAGCATTTATTTGTAAAAACTTGCATTTGGGGTATATTTGCATACACTAATATTATCTACAGAATCAATGTCATGGGCCATATAAGTATTGGTTAGTGAAATCTTTTATAATTATGTTAAAAGTATGAGAATGGAATATTCTATTTTCATTAAGAATTTGAAGGAGAGTTTGATTTTCATTAAGTGAGTTCTTCACTTGTTTGAAAACTGACCTTGTACTCTTGTACCATATCTTTTTACTTCTTCTAACCTGCTTCATGTACGAACAAGTGTCTGTAAAAAAATTAAAAATCTAAATTTGCAAACAGAAATAATAACTTCAGTTAAATTCTTTTTCATAGTTTCATGTTGGAGAATGGAGATTCTATACAATTATGCTAATTTGGATTACTCTTAAAATAATCATATTTATTCATAGAGCATGCGTTGACAATCTACAATTCAATTTCTCGAACTCAAAGTTACTATATAGTATTAGAGTTGTCATGGTGAGATAAAAAAGGAAAAAAGTATCCAATTCTTTATATCACTAAGTTTGTCAAGATTATCAT
Organism: Acer saccharum; assembly: GCA_030490815.1. NCBI lineage: Eukaryota > Viridiplantae > Streptophyta > Magnoliopsida > Sapindales > Sapindaceae > Acer > Acer saccharum. Next base: position 36,761,575 of record CM059868.1, on the reverse strand, counting down.
TAAAATGGTTAAACTAACTGTTAGTCGGTTAGGGTTTGTTTGTTTTTTCCACTTAGAACTTAATACGTCTGAATTGAACTCATTAATTTTATTTATTTATTATTTATTTTTTTTAAGTGGTCAAACAACTTAAGAATATCAAAAAATATATTTTTTTAAAAAAGTAAGAAATCCTGACTTTTAATTTAATTCCAAATCACTGGATTACAATTAAAATATTCTTTTCCAAGTCTATCCTTTCAAAAAAGATATATTTATAAATTTATCATAATTTGATATGATGTATAGTGCTTTCTTTTAATATATATATACAGTTTTTTTATTATCAGTTCGAACTGACAATAAATATATCAGGATGAAGAATGTGAACCACTACTTGTCAAAACTTCTCCATAATTTGTGGTCCACATTTTTCGTCCTGATATATTTATTGTCAGTTCGAACTGATAATAGAAAATCTGTATATATATATTATTTTAAACGGATTTTAGAAAGAAAAAAAAACCCCATAATCACTTTTCATAGAGACTGGTGTATACAATTTAGGAACCTATATATATATATATATATATAATAACCATTTTTTTTAATGAATAACCCTTTTTTTAAAAAAAAAAAATTAGGTTTCCGGTGCATTAGATCTAGGAAACCAAAAAACAAAAATGATGTCCTCAATTATATGCATTTGAAACGTGGACAACTTGCAAAATAACTTGATTTTTTTTTGTTGACAATAAATTGAACTTGAACTTTGTTTACAGAACATGCAAAATCTTATAAAAAATGTGCATGTTAGAGGATCTCCAATGCAATGCTAAATTATTGTGTTAATGCTATAATTTAGCACAAAGTAAAAATAAAAATAAAAATGCTCTAACACGTGCTAAAAGCTGTGCCAAATTTGGCATATATTATACTTTGTGCCAAAATTGGCACAGTGTATAGCATATGCCAATTTTGGCATAACAATAAATGCAGCTACATTTATTGACTTTTTAAATTTTAAATAGTAAAAATTTAACAAATTTGATAGGGAAAATTGAGATTGAAACAATTTAAAAAAAATATTCAATGCATTCATCGAATGCATTGGTTGTATTTGTTGATTTTTATAATTTTAAATAATAAATAATAAAAAATAGCATATCTAATAGAATTTTGTATTGGAGTACAATGCTAAAATGATGTGCCAAATATAACATTTTACTATTTTTTGTGCCAAATTTAGCATTGGCATTGGCATATGCATTGGAGATGGTTTTAAATTACTTCTTTTAATTAGTATGAGTATAAATGTAAAATTTCTTATTTTTTAAAAACAAACATATTGAAAATACATTCAGATTTGAGGAAAAAAAAAAAAATAAGTCATCTAAGTTCAGATTTCAGTCTTTAGAAAATTTAGGACTGTTCAGTCTTCAGATAAAAAAAAAACAAATGACCTCTTAGTTTCATGTAGAGAAGTGTGACTATAAATAGTTATGTATTGTAACCGATTGACAATTAATCAAATCAATGAATTGGTAAAACAATTGCTTATGTTTCAAAAAATTTGCTTCTCAAAATATTTTCGTCTTCCTTAGCTTTCTAGGTTTTCTCTGGATTTACAAAGTCTAATTCTAAATAATTGGTATGCATTGTCTTTAAAAATTTTATTGTACTCTTTAGTAATTTGAATAAAGGTTAAAATTGTTATTAACAAAAATATTTAAAATGGAGTTTAAAATAATATTTGGTGGATTGCAAATAGCATCACTCATTGAGTTTTATTGTAAAGAGAAAGAATATCAAGTGAGTTAAATTACAAGAGTTGGTTACAAATATACCATATTACCATATTTACATAACATGTAAAATTATTAACGTAGAGGGTTTAAAAAAAATAAAATAAATGATTCACTTTTTTAATAAAGAAAAAAAACTTAATTCCTTGGTTAAGCCTGTGGAATTGTAAATTCATTTTTCTAAGTAGGAACTTAGAGCTTGTTTGGTTGTACTTTTGAAAAACCTCTATTGGTAAAAGATCTACTTGTAGTAGATCTATTAGAAATAGAGTTTTTGAAAAAATAAATTATATGGTGGTTGGGTTGGGAATGGTGGTTCCGGTTGGAGAGGTATGGGAGGTGGTAGGAGTGATATGGTGGTTGTGAGCATTGATGGTGGCGGATTGATAGGAGTGATATGAATGGTGGTGAGCATGGGTGGTGGTGGATTGGTGTTTTTCTGAAATGAATTCTCTTTGTGAAAGACACGTAGAGATTGAAGTTCATTCCTAATGGTGTGGAGGGTATTTTGAATTTGTACGAAGATAGACTCATGATGAGTTAGGACTTCATAGATTTCATTACGAAATCGTGTGTCCATGGATTCGAACTGCTTTGATACCATTGATATGTTAATAGAAGAACATGGGATAGATTGTTTGGTTGGTAGACTTATTTTATTTTATTTTTATTATATATATATAAATGTCTATTTGGAAAAGCACCTCTCCGTGAGTTCTTGCCTAGTAAAGGTTTAAACTATACTAACCTTTACTCAATTTAAAATAGACAATCTCAAAAGTCCAACCAAACAACTCAAAAAAACTCAAATAGACGTTTGTAGACCTTTTAAGGCAGTAGAAACTCAACCAAACAAGCACTTAATTTAGGATTGTGTTGGGTTCACCTAATTACTTAGGGGTCGTTTGTTTTTTTTCCACTTAAGACTTAATGGGTCTGAATTGAACTCATTAAGTTGTTTTGTTTGTTTTTTTTTAAGTGGTCAAACAATTTAAAAATATCAAAAAACAATTTAAAAAAAAGAGTAAGAAATCCTGACTTTTAACTTAATTCCAAATCACTGAATTATAATTAAAATATTTTCTTCCAAGTTCTATCTTCCAAAAAAAGATATATTTTAAAATTTATCCTAATTTGATATGGTGTAGAATTCTTTCTTTTAACGTATTTCTTATTTTAAAAGGCTTTTAGAAAAAAAGAATGAAAAAAAAAAAACCCTAATCACTTCTCATATTAAAATTTTCCTAGGATTAAACAATTGAATTTCTCTCCTACCAAATCATGATAAGAACTTTTTAATTTTTAATTTTTAATTTTTATCTACGTGTGGTAGTTATAGAACTCTTTAAACATAATTTAGAATAATAATTTGTTATGATTGTTATAGTTGCAGTTATATAATTTATCAAATATTCTTTTTGTGGTTGTAATTGATATTGAGTAGATTTCGTGGCTTGAAGAAGTTATAGAATAATTGTTTATATATATATATATATTTACCGGTGTATATAATTTAGGGACCTATTTAAAAAAAAAAAGGTATCTAGGAACCTTTAAACAAAATAAATAAATAAATAAATAAATAAATAAATAATAATTTGGTTTCTGGTTGCATATGATCCAGGAAACAAAAAATAAAACAAAAAATAAAATAAAAAATAAAATGGTTTCTAGAATTATATACTGGATATTTGGACAATATGTAAAATTGAATTTGAACTTTTTATTATTTATTTATTTATTTATTTTTTATTTTTTACAATAAATTGAACTTGAACTTTGTTTGCAGAATAACATGCAAAATTATATTTCTAGATGAATTTTTTGTATTGTTAAATTAAACTTTGTTTGCGGAAGAACATGCAAAATCTTTTAAAGAGTATTGCATGTGAAATTACTTCTTTTAATTAGTATGGGTATATATGTAAAATTACTTCTTTTCAGACAATTTTATTTTTAAAAAACAATCATGTTGACAGTACATTCAGATGTGAGGAAAAAAAAAAAAAAAAAAACAAATATGTCATTCAGATTCAGGTTTCAGTCACTATTCAGTCTTCAGTAAAATTTATGATTATTCAGTCTTCAGACAAATAAACAAATGACCCCTTAGTTTGTATGAGTTTTAAATTTTTAATGAACACTTGAATTCATTAAAAATCAATACGGTGCTCTTTGGAACTATTTTTAAAAATGGTTTTCTATTTTCAAAATAAAAAACAACTTTAATGTTGTTTGTTTACACGCTTTACAAAACTGTTTTTGAAAACAAAGAACTTTTTGAAATGCATAATTAAAAAAACAACTTTTTATTGTTATTCACCATTTTTAAAAACATCATTTCAAAACAAATCACAACTTTTCCCGTTAAACAACTACTTTATTCATTTTAAAAACAACAATCAAACACTTTTATATCATTTTCCGCTTTGAAAAACTACTTTAAAAAAAAAAAAAAACAACTAAACACATTATATTTTAAAAAACATTATTTTTAAAATATGATTTCCATTTTAAAAATAATTTTCAAAAACACTATTTTAAATACGATACCAAACACGCCCTAATTTCTCATTTCCTTATTCAAAATTTTTAACAAGTAAAGAGGACCCGGGAGAAATGAACCAATCAAGTGTTTCTTGTCAACTGTCATGCTCTTATAATTAATTTGAAATCTTAAAATCAACCAAGTTCTCAGGTGATCATGGGAAGTGTTGAAAATTAATTCATTAAAATATGGGTGGGTTTGTATGGACATTTATGAAAATCAATTGTTGTAGCACCATTATTAATTTTTTATTAATTTTAATTTTAATTTTTTATTGTATATCGCTAGTTAGTTAATAGGGTAATTACCCTAGTGGCCATCGACTTTTGCCACCACTATCAAAATGGCCATAAAATAGGGAAATGGATGGAAAATGACCATTTTTGGCAAACATTAATGTTACACTAATGACCATTCCATCCAATTCCATCCAATAAGTGGTATTTTGGAAAATAAGGGGATGACATTAATTTATTTTAGATGTTTTTTGGAAATCAATTTTTTTTTTTTGTTTTTTGAAACAAATAATATATTCAATGTGTATATACGTATAGTATATCTCATATATATATATATATATATATATATATATATATACAGTCTTTCTATTATCAGTTCGAACTGACAAAAGTTATATCAGTTCCTTGTATGTGGGTCACTGGATTTAAATACTTTGACTGACAAGTACATACAGCCAAGTTAAAGTATTTAAATCTAGTGGCCCACATGCAAGGAACTGATATAACTTTTGTTAGTTCAAACTGATAATAGAATTTCTGTATATATATATGTGTTAGGATTCCCGTTGTTTTTAATTGGCTTATTTCGTGATCAAACCACATGTGGGGATGCTTTGTAAGGGTAGCTTAGATGTTGTTGTTATTGCTTAGGCCCTTTTGAAGACCTCATTATTGACAAGCACCAAAGGTAATATTCTAAGTGCTTACTTGTCTTGAAGAGATAGTGCACACACTCACAACTCATGCATATGGTTAATCCTTGTATGTTGTGTGTCTTATATGTGTGCCTTAATGCTCATTAACATCTCTTCTTGCATGTTAGGTTGATTGCATCTTGCATTGCCCATTGCCTTGTCATGCATAACCTTGGGATTCCATCTTTGCAAAAGGCGCTGTTCAAAGCGCTCTACAGAGCGCTGTTCGAACAGCGCCCCTCATACCTGATGCAATTAATTCCATTTAAATGCATCAGGTCTGATGCATTCTACATGGGCGCTGTACGAGCGCTGTACAAAGCGCTGTTTGTACAGCGCCTCTCTGTTTTCTCGTGAACACAGAGCAAGGGCGCTGTACAAGGGCGCTCTACGTACAGCGCCTAAGGCAAATAGTGAGCCAACTTATCAAAACGACCCCACTTTGATTTGGCCCCTTATATATATGCCACTTTGACTTTAGGTCAATTACAAGAGTTCATATTCAGATTTCATACTTAGGAGATTTTTCAAAGAGAAGAAAAATTCCAAAGAACTCATTTTTAATTACTCAAACACTTGTTCCATGATCATCAATCATCATCTAGCATCATCTTAGATCATCTAGATGACATCTTGCATGGATTCTTCATCATACTTTGCTTGGTAAGCTTTTCACTAATATCTTACATATTTTGTGTTTCTCTTATCTAGCAATCTCAATTTAATTACTTGTATGTGATTTTATATTTGTTGAATACAAGATTGAGATTAGTATGATGTATGTTTGAGAAGTTGTATTGTGCTAGCATATTAGGTTTTGTGCTTGATATTGATTAGCTAAACTAATTGACTTGTCATTTAGTTTTGATATCTAGGATTGTTCTTAATTGCATATTAATCATCTTAGATAAGCATATAGGGTTTCCCTTGCTCTATGTTGCATTTTGGATATTCACATATATTCACTTAGGGTTGTTTTCTCTTCTAGAGAAAGTAAGTCTTGTGTGTAGCAACCGGGATTAGGTTGCTTAGATCGCAAGCAAAATTGGACTAGGTTCACTCATACCGGGATTAGGTAGGTGTGTGATTACTTCCGGGATTAGGTTGTAATCGTTTGCACATTTAGTGGATTCGAGGTTCGAGTGTGGCTTACTTACATAGCCCGTGGTTTTTCCCGTGAGGGTTTCCACGTAAAAATCAAGTGTTAATTTAATTTTCGCACCATATTACACTTGCTTGTTTATTTTATCTTGAGGGTAATTTCGTAATTTTGACTAACACGAAAAATTGGGTAAAAAGCGTAAAATCTATTCACCCCCCCTCTAGATAGTTTTATACACACCGTGCTATAATTAGTTTCAATATGCATGTATGTATGTATTTCTTTTTTGAGAAGATTAAAACTACAAAATCTAAAAATTCTAAAATATATATTTGAGATAAGTTGAAAAGAAATATATATATATATATATATATATATATATATATTTTCTTTTTTGAGAAGATTAAGGCTATAAAATCAAAAAATTATAAAAAAACATATTTGAGATAAGTTGAAAAGATATATATATATATATATATATATATATATATTCTTTTTTGAAAAGATTAAGGTTACAAAATCTAAAAATTCTAAAAAATATATTTGAGATAAGTTGAAAAGAAATATATATGTATATATATACATATATATATATATATATATGTATATATATATATACAGTCTTTTTATTATCAGTTCGAACTGACAAAAGTTATATCAATTCCTTGTATGTGGGCCACTGGATTTAAATACTTTGATTGACAAGTGCATACAGCCAAGTCAAAGTGTTTAAATCCAGTGGCTCACATGCAATGAACTGATATAACTTTTGTCAGTTCAAACTGATAATAGAATTTCTGTATATATATATATATATATATATATATGTTTGAGATATGCTATACATATATACACACTAATATAATTATTTGTTTCAAAAAACAAAAGAAAAAATTGATTTCCAAAAAACATCTAAAATAAATTAATGTTATCCCTTTATTTACCAAAATGCCATTTATTGGATGGAATTGTATAGAAATGGATGGAATTTGATGGAATGGCCATTAGTGTAACAATGTTTGCCAAAAATGGCCATTTTCCATCCATTTCCCCATTTGGTGGCCATTTTGATAGTGGTGGTAAAAGTCGATGGCCACTAGGGTAATTACCCTATTAACTAACTAGCGAAAAATGCTTGCCAAAAATGGCAAAAGTGGCCATTAACAATGTTTGCCAAAAATGGCTATTTTCCATCTATTTCCCTATTTGGTGGCCATTTTGATAGTGGTGGCAAAAGTTGATGGCCACTAGGGTAATTACCCCTTAGTTAATTGAGCTTAATGTTAAACTTTAATTAGTTAAGAAAAAAAAAAAATATCTGACAATTGATTTGTCATTATCATGTCACTCACCATATCACCTCATAAATTATACGGTAAAAACAAATTATTTGTTATATTATTTGAGTTGATTTTTTTGGCTAAATTTTTTGGATGGTTTTATCGATCCAATAGATTTTCATGAATTTGAAAGAAAGTTCATCATGAATTTCAAAACTAATAGCAAGGTCACTTACAATTATACATAATATCTCTGTAGCATAATCAATTATATTTATCAATTTTTGTTTTTATATTATTATTATGATTTATGCACTACATGCCAAATTTGTAAATTCAAATTTGAACTTAAAAATCTTTATAATAAATTCATCATGAGTACAAATAAATATAAAGTTTTGTAAAAATCTTTTAAGGTAATGGACACTAATTAATAACACAGTTTTATTTATTTATGCTCTACATCAGTGAGATATATTTATTTATTATGATTTATGCACTACTTAGAAATTTAGTCTTACAAATAATAATTCATTAAATTGAGGTGTTATTAGTTAATTTCTAACATCTTATACAAAACAAATTTGAAAATCCAGAAGGATGATAACATCTTTTAATTACGAGATAAATTCGATTGAATTCTTCAATCCTATTTACTGGATTATAACTGTAATACCCGGAATTGTCTTTTGGAAAAAAAAAAAAACGAATAAAATCTTAGAAATCTTATGGAAATATAAGGAGTTGACTTGTAATAATGAGATTTTATTAGTTTCCTATTTAATTGATTTTGGGTTAGAAACCTATTGGACTCTCTCTCTATATATACACATTATTTTCCCAAAGAAAAAAAAAAATAAATAAATGGAGAGATGTCCGTTTGCCCTATATGCAAAGGAAGAAGGATTTTAAGCTTTGATCATTGGGTTAGTGATTTATCTTTTACATATATGATTTTCGATGATTTTATTGGGGTTTTGATGGACATTATATATGTATGAGAATTAAGGTATGACAGTAGAGACAATTTGGAAATACAATTGTTTTTATCGATGATTCTTGTGTTTTGGTTTTTGATTATGAAAATAGATATCTTTGCAAGTGTTTAAAAATTCGTTTCACTCCAAAATGTCAAAAACACTATTTTGAGTGTATTTTCAAAGTTAGGCGTGAAGAATTGAATTTTGTTGTTGTTGTTGTTGTTGTTGACAATATCTATTAATTCAGAACCAGATTTTTTTTTTTTTAAAACTTTCGCCATTGGTAGGATTTGAATTGCTGACCTGAAAGTCATTTGTCGAAGAACTGAAATTTCTCTATTTTAACAGTATAAACTGATTTCGAAAATTATTTGGCAGGCTTAGACTTTTTTAAAAATTATGAAATTTAACACACTGAAAGTTTTATATGTCTAGTATCCATATGTTAAATTTCGTGAAATTTCGTGATTTGTAGATTTGTATATATTTAGTTAAAAAATTTCAAACTATGAAGGGTCATGGCTGGAATTTTTCTGACAGATTTATAGGACCTGAAAATAAATTATTTTTAAAATAGTATTTGATACTAAATTCATTTGAAATAATTACAGGAGATAATTGTATCTGCCAGCCTTAGATATTTTAGATGTTTTGATGAAGGGAATGATTTATTAAAAAACCGAGAGTGAAGGTTGTTCGGTTCTGATATTTATGTTGTTGTAATATTTAGATACTATTAGGAATGCTTGGTCGACGTTGCTGATTTCTCTGTTTTATATTAGGAATGTTATAGCTAATATCTCTCTAGTCACTGATTCTTCTACCCCTGTCAATCTCAATTTTTTTATTTTTTTTTTCTTCCAGATTCTTGTATTAATAGCAGTTGACTTAGGCTTGTATATTTAGTTGTTCAGTAATATAATCAAATATACACAAACCATTTTTCTGGTTCAACATTTATCATATGGTATCAGAGCGCTCTTGTTGCGCATAGTCACGCAATTCCGTTGGCTATTTCTTGTTGTGGCAATCAATCCATTGCCGACAATCCTTTCTCTATTTTATTGTCCATTTGTTCTAGATTTTTTTTTTTTTTTCACCATGGCTGGAGCTATAGAAGCAAACAATCCATATCATTTGCATCACTCTGACAACCCAGGTTCTATATTGGTGTCTCAACATCTGACCGGTGAAAATTATTCGACTTGGAGCAGAGCAATGATTTTGGCTTTAAGCGCGAAAAATGAAGTTGGGTTCATTGACGGTTCGATCAAGAAACCAGACTTGAAAGATTCAAATGACAACCTATGGGATCATTGCAACAACATGGTAAAATCTTGGATCCTTAATTCTCTTTCTAAAGAGTTAGCAAGCAGTGTTATTTATGCAGATTGTGGATCTGAAATTTGGTCCGACCTCAAGGAGCGTTTTTCTCAACTTAAGGCTCCTCATCTTTTTCAAAATGAAAGAGATATCATCTCCTTAAAACAAGAGCAACTATTTGTTATTGCCTATTTTACGCGATTGAAGGCATTATGGGATGAACTTTCAAATTTGCAAACTTTTCCCATCTGCACATGCACTGCGAACAAGGCAATTGTAGAATATCAACATGTTAGGATTTTGAGTCTAGTTGGCATTATTCTATATTAAAACGTTATTTGCTTTGTATTGTTTAGTTGTCCTAGTCGTGTGGTTTATCAATCTTCAAAGAAGATGGACAACGGTTTAAGCAAAGTGATACCTTCGTACGAGGAAAGCGCCATTGACTACAAAGGTAATAAGACCTCTCTCCTCTTACAAGGTTTAGGCACACACACGCACAATTCATTCATAAGTGTCCCTACATCATAGTCCCAAATTAGTATAACACATTTACATGTTTTAATATGCTCATGCATTGATCTCATATTACTATACATTGTAGAAATGCATGTATTAGGACTATGTCTAGGAAATTGCATACTTGTGTGATCTTGTATTTATTTATTTGTGTATAAGTGTATTTGGACTTGAATATGCTCTTAAATGATTCCTTTTTGAGTTCCGGTCGTTTTAGATACTCACTCATTAGATTTCGAGTTTAAACTAGGAAGTTACGAAACTTTACGTTCTCTTACAATGCGTTGTCTTCGTCTTCGTATATCAAGTCGAGTTCATATCCAATTTTCAAAGTTTCGTAGTCGTCCTTGTGTGTTAGTGAGTTACAATTCGTAATCCGGAAACGAATTTGAATTCTGAGTTCAGAGGCCAAAGGACTGTCGAAGAACGCGAGGAGAAGAATTAAAGGAGAAAGGCCAAACTTGGGAGGCTTTCCGTGGGGGCGCGTGGCCACCACGGGAAGGAGGCCTCTCGTCCTCCCCGTGGTGGCCATGCGCCTCCATGAGGACAACCAAGTTTTCCATTCCCTTTTTTTTTTTTTCCCTCCCAATATCTTTTAAATATTCCCTCTCTCTCACTTGTTCACATATAAGAAGAAAATTTGAAATTAGAGTTGAAATTTTCTCTCCAACTTTCTCATCTTCCAAATACCATAACTTTCTCATTATGACTCCGAATTGAGTGATTCAAGTTGGAGAATCTTTGTAATCAAGTCCTCTACCTTCTCCAAAAGAGTTTGCAGCTGTTTGATCAAATTTTGTGGTGGTTCTTCAATGAAAACCGAAACTGCACGGGATTCTTAGGTGTTGAACTAAACTTTGTGATTTCATCTTTTATGATCTTCAGTTACCTTGGGTTTTCTTCTTCTATATGTATGTGTTACTATGATGAATGCTATTGAGAAGGATAGCTTCAATTAAAAGCTAATTTGATCATGATTAGATTCTTGAATGTGAGTTAGGTTTTCTAAACCTATGTTTTCACATGCTTATGAGTTGTATTATGATTAGCTTTGTATTTAGGAATATTTGTGCATTCATTATTGATATTCTAATGATAAATGATTCCTGGTTGTGCTATGTTTCATTGATTGATCATATTCGAAAATAGCACATGTTTTTGTATGTTTTAGAGCTTTGATTGGATTCATTTAATTGATATTTAAATACATGCTCTAATTGTCTTTTAGAAGAAGTTTGAAGATATTATCTCACTTCTATAGGATTTTAATTTATGTACTAAATGCTTGTATATGTGCTTCATGAACATGTTTAATATCAAGCTTTAGTTGCATGAATCAAATCTAGAATTAAAGTGTGTTTGGTGATTTGGCACACTCTAGATTTCGGTTTTTATGCAATCATGACCTAGACTATTTTTGTTGTGAGCTTTGTTAACTAAGTCTAGTTCTACATGATTTGTACATGATCCATACATTTAATATGTTCATGCATCATCTTGTGTAATTGCATCATTTGGATTTCAAACTAGAATATCATACATTGTGTGCTCATTGTCTAATTCTAGTTTCCATAGTTCATATTGATCATATGTCCTATGTTGATTGTGCTTGCATCATTTGCATCACATAGATCACTTGCCTTGTAAAAGGTGGAAGTCTTGGCTAAGAGTGTGAGACTCTAAGTAAGTCCGAGCAAAGTCTTGTCTAGGAGTGTGAGGCTCCAGTTAGATAAGTAAGGGAAGTCTTGGTAAGGGGTGTGAGGCTCTAAGAAGTCCGAGCAAGAAAAGTCTCTTGTTGTTGAGTGATTCTTCAACATAGAGTAAGAGAAGTCTTGACAAGAGATGTGAGGCCTCTAGTAAGTCCGAGCAAGGATACTCTCTAGAGGCATTCAATGTGTCTAGGTTAGAGAGTAGGCAAGTTTCTCTCTAATGGGAATAGATAGGAGGGATATCCAATAGATTATGATACATAAGAGTTGGTCACATTTGAGGGTGTACTTTTATTTAACTAGTGAAAAACATTTTACCGGTGGTTATGGATTCAACCCGTGGATGTTTTCTCTTCGGAGGTTTACCACGTTAAAAATATCATGTGTCAAGTTTTTCTTTCTTATTTAATTTGAAAAAAATTGATCTTGATTGTATTGTCATTTATTACATTCTTATGAGACAAGATCTTTGATTGTTTTTGTATCTATTCTATGTATTTGTACTCTTGAGACATTTATAATGAATACAAATACTTATTGATTTATGTATTTTTGGTATAACCTCCTCCTGCAATTCATAGGTTATGCTTGATCTATCAATTAAATATGCTTATCAATAGTCTATGCATGCTTGTTTGTGTTTATTGAGGTGTGATATAAGCTATCTAGAGGAACAAACTTTTGTTTGTTTCAAGGGATTGAAAAAGGCCTTAAAACCTATTCACCCCCCCTCTAGATATGCTTAAGGCAATTTAACCGTGATTGTATTTATAATTGGTATCAGAGCGGGTCGTTAGAAGGCACTTGACGAGATCCGGATTATACTCATGTGTGAATTGCTAGGATTTTGAAATATGGTTCTACAAGATGACGTTATGACCGAAGGGGCTTCCAACTCAAGGCCTCATTTTCAATTCGTTCTTTAATCAACACTTTAATACGTAATTGTTTGTGTGACGCGTGGTAGATTTTATTTAATCCAAAAATCACCATCAACAATTGGCACTAGAAAAAGGGGCGTACGTTTCAATACTAGGATTCAAATAACCCCAGAGACTTGTGAGAGACATGCATGTCCAATAGCAGGGATGGGAGTCGATCCCCACACAATATTGACACCCATTGCAGCGTTAACTCCTCCAATCCCGTAGATGCTAATGCTGACGGTGAGGGTGTGATAATTTCCACAGACACACCTGCTAGCATCGCTCCAGGTGTATCCAACAAATCCAGGAGTCTTTACGTAGAGTGATCAATGACGCAGCTAGGCAAAGGATCAATATAACCGCAACCACCAACCTAACGTTTCTTTACCGGCTATTAACCCTAACGGTAACGCAAGACCCTAAACTACGCTCCGAGATTGTGGGTGTAACACTAGGAGCGCCGCGTAAAGCAGATTTAGACAAGGCAGATCATCGCGGAAAAAGGGGGTACCAACAGAGAAGGGATTACCACCAAGATGACTAGAGTCCTAAGGGAGACGATCACCAGTGGGATCGGGATCTTGCTAGGCGAGATGATCGTGAGGATCAATACGACAGGTATAAAGGTATGATCTAATGCAAATGCAATGAACATATCAACTCCATCTACATACTCTTTTGACAACCTATTCTTTGTCATCCACGACTTATCCATTACGATTATATTAACTATAAATCCCGAAATCATTAACAAGGAAACATAAAAGAGTGTAGTAAGATTCTCATTCTCTTGTTTACTTTTCAGGCTTTAGCAAAATTCTTGAAATTTCAAATTTCTTCTCTAAAAATGTTTGATTGTTTACATTATGTAGTTAGACAATTAATCTTCCCAACTAATCCTTAGATTTCAATGTCAAACAAATATAAACATGCCTATCACCTAAACTTAAAAATTGAAACTTATAAAACAAAGAAATAAAAAATAATAATAAAGTGATTATGCATAATAATAATGATAACTATATATGATGATGCAAAGATTCTAATTTGAAATAATCTCAAGTAGGTGTATTTATCCACACCCTTTACTAATTATTATATGACATTGAGATAACTAAAGGCGCGTCCTGTAAGTATTTTTCGGTTGTTGTTTTTCAAAAATAAAAATGAAAATGAAAACAGTGTTTTTGGTTTCAGTTTCAAAATCCGAAAACGCGTCTAGTAGCATATACCAAAAGTTGTATTCTGAAAATGAAAACATAAAAAACGCGTTTGGTAGATTAACTGAAAAATATCAAAAAATATCAATAATTCATCCCAAATAATTATCAATAATTATCAACTGAGTCATATTTTTTATTAAATAAAAATTTAAAATATTAAACCTTTTATTTTATTTTATTTTATTTTTATTTATTTAGCATCAAATGACAATGAATATCTCAGATCAAGTGTTGGCTTTTGAAGGCAAGTAAATTAATTATAATAGTATTCTCTATTGATCGATCAACAAACATGTAAACAAAATCAACATCAGCTGGGAATCAATTGCTAACAAAATCAATTCAAAATCAATTGATAACAAAATCAATCCCAACAAAATCAACACCTTTTAATTGATAACAAAATCAACATCAATCCTAAAAACACTCAGCTGGGAATCCCAAAAACAATTGATAACAAAATTATTTCTTAAAATCAATATCAATTGATAACAAAATCAATACCAAAAACACTCAGCTGGGAATCCTATCAAATACCTTTTAATTGCAAAATCTGGGCATACCCAGAAACTTCAACATGTAAAGAAAGAGAAAAAAAAAAAAAAACCGTAGTTAATCAAACTTGTAAACAAAGAAAAATAGGCTTTTTGAAGGCAAGTAATATTATTCTCAATTGATAGATCAAATAGGCTTTTTGAAGAAGAAGATCGGAAGAAGAAGAAGAAGAAGAAGAGGAGATCAGTGGGTTGATCTGCGTTTGGAGGAGCAAATGGGCGGCAAAGAATGAGCATATCAGAAGAAGAAAAAGAGATTGGCGACGGCTAGGAAGAAGAAGAAGAAGACGAAGAGAAGAAGATCATCTGTTTAATGAAGAAGAAAAAAAAATGAGTTTTTTATTTGTTGAAAAACAAAATGGAAAACATCTTTTAGTTGTTTTTCAAAATTTCACTTCTAACACCGGTTTTGTTTTTCATTTTGTTTTTGTTTTTTTGAAAAAAAAAAAAAAATGAGTTTTTTATTTGTTGAAAAACAAAATGGAAAACATCTTTTAGTTGTTTTTCAAAATTTTCACTTTCAACACCGGTTTCGTTTTTGTCTTTTTGAAAATAAAATGAAAAACGGTTAACGAACACGTTTTTGAAATAGTTTTTAGAAAACAAAAACAAAAACACCCTTTTTAGGTGTTACCGGACAGCCCCTAAAGTTCTTTTTTATTACTATCTAAGCATATGTAGATGCTAGACTCTTGATTTATATAGAAACATTGCTGCTTTAACCGAGTCTAACAATTGAGAATTTTATATTTAGTTATGGACCTTTGATTTTATTTTTTGGTTAATAGTTTTTTATAGTCATTGTCATTTCACTCTTGGAAGGCAGCTATATAGAAAGCAATTGGATATTGATGTTTTGTTATGGAATAAAGTCACAAATAATTGACTCTTATTTTTATTAAATTTCAAAAGGAGATTGGATTCTAATAAATCATTCGCTATCAAATTACATAATGAAATGTGAAATAAATTAATAAAAAGTAATGAACTAATAATTTGTTTATTCCTCTCAAGGAAGAAGAAACCATTATCTAATTGGACCCATGTGACTAGGGCCGTCCCTAGGGGTAGGTCCACGAGGCAACCGCCTAGGGCCCCCGTTTTCAAAGGGCCCTAAATTTCAGTTCTAAAATAAATATTGTGTATTTTAGTTTGAAAATAAGTCTGGAGGTCAACATATATATATATATATATATATATATATTTTAAAAAACAACCCATATGTCACATTATCACTTATATGCGGATATGCCCATATTATATATATATATATATATATATATATATATATATATATGTTTTTTTTAAAGGCCCACCAAAGAAACACAATTATTATACTTACCACATCCACAACAGATCAAATTGCATATTAGATATTTGAAAAAACAATTTGAAATCAATTCTATGGTTCTTGGAAGCTCTCTTCATGCGAAAATCAAGACACGAAATCTTAAGAATTCAAACAATTTTAAGTAATTCGCTTATAGAAGAGTTGAATTCATTGGAAAGTTGGGGGGGGGGGGGGGGGGGGGGGGGGGGGGGGGGGTCTCATTTTTATAATTTGCCTTGGGCCCCCAAAATCTCAGGACCGGCCCTGCATGTGACCTCAGCCCTTGATTTCAATTGTAATAATTTTTTATAATTGAGTTATTTTCACAAACAGTTTAACTTCATTACTGATTCTCACTAACAGCCACATTCAATCTTATTCAAAACTCTGGAGTTATACAACAGAGCAAAAACAGAGCCAACAACTGCAACAAAAGCCACCACCAGCCTAAGAACCCCACAACAACTAGAGAAACAAAACAACAAAAGGGCAAAAGTACCAGGAAAAAATTGCATAGTCTTTTGTTTACCTGTGTCAAAGAGACGATAAAGATGAGAGAAGGGTGTTTTTGCTAATGCGGCTGCTTCTAAGAGCTCTCACAATTTTTCAACTGAAATTGCTGGATTTGAGAGGTGAGAGTTAGGGTTCCTGCACTACACCTGTCAATCACAATTTCATGACATTCAATCAGTAACTAGATTGAAAACCAAAGAAACGAATCAAAGTCAAATCGACCAAAACTACAAGTTCAACGTATTGGAATCAAAGTTGGAGAGAAGATGAAGTTTGATTGATTCGAAGAAATGAATGGATTTGAGAGATGAGATTTAGGGTTCTTGAGAGATATATTTAGGGAAAATGTTGATCGATATTGATGGCCATCTAAAAAGTAAGGTTATGGGTTTTTTGACATATATGAATTTATGATGGTTTTGAAAGCTCATAAGGTTATAATGGTTTTTAATAACCATCATGAAGTAATGAGGGTTTTTAAAAACCATCATCAAGGCATGATGATTTATAAAAACCATCATGATTTTCCATCATCAATTGGCTTTTTTCTTGTAGTGGATGCAATGTGTGTGTGTGCCTAAACGCTTTGCAAGAGGAATGAGGTCTAAATATGCCTTTGATGTGCAACAATACTTACTCCTCTTGAAGGCTTCTCATTGCTTGATGTGTTGCCAATCTTCTTTGAAGCTTGATTAACCATGAACTTAAACAACTAATCAATACAAATGAAATATCGTTTTGACATGGAATTATGCCAACATGACTCAAAAACCTGACAATGGTATTAGGTTTGGGTATTGTATTTTGTGTATATATTGCCGAAGATTATAATTGTGAATTAAGGTTTATATATGTAAGGTCCGAATACTGTAACATCTCGATTCATGGAGTATCGGATTTGGGGTGTTACAATAACCAATGCCTATTGCCTCATTGAAAACATTGACCATCAACTAAATTCATTAAAAAAAAATTAAAAAAATTCAAAAGCCTTAATTTCAATGTAACAATTAACATGAAAAATACCCTAATCAATGATTTTATCATCAAATATCATCATTAGTTACATATTAATGCACATTATATTTTAGGTTCATGCACGCGAACACATAACTAACCTCTGTAAAGCATTTATATTGTATTTTTGAATTTATGGTTTCATATTGTATTTGAGAGCTTCTCCTTACAATCCACAAATTATCTATTCACACTCCAATTTAATTTTTTTTTTTTATTAATGACAATTTTAACTTAAATTAAAATTACTAAACAAGACAAAAAATTTAAAGACACTCCAAACTAATTAAATTATTAAAAAAAAAATTAGTAAGTTTTTTGAGTAATTAAATTACTTTTTTTATTTTTTTTATTTTTTTATTTTTTTTTATCTTAATGGTTAGTCTTGCTTGAGAAAGAATGGAGATAGAAAATTAGAGATATGTATTAGAGGAGAGAGAGAGTTTAATATGGTAATTAAAAATTTAGGAGAGAGTATTTAATATGTAATAATTAATCTAATGATTTAGAAGAGATAATTTTTTTTTTTAATAATTTAATTCAAAAAAGATAAAAAGGATAATCTTGTAACAAAATATAGTGTCTTCAGAAATTTTTAAAATTTAAATTTTGAGAAGAGAGTATTTTTAGAAAAGAAGTGTAAAAAGTAAAAATTGGATTGTCAAAAGAAGCTCTCATTATATTTATACTCATATAGTTAAAATTGCAAATGAACCCTTAAAATTTAAAATTACATTTTTACCCTTAACAATCATTTCAATCTGAAACTCCATTAGCTAAAGAAGAACATGACACGTTTATTAAATGGTTTAACACGATTATAGACAACCCAATTAGCTCAATCCTAATCAACAAAATTTGCTTTGTGTTGGTGTCATGACCCAAATTGTCACCTCACAACACCGAAGCACTACACGCGCATAATATCTACATCATCACAATCAATAAATCTATTTACATATGTTGGTAAATATACTTAGTTGGACTCCAACCTCTTACCACAAACATGGAATGAGAGGTGTTCACCACACCCAAGAGTACTGGATATACATATGTTCATGCTGTTTTTGAAAGTAAGCAAAAGGTTTGACATTCTAATAATAATGTCATTCACATTTACGTGGTTCACTAAGGGTCGTTTGTTTTTTTCACTTATAACTTAATGGGTCTGAATCATAATTATTAAGTTGTTTTGTTTGTTTTTTTTAAGTGAGTCAAACAACTTAAAAATACCAAAAATCAACTTAAAATAAAAAGTAAAAAATCTTGACTTTTAACTTAATTGTAAATCACTGAATTGCATTAAATGCAATCCAAAATCTTTTCTTCTGATACTATCCTCCATATATAACATATATCCAATTTCATCATAATTATATATTGTATAGAAATATTTATTTTAATATATTGCTTATTTTAAATAGCTTTAAAAATAAAAAAGAACCCTAATCACTTCTAATATTGGTGTTTAATATCAACAATTTATTATGATATTAGGGTAATGTATTTATATATTAATTTTTTTAGAGTGATTTGTGTGAGTTTTCCTGTTGCCCCTTTTATTTTTTTTTGTTTTTTTTTCTTAGTAAAGATAAAGTTTGTATGTAATCGAAGAAGAAGATCATGATCATAAGTGTTCATATATACTTATTGGATTGTTTTTATTCTATATTATATGTATAATTGTTTAATATGGGTATAGATGTAAAATTACTTCTTTTCAGACAATTTTATTTTTAAAAAACAAACATATTGACAGTACATTTAGATGTGAGAAAAAAAAAAAAAAAACATGTTATTTAGATTCAGGTTTCAGTCACTATTCAGTGTTCAGTAAAATTCAGGACTATTCAGTCTTCAGACAAAAAACAAACGACCCCTAAGATCTTATTTCCTACAAATTAAAAGAATATTCGTTTCCTAATCCAAGTATATTTCAAAAGTCAACTTATAATTTCAAAACAGTTAATGAATCAATATTAATGCTGAAAATTAAATTCTTGATCACTAGTTAAAATATGTACATTAACATATATGCATGCGTATTGCGTAGTATATAGGATATATATAATCTGCAAGCAGTACTGTTAATTGCTGCTGTACGCCCTTCATTAGAATTAGAACTTTTTTCTTAACTACATTTAGTGATAGAGGAGACAAGAAATTAATTGAATTAAATTAGTAGTAGTAGACCTGGCAATGGGTCGTGTTATTGCGAATTCGTGTTGTTTCGTGTTTGGGTTGTGTTAAAATTGCTCCACCCGAACCTGACCCGTTAGCTTAATGGGTTGAAATATACAAACCCAAAACCATTTGTTAAATTAATGGGTATCCCGACCCGGCCCGTTATAAAATATTATATTTGAGATTTATTAAAAATTTGTAAATAAATAGTATTGAAACATGATCAAACTCATGCAATCAAGTTCACCATAGGCACTTAAAACTTCCACACACAAAAAATCCACCATAGGCACTGACAATCAATCGAAAACATCTAATTTAAAAAATAAACAAGTCCAAAATAAAGAAAAATTGAAAATGAAATCTTCCATTAATCTTCCTCTTGAATCTTCAATATGTTACGATTGAGAATCTCAATCCTCATTTAGACCTAAAAGGTTAAATTACTTGTGTAAGATGTTAAGAAAAGAAGAATTAACATACATTTATAAATCCAATACCTTTGTAAATAAAATCATACCTTTGAATTTTCAATTAAGCATAACAGATTAACAGTAGCCTCGTTGTTCAAATTGAAGACATCTTCAATGAGTTCATCCATGTTAATATGAATAAAATATTAATTAGTATGTCGTGACTATACAAAGATTTTTTTTAATAACTATCATACACACATTAAAAAAAAAATGTTTATATTAATGGGTTATCGAATTAACGATTTTTTTTAGGGTGAACCCAAAACCGACCCATTATATTTCGTGTCTTAATGGGTTGAACCATTAATAACCCGATCCAATAAACTTGACCCACCAACCGCTATTTTCGAATGGATTTGAGTCGTGTTAATGGGTCGTGTAAAATTTTGCTAGTTCTAAGCAGTAGTATACTAGTATATACAGGGTTAGAAAGCCGCAGACATGTCATTGTAATGATCAGATAAAACAAAATATATGGCATGAAGTTTCATTGAATGTGTTGTCAATAGTAGCGGGGTGATCAACTTTATATGGAGCTGATAAAAAGCAAAATGATAGGGGCTAATATGTTTTTTTTTTTGTTTTCCGGTCAGAGTGTATATCAGTACAACTGTACAGTTTTGCATGTGAATATATATATATATATAGTTTTTCTATTATCAGTCCGTCCTGATATAAAATATATCAAGACGAAGAATGTTGATCATTAGATTTACATACTTTGACTCAAAGTGTATGCACTAGTCAAAACTTCTCCATAATCTATGGTTCACATTCTTCGTCATGATATATTTTATATCAGGACGAATTGACAGTAGAAAAACTGTGTATATATATATTTTGATAATGTCTATTAATCGGGACTAGGTATTTTTTTTTAAAGCTTTCACCATTGATAGGATTCGAGTCGTTGACCTATGGGTCATTTGCCCAAGCCCCAAGCTCGTCCATATATATATATATATACAATTTTTCTATTGTCAGTTCGTCATAATATAAAATATGTCAAAATTTCTCCATAATCTATGATTCACATTTTTCATCTTGATATATTTTATATCAGGTTGAACTAACAATAGAAAGACTATATATATAAGACTATATATATATATATATATATATATATATATAATACTTCTCTAATCAGGCCGTCTCCAGACATTTTGGGGCCCGAGTAATTTTATGATATTAACAAAAATTGGAGGCCTATATAAAATTATTATCATTAACATAAAAAATATTAAATAAATAATTCTTCATTTACCAAATACAATGTAATCCATATAAATTAAAACGAAAAAGATTTATCGTATCTAAAAACATAAAAAGAGAGAGCCAAAGAAGATTTTGATTCGTTTTTATTTTATTTATTTATTTATTTATTTATTTTTAATATTTAAACTAGAACAAAATAGACACAGAAAAGCAAAACAGAGCAGGAAGCAACGCGAAGCAAACCAAACTTAGGAAAGACAAGCCCTTTGATTCGTTTAGCACTTTAGTTTTAGGTCAAGGTGGTTGTTTTGAATTAATTTACTATTTGGTTTTGTTTTAAATAGTGTAGTGATATAGTCTTAGAATCACAATGACAAGTTTATTGGGCCTAAAGTTTTTTATTTATTTAATTGAATTAGTTCATTGGGCTGAAAAGGAAAATATATAAATAAAAGGGTTTGGAATTGGGCCCTATTTAAACATAAATATATTGGGTTCTGAGGCCCGAAAGAAGAAGAAATAAATTGGGCCAGTTGGGGGCCCTAGCAAAATGCTAGGTTTGTTGCCCCCATGGACTGACCCTGTGTCTAACCACAGTCACACATTCACAGTGGGCCCACAGTCCCATATTAATAAATACCCACATCCAATATGAATGTGTGGCTGTGGTTGGACGTTCTTAACTTATAATTTCAGGACGTCCTTACTAGATAACCACTATATATATATATATATATATATATATATATATACAGTTTTTCCATTGTCAGTTCGTCCTAAAAAAAAAAATATCGGGACGAAGAATGTAGACCATTAGATTTACATACTTTGACTCAAAGTGTATGCACTTGTCAAAACCTCTCCATAATCTATGGTCCACGTTCTTCATCCTGATATAGTTCACGTTCTTCGTCCTGATATATTTTATATTAGGACGAACTGATAATAGAAAAACTATATATATATATATATATATATATGTATATAATAGCAATAAGAAATTGGTTAGAGTGCATTTCTAGTCTAAGGGATATATTATTAAGAAATTCTGAATATTTGCAGTTTGGATCGGAGTAAACAGGTCGAACATTTTTTTCATATATATATATATATATATATATAATATGTTACTGTGTTGAATATGATTACGTTAAAATATGACTAAATTTTAATATGGTCACATATGAGTTAAAGTGATTATATCGGTACAACTGCATAGTGTTACATATAATTATATATATATATATTGTGTTGATGTGATTACGTTAAAATATGACTAAATTTAATATAGTCACATATGAGTTGATGTGATTACGCCATACAAAGCGTAAACACACTAGGTAAGGATGATCATAATGGTTACACCGATGCACTAAAGGAGACCTGTATATATTCAAAATGAATATCAATACCTCCAATTTGTACTCGTGAAATAAATAAGGGTAGCCCACATTGACATTTTCTCGTGGCTTCTTCTACAAATGTGGAGGACCCCATTTCCATTTAACTTTGATTTGTACCTCTCTCTCTCTGTCTCTCTCTCCGTATGAATTATGATAATTGATGACTAGAAAATGAGGAAGTAGCTAGCTAGAATTAGGTACCAAATGAAAGAAAGTGATTGAGGTCAGTGGTAACTTGTCTCCTCACTCAATTTTTACCCCCTCTATTTTTATTATAACCTTTCCAAAATATCCTAACAGGAACTACACGTACGTACATGGATCAAAATAACAACAATAATATATGGATCAACTGACAAGTTACATATATATATATATATATATATATATATTGGAATATATATTTAAACTAATTCTTTGTTGTGTATGATTTCAAATTCACTAAAACTATTAACATTTAGAGTCTGCTAAACACAAAATCTTAGAAATTCATATCATCATGCACCCCAAAACATACTTCTCTTGAGCCGGCCTCATGATTATAACCCTTTTGGTTAGGTAAATATATATATATATATATATAAGAATCCAAAACTAGCTAGCCAAGTTGATAATTTGAGAATAAACAGTATATAAAAATCATATATATATATATATATTTAAATGAGGACGTCCTGATATAACTTCATAAGGATATTGAATGTGAGTTACTAGTTTTACATGCTTTGACTCAAGTGTGTATGTACTTCTGAAAACTCGTGACTCACATTCAATATCATTATGAAATTATATCAGGACGTCCGCATGAGAACGGGATTTTATATATATATATATATATATATATATATATACATATATTATCCAACAATAGTTATCAAGGACAATTATTGTGTGCATTATTATTAATCATTTCTAATTTTTACATTGACCTTAAATCAAAGATGAGTCAATATGCATCTTTAAGGCTTTTGAAATCTCTAACCTTAAAAATTATTAAAAATGGTCAGTCAAAAGACATTAATTACTAAAGGCAATAATAAACTATAGGTAATCACAAAACACTTGTGAGCATAAAAATTAAAGATGCATATATATATATATATATATATAGTCCCGTTATTATGTGGACGTCCTGATATAACTTCATGAGGATATTGAATGTAAGCCACTAGTTTTGACAAGTGCATACACATTTGAGTCAAAGTATGTAAAACTAGTGGCTTACATTCAATATTCTCATGTAGTTATATTAGGACGATCGCATTTGAAAATTTCTATATATGTATATATATATATATATATATATATATATATATATATTCATTAGAATTATGGGATTGGTGATAATTTTCAGCCCTTTTGTTTTCCTATATATGGATGATGTAGGGTACCTTCTACTATACACACACGCATAAATATATTGCTAGTGTTAGAGGAGCTGAAAACATTTGCAGAAGAAATGGATGGAAAACATGTGCGTGCTGTGATCGAGAGATCGAGATGTTTTTTTTGTCAGTTAGTTAGTTTGTTTGTTTGTACGTAATTGGATTTTAGAAAGAGTAGTGGACTTGGTTGGGACACATTGATGAGCCAAGCCGTCCACCAAAGCAAGTGCTGGGTTTCGTTCAAACTATAATTTGTTTCCCAGCAAGAGAAATATGTATCACAAGTCACAACAACATCTGAACAAGATAAATCCAACACATTGCCTGTCCATGTATATATACATATCATGCTAGTGCTCTTCTACTCATAACAAATCTATTGAAGGAGACAAATCTACAACCCTAGCTAGCTAATTACTGACTTTGTCTTTGCTGATCTTTTTTTTTTCTCTTGATTTTAATTATTTAATTTTATATAATTTTTTGTTTTTGTTTCTTTAATCTCACTATTCTATCACACACACACTGTTCGATGAATAACCTGTTCTTTCAAGTCCCAAGACTATCTGCTATCTTCTTCTTATTACTCTCTCTCTCTCTCTCTCTCTCTCTTCCTTTGCTTTAGCATATTTTTCTCTATTGTTTAGTAACACCTCACAAGTGATATCTTGTCTCTCCTTTTTTACTAAATTGGGTTTACTTTATCGTCTGCTTCAATTTTCACCTTTAACCCTTCACTCTTACAAATGTTTTAATTTTGGGCAATTATCCTTCAGGTCCCTATGTTTTTTAACTGTTTGTCCATTTTTCATTGACTTGGTTCTTATATTTTCAAAAACCCATCAATCTGGTCCCTTTGACCAGATCTTTTGACGGCCAACTCTCACTGAAAATGTAAAATGACCTTTTGTACCCTTAACTTTAAAATCAAAATAAAATAAAAAGAAAACTTCTATTTTCTTGATGAGTTAAAATATATGGAATAAAATAAAATAAAAATAAAAATAAAAATCTGATTTGTTTTCTCAAAAGAAAATGAAAGAAAAGAAAATCAATTAAAAAAGAAAAAAAAAGTTAGAAAAAAAAATGAAAAGAAAAAAGAAAAAAAAGGAAGATGGACGATGGATATCGAATCTGGATCTCCATCTCCATGGAAAAGCCCAACTAACTCAACCAAACAAACACTAGAATTCCAAATTCACAATCATCAATTAAATTCTACAACAAAAACAACTAATCAAGTGATCAACAAAAAACCACAAATCAATTCCAAAAATACAACCACAAATCTCATCCAATAATCCATATGGACCATATTTTTCAATAAAATCACAAAAAAAAAAAAAAAAAAAAAAAAAAAAATATGAAAAAAATATCAATATGACAATCTGTGCGATCCTCCACCCATTCATCTTTGCGACCTCAGTTCAAACAATCATACCATACAAGATCTCAGTCCATTCATCTCTTCATATAAATTTGAAACGCAACAACCATATACTAGTTCAACCCAACAACATATCCAACTCCTCAACATCGATTTTCAACAGTAGAGACCCACCGTTGAAGGCAAGAAAACAACCAACTTGCAGCCTAGCGACCCATGCTGGGAGATGACGGAGACCCACTTTGCAGCTTGGAGACGTCGCTGATTATGGAGACGTATTACTGGGTCTCCGTTGGCCAGCGACGGAGACCCATCGCTGGGTCTCCCTGAGATCTAGATTGATCTCAAGATGGAGATCCATCTGGATCTCTATTGATGAGAAGCTGGTGGTGGTGTTGATGATGATTAGATGATGGTTTTGAAGATGATTTAAGATGGTTTCAATGTTGTACGTGATGGTGTTGATGACGGTTTCTATGTTAATGATGGTTTTGTTGATGATTTGAGATGGAGATCCAGATCTCCACCTCATTGTTTTTCATTTTGGTCCTTATGTTTTGGCTCTTGATGAATTTTTTAACTGTCTTTCCATTTTTCACTGGTGTAGTCCCTATGTTTTCAAAAAACCCATCAATTTGGTCCCTTTGACTAGGTTTCTAATGGTCAACTCTCACAGAATAAATGAAATGACTATTTTACCCATGGGTTCCGTTTGACCGTGTAAAAGTATTGTTTTGCCCTTAAAAAATTATGACACAAATGACACAAATGCCATTACAATTTGACTTAAGATTGTTAAGACACAAATGCCATTACTAACTTGTTATTTTACAATTTTAACCTTGAATATAATTCAATAAAAAATACATAATATTCTTGCCAACACGGTACTTTAAGATGGCTTTTTAATTGACTTGTGAAATTACGATTTTACCCTTGTTTTTATTCAATTAAAAAATAAAATGAAGCATTTGTGACCGTTGAACAATAGTCACGAATATCCCTATTTAAGAGCTGATGCTCCATTTCTTCAGTATTAAGTGCCATGTCCTCCATTTTTTCATTACCAATCCCCCTCTTCATTTTATTTTCATTATTCTTCTCTCCAGACAACAAATTTTTTTGATTTTTTTTTCTAGGGTTGTCAGTTTAACAATGCCAAAATAGAACCCCCTTCTTCATTACCATCCCCCTTCTTCATCTTATTATGGCATCGTCATCGTCATGCAAATGCTAGATGGATTATGGTGAAAAATAGATTATGCAGCTGTGGGAATGGGAAGAAAGCAACATTATGGGTCTCCGAGACGAGCAAGAATCGTAATAGACTATTTTTCAGTTGCAATGCATGCAAATATTTCAAGTGGTGGTCTCCTGATAATGAAGAATGAGATAGTATAGAGGAATTTGTATATGATGTTCCCAAAACATGTGCAGAATCAAAATTTTCCTATGATGAGACACAGGTTGGTATGATGACTGCAAACTATAAGAAACTACAAGGGAGCTTGGCTTGGTTGAAAGTCATTGCCATATTTCATTGTGTGTTATTAGCTATATGCATTGGTATGACTCATACATGTAATAATTGAGTTTCATGCATTACATAATGACAAATAATTTTCTAAATTTCCTCTCACTCCACACAGTAAGAATACTGTCACGACAATATAATAAACATTTTTCATTAACTAATGGCTCGCAAGCAGAACACTGTTTTCAAGTAACCAACCAACCAACAAAATATTAAGTAAAATGCATTAAAGACACTTAAACCAAAATCAAGCAACCAAAGTAAGTTATGGTCATAGCCAAATAACTTTAACAACATCCTAGTAAATTAACCTGGCACAACACAAAAATATGCCACCAATAGTGTTTTCAAGCAATCTTGTCACAAAATATTAAGAAAAATCCCTTCAAGGTTTGGGATGTGAAACTATTTGGGAGCAAACATCAGCCACATGTGTTGGTGCATTCATTGGTCTGAGCCCTGAAAGAATTGATTTCAATAGTCAACATATACCTTATCAAGCAACAACATACTTGGAAAGAGTAAACTATAATATTTATCCATTTGTAGTTGAACATTATTGATTTGTAGTACTACTGCAGCCTACATGTGTCAAAACCCTGTAATATAGGGATATGTAACTAAATTACACTTTATTAAAACATAAATATACATGTACTGATATTAATTCAAGTAAAATATGATACCTGTAAGATGTACCAGCTGATGCATTGGTTACTTTTGTAGAAGCCTTTTTTCCTTCTGAGGTTGATTCTTGTCCCTTTTCATATATTACGTGTAAGAAATTATTTTTCAAAGAAAAAAAAAAAAACAATTTAAGTTATTGAGTAAACTTGAAGTTTTTAACCTTATTGGGACTGGTCTGATTGTTGTGTCCAATTTCTTGACATGTGGTACATCGTTTGGAGAATGTTGCACCCGGTGCACGCGGTTCATTAGTTGCCCTTCTTCTGTTCTTCTTAGGTTTGCCCACTTTTGTTCTTTTCACGGGTGGTTCAATAATTTCATATTGATAGTCGGGCCACTTGGATTTATCTGGTATTGGGTTGATGGTACCATTATATGTTATTTTCAAAGCTTCCTTTGAATAATACCAGTGAACATGATCTTGAGCAAACTCTCTTCTATACATAAACACATTAATAACATGCATACACGGCAGCCCACTGATCTGCCACATGCGACAATCACATGTCACATCGGCAACACTGACTAGAAATTTCTTACCATATTTGTCAACTATCTCATACCACTCTCCTCGACCATGAATAACTTGCAGCTTCCTTTCCTCCTTTTCATTTGTATTGAACATTTCCCTTGCATATGGTGTAATGGAATCATTCCACTTTTCCACTCCATCCCATTTTTCACAGAACCTCACCATAATTCTTCTTCTCAAATGCTTTAATCGTTGAAGTACATGTTCGTCCCTTTCGTCTTTTGTCCAACTATTAAAACATTCCGACATGTTAGTGATGTGATCGGATTTGATGTTTGGGTCAAATTCATGTCTCGCCTATTTTTCAATCGGCTCTAACATCATCCAGTCAGCAGCCTTGGCATTTTCTGACCTAATTGAAGCCATAGCTTCATTGAAGCAACCACGGTTGACAACTCTAGCCACATGTCATAGCTTCCCATCGATCTTGTGGTTCTTAAAGTTAGATGTGAAGTTTGCAAGGATATGTCTGAAACAATACCTATTAGATGCTTATGGCCACTCTTTACCTAAGGCTGCCAGACCCCCTTTGTGTCTATCACTCATGAAGCAAATGGGTCTACCCTCATCCCATCCCAAAGACTCACGTAACAACCTCAAAAACCATGTCCAACTTTCAGAGGTTTCAGACTCACAAATACACAGAGCAATTGGAACTATACCACTATCCCTATATAAAGCAGTAGTTGATAACAACACTCCCTCAAACTGCCCAGTCAAATAACACCCGTCAACACCTATCAGTGGGCGACAACCATTCTTGAAACCTATTTTACACGCCTTGACACTAAGGTAGAATCTGAAAAAAGTTGGATTAACTGAAACCACGTTAGGATTTATTGCTACAAACACATCAGACCCTGAATTCATTACACATATTACATTTCCATACTTCCTAAGCTTCGCATACGCCTTAGCATGATCGGACTTTAAAGTCTCCAACACAATCCTCTTTGCCCTATAATTTGTCTGGCTATCAACCTTAACTACATATTTGTCTTGCAATTCATTCTTGAATAATTTTGCCTTACCTTTGGGGTTTGATTGAATGATGGACCTAAGAACCGATGCAACCCACTTTGATGTAGCTTCTTTGTTTTCAACTACCCTTGGGCACATCGAGTAGCCTCCTTGAACACCCTTAATCATGAATGTAACCCTATCCGTAAGACATGATGAATGTAATCTCCAATCACATGCATCATTCTTGCAAACCACTGTATACTTATACTTGTCATTCTTGATTTTCTTCAAAGTAAATCCCTCTTGGGTGCCATACATCTTAACAACAGCCCGAGTCATCTTCGCATTCCCAATAATCTACCAACCTTCAAATGCAATGGTCCCATTGATTATCCCGACAATATCTAGCATCTCTAATCAACCCATTTTCTTCGTCGATGACAGTATTATAATTGATTCGTCACCCTCAGGATCACAACGGTCAAGGTTACCAAAATATGCTACACGATCTTCTTCAACCAAACTAACATCTGAGTCATCCTCCAACATCAACCTCATAGTTATTGTCATCCTCACTCCCATCAGTTTCATCACTTGTAGCATGTTCAACTGGTTCAGTTGTTGCATCGTCAACTGGTTCATCATGGTATTGCACATTTTCTTCTGGTGCTGGAACATTTTCAGCATTAAATCCCTCTCTCCAAGCAAGCAAGTCAACTGGGAATTCCATATCATTTGGGACCAGAACTAGTTCAAACTCTATCATTGGCTTGTCATGACTGTTAAACTCCTCAAAGCAAAATATCAACTGTTCATCTGTTGTCAGCACATGACGCACGCCATTCCACAACAATGTAATGGCTAATTGCCATTTTTCCCAAGGCTCGATAGGGTCCCCCTTCAGTTCCTTCTTCACATCGTTTATCAGGCTAATCACACTACAATCTCCAGGTTCTATGATATCCAGGTCAACAATTTCATCGTCATACTTCACAAAAATTTGGAACGGCAACATTTTTAAGATACTGCACATAACAGATATACCATAAATTTAATATATATATATATATATATAGCCATGCAAAACAACAAACTTCGAGCAACAAGTCAGAAGAAACCGCAAGATCATGCAAAAATCAAAGCCATGCAACATTCATGATCAATTTAACCACACGAAAAACAAACAACATCATAAATACACAAAACACCATACTTTGAACAAATACTAAAAAGAAACCGTAACTACTAAACACAGAAGATCAGAAAATTCAAATTTCTTTCAAGAAAAAAAACTTTAATCTATTATTGAACCAACTCCATGCAAAAGCCCAAAAACAAACTCATTACGAAATCGAACAAAACAAAGACAAACTAAAAACAAACCCTAAATACACAAAAAACCAGAATTTTCGAATCTTTTTTCAAGATAATCAAAGTTGATGTATTAATCAACCATTTCCATGCAAAAGCCTAAAAAAAACTCTAAAATATACGAACTTCGTAACGAAATCAAAGAAAACAAAGACACAAACTGAAAACAAACCCTAAATACACAAAAAAAATAAGAATTTTCGAATATTTTTTCAAGATAATCAAAGTTGATGTAATAATCAACCATTTCCATGCAAAAGCCTAAAAAAAAACTCTAAAATATACGAACTTCGTAACGAAATCGAAGAAAACAAAGACATAAACTGAAAACAAACCATAAATACACAAAAAATCAGAATTTTTGAATCTTTTTTCAAGATAGTCAAAGTTGATGTATTAATCAACCATTTCCATGTAAATGCCTAAAAAACTCTGAAATAAACGAACTTCGTAACGAAATTGAACAAAACAAAAACACAAACCCTAACTGTGAAATACAACAAAAAAATCACAAATTTTGAATCTTTTTTTGGAAGAAAACCAAAGTTTATGTATTATTCAAATAACTGTATGCAAAAGCACCCACACCAAAAAAAAAAACTTCAAAACGAAATCGAAAACGCGTTAAATAAAGACTTCAACTTACCCATTTCAGTTCATCCTCTGTCGTCGATAATGGAGGGAGCTTCGTAGTCTTAGTGGTTCCTTCTAGGCTTCTTTGGTGGTAAGTTCAAAGAATTTTGGAGGTTAGGAGGAGAATTGAAAATGCACGAGAAGGAAAGTTGAGAGGGAAAGGTCTATTGGTGGGATTTGGGAAGTGGCCGAATGGGGAGTGGGGACCAAATGGTTTGTTTTGATTCTAGGGATTTAAAGGTTAGATAAGACCTTTCCCTCTCTCTCACCAGATTCCTTTTACTTTTTATTTATATTTTATTTTTAATTTTTTAGTTTTTTTAATTATATTTAAATAACACGTGACGACATACCCTACCAACACTATAAAATGACGAAAATAACCCTCTCTCTGTTACCTGTGTCTAACGTTAAACTAACGGAGGGACTAAATTGATGGATTTTTGAAAACATAGGGACCACTCCAGCGAAAAAGGAAAGACAGTTTAAAAAGTGATAAAACTACATAACATAGGGACCAAAATGATAAAACCCCTTTCATTTTTTTCATTTTTTTTTTTCGTTTATTATTTTTTGATTTGATCATCACCGTCCATTTACCAATTTTTTTAATATAAATTAATTTTTTAAAATAAATAAATCTCCACCGTTCATCTAAGATTTGGATGGTGGAGATTTTTTTTTTCCTTCATTATATAATTATTTTTTAAAAAAAGTCTATTTTTTTAAGTGTTGACACATGGCATGTTCCTTGTTTAAAGACAAAATTACCCTTGAAACCGTTAAAGTTGACTAACGTCTGACTCATAGAGGGACTAAATTGATGGATTTTGAAAACATAGGGACTAAGCCAGTGAAAAATGAACAAGCAATTAAAAAACAGATAATTCAAAAAAACATAAGGACCCAACTGATAGTTGCCCTTATATTTTTGATGATTTTGTGCGGTGTGTGATCCTCCCTCCACCTTATATATAATAACCTTTTTGTGTCACCTCTCTCTCTCTCTCTCTCTCTCTCTATTTTAACCTATCCATCTACCCAATAACCATTGTCCTGATCTCTCCATCTAGCTCCTTCAATAATCATGGCTGATCCCTATTCCAATTATTTGAATGGAAGGTTTAACTTTGCCCATCTCCACCATTTTTCTTCCTCCACTTCATCTTCTTCTAATCCAACTTATTACACACCCTATAGTGTCTACAATGATCTCTACTCAAATCACATCAATAATTCTCACTACAAATCATCTTCATCACCTCCCTCTCCTCCTCTGAAAGAAGCCCTTCCTCTCCTCAGTTTAAGCCCAACAAGACATGATCATCAAGAACAAAATCACTCCTCATTCATGGAAGTAGAGAAAAGCAGCAAGGAGATGATGAGTACCACAGAAGAAAGCAGCTTTTTTTCTGTTTCTAATATTAATAATGAAGATCATGATGAAAGTCATGTAACAGTTGCTCTTCATCTAGGGCTTCCTGATCCCACTACTTGTGGTGATTTGATCTCTACAGAGATCTCTGATAGAGAAGAAGAAGTTAATGTTGCTTCAGGGTTATTAGCAACTAGTAGACTCAACAAGGGCCAATATTGGATCCCAACACCTGCTCAGATTCTAATTGGTCCTACTCAGTTTTCATGTCCTCTTTGCTTCAAGACCTTCAACAGATACAACAACATGCAGGTATCTTCTATCTTCTATACATGTTTTATTTTCCTAATTTCAAAATACTAATTAAAGCCTAGCTAGGCATCCAATTAAAAGAGACTAGTTTAATTATAACAGAATTTCTACTAATAATAATAATTAAGAAAATGTTAAAGCAGGAAATGAACCTTATTGAATTGCCATGAAATGAACCTTTGATCTAAAAGCTTTTCCTATATATCCAATAACCCTTTTTGTTCCTTTTTTATTTTGCAGAAAAAAGAAAAGAAAAATCCCATTCCTATCCTTTATATGCATCTTTTTCTTGCATGAATTCAACCTTTCACTTTTATTCCAATTAAGCTCGACTAATGAGAAATGTTGAGGGAGGAGGGAGATGGGGTCCTTATTAGGGTTTCTCTTTTTCTTTATTCAACTTTAATCCATATCTTTAATTTCCCTTCTCTCTCTCCTTTTTTTTTTTTTTTTCCTCTTCATGCTTTAAAATAATTAAGTCTTCTTATTCTTCTCTTACAATTTCATATATCCTTCTTTTGCATGATTTGGGGGTCTTGGGATTTGAAAACATTTAATAAAAAGTAGAAAGAAATCTAGCTGGTCCAAATGAGGAGAATAAGATCAGCACTATTTCAAAAAAAAAAAAAAAAAAAAAATGAAAAAAGATCAGCACCTCTCTTTAGTCTTTATGTGATTGAACTACACATATAAGTATAACACAGCCAGCCATTATGTTTTTTGTTCCTTGAAGTTTATGTTGAATTGATATTAATTGGCAAAACTGAAAATATCCCACTCTCTGATCCAGGAGGATTTGATTTGACGATCATCTATTCTTCATCCATCAAAAAGCCCTAATTAGCAAGACCAAGTTCTTGTGCTTCTCTTTTATTGTTGCTCATACATATTTACGCAGTCAAAATTCATGCAATTAAGTATCTACAAACAGTCAATACCTAATCGTCTTGCAAACCTTTTCTGCTTTCCAGCTGATTGTTGGTTCATCCAATAACAAATCGATCATGATTCTTGATTAGGGAAACGCTAATAGGAATTCAAATAATTATGATAATAATAATAATAAATACTCCAAATTTGAGCTTCATGCAACATACTCACAAAACCTCACTAACTCATAAACCATATATAGGAGAAATTCAAATAAAAAAGGAAAAAAAAAATGTCACTTTGAAAAAAATCTCTAGTATAAGTGTGTCCTATTTTGTCTCATTGGAAAGACCATGTAGTAAAAGTAGTCATTGTTCCTTAATTCAATGGATACATTTGTTTCCTTTATCTTCTTTAACTTTTGAAACTAGGATTTGATATCAACAATGTTTTTGGTGTTTTTTTTTTTTCCCTCTTCTTCCTTTAATTTTACCTTTCTCTTTTCTTTAATAATATCTCTATCTAGTTAATTAGCATTGGTTAAATTAAAACACACACACACATATATATATATATATATATATATATATATATATGAATGAATGTATGTATGTATGTATGTAGATGCATATGTGGGGACATGGATCTCAATATAGAAAAGGACCAGAATCTCTACGAGGAACACAGCCAACAGCAATGCTTCGGCTGCCTTGTTACTGCTGTGCACCTGGTTGCAGGAACAACATTGACCATCCAAGGTCAAGGCCTCTCAAAGACTTTCGAACCCTTCAAACCCACTACAAGAGAAAGCATGGAATCAAGCCTTTCATGTGCAGAAAATGCGGCAAGGCCTTTGCTGTGAGAGGCGATTGGAGAACCCACGAGAAGAATTGTGGCAAGCTTTGGTATTGCACTTGTGGGTCTGATTTCAAACACAAAAGGTCTCTCAAAGATCATATCAAGGCATTTGGACATGGTCATGCTTCTTGTGGGATTGACACTTTTGAAGACGATGAACCCGCCTCCGATAATGAATCCTCTCATGACATGGATTAATTATATATCATTGCAACTCTTACAAGACACTATATATATAACAAGTGAACAATCTTGTTTGATCAGCTCACACTTCGTTTCACTATGTCATGGCTTTTTTTTTTTCGTCTTCTCCTTTTGTGTTTCTTCTTGAGTTCTTTTCCTCCTTCTCCTCCTCCTCCCTTTTCTTAAGCTATATGTTGCTAATTACTTAATTAGTAATGCAGACTCTTCTTGATAGATCAATGTTACACCGAATTGTCTATTTGTAATTTTATGTGTTGATTTAATCTCCTTTCTCACTTTTTCTTTCATGTACATGTGTATGTATATAACTATATATGTTATATGTAGCATATTCATATTTGATTCTAGCGATATTTTTGATAGCACACATGCAAGTCAAGATGAATAAGTTAGCAAGATAGAGTATTAGAATTTCATGATGTCATTTAATTAGCAGTGGTCATCAACCTATATATACATAAATGTATAAGATGGGAGCCTAAATGCGAATCCTTGCTTTTGAATTTCAAGACAGACAATTGTTTAGGAGCCATATCGTAGTTTGTTAATTAGACTTAATTAACAAGTAACAAGCAGTGAATAGCGATCATTCAGTCTAATTATATTCATTAACATATATTTTTTTTGGCTTAACTAACACACGTCTCTAATATCTCAAGAAAGTCTTGACTGTAAACCGACACACATTTTTCCTTCATATCACGTCTATGTAGTAAGACAAAAAATCGTACTTACTTCGATCTATGTAGCATTGCATTCAATGCACAGAAGTTTCTCCAACATTTCAAGCAAATATATATATAACAAATTAATTCACAATGCAAATGCATATATGAGACATTATTACTTTTGTATATCTCTGCATCTCAGTTATTAAATTCCCTGATCAAAGAAAGTTACCACAAAAGAGGTTTAATTTATAAAAAGGCAATCTTGTTCTAACGATAGAGGAACGACAGTTACTACTTTGTAGGAAAGTTAATTAATGCATTGGCATTTATTATCCATGTGTGTGTTGTCAATTTCTTGTCATCAAATTACACCCTTCTCAAGGGTGAATTTTGATTAGCAAATAGACAATCAAGTAAAGTGCGGAGGTGATACGATCATGTAACAGTTAGTATAAGGGTTTTACTTTGGACCAGAACTAGAGGAATAGTCATGCACATGCCAGCTTCATCAAATTTGGAGGTCTGAGGGGCCATGACAAAAATGTAAATAACAAAAACATTTGGGATAAAAAAAAAATTAACTTTATTTGGAAAAAAAAAATATTTGGGTTCGAGGCCATGGCCCCTTCAAGGTTGAGGCTGCACTCTCGTACATGAAAATGAGTTGAACTGTGAGATATGTGTAGATTAAACGTTAAATTTAAGTAGTTAAAGCTACATTTAATAAAGTTGAACGTTAATCGGATATAGAGTTCTTAAAATTTATATCATCCATTTGGCTTGTTATTAACACAAAAAGTTTGTTTGTGATAACAATACTGTTCAGATACAAACACGAGTTGAAGTTTGAAATGAAAGAGAGAACCTTGGAGGGTGGAAAACTAGAATAGAGATAAAATAGATCTTAAATATTAAAAATAAGAGAGAGATAAAATAGATTTGGAAAAAAAGACAAAGAGCTAAGATGAGTGTTGAATGAAGTCCAGGGCATTAATTATAATCAGATTAAACATATATTTTAGTGTTATTAAAACTCAAGTTCATAGCTTGACAACAATAACACAATTTCAGTCAAAAAGAGTGCTATTCCAGTAATATATAGCTTAATATTAAATTTACAATGAAAGCAACAAGATCTATCACGAGACATCCAATTTCTTTGAAGAGAGAGAAAGAAGAAAGAGAGAGAAAGAGAGAGAGAGGGTTTTGGACATGTAAATAAATAGAGACATCCATGATGAATACTGATGCCAATTCAATTAATTTGTGATAGATAGATAGAGAGTGTTTTCACTGATTGACAGAACATATACTATGTTTTACAGAAAATAAATTCAAATCAAATGATTAGCTTGAGACTTAAAAGAGAGAGAGAGAGAGAGAAAGAACTGTACATTTTAATGTTACACATACAAAGGTGAAAGGTGGGAAAAAGGAAGGGATCTTGTTGGCAGCTTTAGTGAGAATTGTATTGTATTGTAGTTACTTGAGAGAGAAAAAAAAAAAAAAAAAAAACAATGAGAGGGAGTCAACAAAGAGCTCTATCAAGCTTTAGCTCTTTGAAATGTCATTTCAACCTACAATGCATCATCATCATCATCGTCATCTGATTCAACTTTTACAGTGTAGTGCATGAGGATCGATCGAGTCTTTGATAGTTATTGGTGTTTCTTCTTCTCTGTGTACGTACTACGTATATGAATACCATAATTATTATTACAGGTGATTCTTTTCTTGTTTTTGTTTTCGATTTCACACAGTGAACTGTCACAACTCACAACAACACGATCATAATATCATCTTTGATATCACTCGATCAATAACTTTTTATTTATTTATTTAACCTCTCAACTAACTTGTACGCGTACGCTAGATAGGAACCTTGTATATGCTTTAAGTTCTCATCTTACTACGTACTAACAAAATAACTAATCGATTAAGGGTAAATTTCAATAAAGTCCCTATTCTTTATCGAAATAGTATATATTTAAACGCTTTTATTATATTAGCAACTTTAGTCCCTAATGTTTCTAGGACTTTAGTGAAATTTCCCTATGATTTAATTATAAGTGACTTCCTATATATTCTTCTAGGAAATAATCATTTCCCCCTATAGTTTGCACTATTGTCAACTTCCCTAATTTTAATTCAAAATTGGCTGTAATCCCCCCCTACAAATTGAATTTTTCTCCATTCCCTGCCCCCCCTCCCCCTACCATTAAAATATAACCCAAAATATCCCCAACGCCAATCTCCTCCTCTTGTCGTCGATCCCCTTATTTTTCTCTCCCCCTTTCTTTTTCTTCCCATCTCTCTTCTCCCTCTTCTATCCCTTGACAAGTTTTTGTTTTGGTGATTTTTCTTCTTCTTAATTTCTAGATTTTTTGTTGTTGTGAATCTGGTTGGATGATTGTGTGAATCAAGGTCTTGTGGTGATGATGATCGTGTTCGGTTCTAGATTTGGGGGTGGTGTGGTGGTCTGGTTCTAGGTTCTAGGTTTGGTGTTGGTGATGTGGACGAGGGTATGGTGGTTTCTGTAAATGACGAGGGTTTGGAGTTGAATATAATGATGAGGGTTCGGTGTTGACAAGGATTCTGGATGGATATTTTTTAGGTGGATTTTGGAGTTTTCTGGTATTGTTCTAGAGTTTCTAATGTGTATATACTTTATTTTGTAATTGTATTTTAATAATAACTCATGAATCCAAAGGCATATTAGTCTTTTTAATCCTCTGAAAATGTCAAACATCACTTTTTAACGAAAAAGGTGACGACAAGGAGAGAATGTAGATAAAATGATTTTATAGAGGTGATTTTGGCCAATATAGAAACAAGAGGAGGAGAAAGTGGAGAATAGTGCAAACTATAGGAGGAGAATGATAATTTCCCATTTTTGTATATAATTTTTTTTTTCTTTTTTTTCTTGAGTATTTAATTAACCATAAGTAAAGGTTGACTAAGTCCAAATATTTTAATCTAGCGGCTAATATATATATATATATATATATATATAGATAGGGATATTATCATTTTCCCCCCTACTGTTCACCATATTAGAAAGGTGAGGACAGGGTTTGTCAACTTTAGAAAGGTGACCCCCCCAGAATATACTTATTTAACAAACACCCCCCTCTGTCAGAAAGTGAGGGTTGACCGTTACTGTTGGGGGGCAATTTCGTAAACTCCCCATAGGAACAGGAATCTAATTTGGTGTGAGGGTTATTAAAGTCATTTGATATTTATAATTAATAATAAATAAATAAATAACAACTAATGGGTGGAGTAGATCATGCCACGTCACTCTCCAATGAAAATAATTAAATAAATTATATATTAAAATTAAAAATTAAACAAACCTTTTCTTCTTTCTTCTCCACGCCCAAACTCTTCTTCTTCCACGACCAAGTTCTTCTTCTTCTTCTTTCTTCTCCACAACCAGTCGACCACCATCATCTATCTTCTCCACGACCAGTCGACCACCATCATCTAAACCCCCACACCCTGATCGGCCAAACACCCTGATCCAAGCACTAATTTCACCAAACCATCCATCGATCGATCTCTCTCTCTCACTCAATCTAATCTCTCTCAAACCCAATACGAATCTTCAAAATCAAAATCCATATCCAAACCCTAACACACTCATCACTCACAGACCTGGTGTGAAGATCGATTCGTCGGATGATGGTGTGAAGATAGACGGAAGATCGACGGCGGCTGAGATTGCGTATGATTGATGGGCGTTGATCGTGTTGGTTTGGCAGTGTGGTGGTGGCACTGATGAACCCAGATCTGGGTTTTCCAGATTTCTTGAGTGCCCAGATCTGGGAAATTTTTTCTGGGATGAATTTTGTTTGTCTTTTTTTTTTTCCACATTGAAGAGACTTGTTAATGATTTCTGTTGATAATATTTGAAATTATTTGTTGGGGTTTTTGTTTTTTGTTTTTAATGGTGAAAATTGTTGAATGTTGTTTGTTGGTTTTGATATATTTCAGGAAAGTAGATTAGTAGATTAGTTGGTTTTAATGATTTCTTCAATGTTGGAAGAAAAATTGATTAATCTGGAAAGTAGATTAGTAGGGATGAATGATGATGAATTGGAGATGATGATATGTTAAGTCGTTTTTTTAAATTAAATTATTAGATAATCCTTTAAAACAAATAGATAATAATTTAATTTATATTTATAGAACTAAAATTAATTAAAATATTATCATTAAATATATATTATTATTAAAAAATTGTTTTAAAATGTGTATATTATTATTATAAAAATTGTTTTTATATTCTGTTTTATTTTTAATTTATGTTTTAAAATTAAATAAAAAATAATAAAAGAGATCTCCACCGTCCATCTCAAGATGGACGGTGGATATCCATCATTTTTTTTTTCAGTTATTATTTTTAATTTTCTTTTTCTTAAAGGCAATGGAGGGCAAAATTGTCTTTTAACCTATTTTATTAGTTTTTCCGTTTAAAAAGTTAACAGAAGGGGGTGTTTGAACATTATTTTCGCTTTAGGGGGTAGACCGGTAATTTTCGGGAAAC
This sequence comes from Acer saccharum, assembly GCA_030490815.1. NCBI lineage: Eukaryota > Viridiplantae > Streptophyta > Magnoliopsida > Sapindales > Sapindaceae > Acer > Acer saccharum. The sequence continues at coordinate 36,721,224 of CM059868.1, read as the reverse complement.
CCTGTCCTCACCTTTCTAATACAGTGAACAGTAGGGGGGAAACCGATCTTTTCCCATATATATATATATATATATGGAACTTTTTCTATCAGCACATCATTTATTCTATTACATTGAGCAACTTTGATGAAATTACATGCAATTGAATGTTTTTGGATAAGATTTTTTGTATGCATCCTAAGAAAATTAAAATATTTGGTAGAAATTTGAATTTTTTTTTGGATTTGAGAACTATTTTTCTGATATTTCCTTATTTTAATTTAAATGTTTTATCTTCACAAAAGTCGGAAACAATTAGTTCATGTACCCGTAAAATTTTTAATTTTTTTTTCCACAAATGTATTTCATTCTTTTTAACATCAATAAAAAAAATCACATCAAGATTCAATAAATTCCATTAAATTTCACCAAAGGTACTTAATGTGTGCATTGTGTAAAGTCCTCATTGGAATATATATATATATATACAGTCCCGATCTGGTCAGGACGTCCTGATATAACTATATTAGGATATTGAATGTGAGCCACTCATTATGAAGAAGCTTTGATAAGTGCATACACACTTGAGTCAAATCATGTAAAATTAGTGACTCACATTCAATATCCTTATGAAGTTATATCATGATGCTAATACTATTTAATGTTAAATAATATTTTTCATTTTTATAATGAAATTTTATGGTACCAAAGAGTTTTCATTAGTTATGTAACGGCCCAGACCCACAATTAGATATTGTCCGCTTTGGGCTTCATGTAGGTTTCCTTCACCTTCACAGATTTATTTTGGATGATAGGCTTCATGTAAACATCCTTCACCCATGGCCTAAAATACATCTACTTAGTTAGAAGAGACCAAGACTTATATAAAAATTATAGACCTTACTTGCCAGCGATGTTGGATGTGACAATCTACCCCCCTTTGGACCTCGTGTCATTGTGAGGGTCTAAACACATCCACATCCACATCCACATCCACATCCACACTTGGTAGTGAGTCTGCTTTGATACCATTTGTAATAACCCAGGCCCACCAAGTAGATACCCTCTTTGGACCTTGCATCTTTGTGAGGGTCCGAACAAAATCACAAATCTAAATCCACTTCTACACCGGGTAGCAAGCCTGCTCTGATTCCATTTATAATAGTCTAGGCCCACCAAGTAGATATTGTCCACTTTGGGCTTGATGCAAGCGTCCTTCACCCTTACGGATTTGCTTTGGATCATAGGCTTCACGTAAACATCCTTCACCCATGGCTCAAAACACGTCTACTTAGTTATGAGATACGAAGACTTATATACAAATCATAGACCTCACTCGTTAGTGATGTGAGATCTGATAAATTAAAACTTAGGGGTAGTTTTTTTTTTTGGTCTAAAGATTAAACGGTCCTGAATTTTTCTAAAGACTGAATATGGACTGAAATCTGAACCTGAATAACATGTTTTTTTTATTTTTTTCCTTACATTTGAATGTATTGTCAACATGTTTATTTTTTAAAAATAAAATTGTCTGAAAATAAGTAATTTTGCATTTATACCCATGCTAATTAAAAAAAGTAATTAATTTATCATGCGTGTTCTTTAATTAATTTATCATGCAAACAAAGTTCAACTTAAAAAAAAAAAAAAAAAAAAAATTTATCAATGAAGATAGTTTTGCATGTTCTGCATACAAAGTTCAAGTTCAATTTATTGCAAAAAAAAAAAAAAAGTTCAGGTTATTTTACATGTTGTCCACGTTTCTAGTGTATATAATTGAGGAAACCGTTTTTTGTTTTTTTGGTTTCCTGGATCATATGCACCGGAAACTAAATAAAATAAAGGTTATTGATTTTTTATTTTTATTTTTTTGAAATAGGTTTTTGAAGTATATGCACTAGTCTCTATAAGAAGTGATTAGGGTTTTTTTTTTTTTTTCTCCTTTCTAAAAGCTGTTTAAAATAAGAAATATATTAAAAGAAAGATCTCTACACAATATCAAATTAGGATAAATTTTGAAATATACCTTCTTTGGGAGGATAGACTTGGAAGAGAATATTTTAATTGTAATCCAGTGATTTGGAATTAAGTTAAAAATAAACAAACAAAACAACTTAAAGAGTTCAATTTAGACATATTAAGTTTTAAGTGGAAAAAACAAACGGCCCTTTAGTTGAAATTGGTAAATTAATAGCAAAACTTTTAAAATATATATATAAATAAATAAGTTTCTAATTCAACAACTTACATTAAATTCAAATTGTCATACAAAAATTAAAAAGAAAAGCTATAAAATAGCAACATTTGGAGAGAAAAGCAGTTCTATGTAAGGGTTTAAAAATCCTAAAATTTCACACATTGATTAGGAAAAATGAAAATGAGTGGATTGAGCAGGCACGTGTTTTAAATTTGAGACATATCGAGGGCTTGTGAGCTTTTTAAAGATTTTTATTTTTGTTTTTGATAGTTTAATGGGTTATAGTCTTTGTAGACTATATATTTGAGCTTAAGATGTATTCTTTTCCAAAGTGGAGAACTAATTAAATATTCTAATTTTCTTTTTTCAACATTTCTGGTTGAGCTGTAGTCCAGGCCAGCCAAGCTTAATTTCTCCACATATATATATATATATATATATATATATATATATATATATACAGAAATTCTATTATTAGTTCGAATTGACAAAAGTTATATTAGTTCATTGCATGTGGGTCACTGGATTTAAATACTTTGACTTGACTGTATGCACTTGTCAGTCAAAGTATTTAAATCCAGTGACCCACATACAAGGAACTGATATAACTTTTGTTAGTTCAAACTGATAATAGAAAGACTGTATATATATATATATATATATATATATAAATGTTTAAGTCAGTGCGCACTAATATAACTTCCTCAGTGCGTTGGATGTGGACTATTAGATTTATATACTTTGACTGAAAGTGTTTGCACTTGTCAAACTTTCTCCATAATCAGTGGTCCATATGCATTGGTACTAATGTAATTACATCAGTGCGCACTGACTAAAACGAGACCGTATATATATAAATATAGTTTTTCTATTGTCAGTTCGTCCTGATATAAAATATATCAGAACAAAGAATGTGGACCATTAGATTTACATACTTTGACTTAAAGTGTATGCACTTGTCAAAACTTCTCTATAATCTATGGTCCACATTCTTCGTCCTGATATATTTTATATCAGGACGAACTGACAGTAGAAAGACTATATATATATATATATCATTCTTTGGTGCAACATTACACGATGCAACAGTATGTGATCACATATGATTGCATGTGATCACAAATATATATAATGTTATCGCATATGAATTGCATGTGATCACACAATTAAATTATTGTGATCGTATGTTAGAACATGCAATCACATATTTGTTGATGTGGTTGTACCAAAGAAGACAAGATCACAGTAAAAAAAATTATGTTGCACCATGTAACGTTGCACCTAAGGGCAACCCATATATATATAGTTTTACTGTTTGAAAATTTTTCAAATTTTATTAATAGATAGATTTTAATGAACTTATAATCCATAAAAAAAATCAAATTAAAATTCATAAAAATCAATATAATTTTATCAAGTTCCTTATCGAAATTAAAATAAGGGATCTCTTATGAGAGACTCACTTATTGTCAGTTTGTCATGATATAAAATATATTAGGATAGAGAATGTTGACTATTAGATTTATATACTTTGACTCAAAGTGTATGCCCTTGTCAAAACTTCTCCATAATCTATGGTTCACATTCTTCGTCCTTATATATTTTATATCAGGACGAACTGATAGCTGATAGTAAACGACTCTCTCTCTCTCTCTCTCTATATATATATATATAAAGAGAGAGAGAGAGAGAGAGAAGAATTCTCAAGTGCAAACCATTTTATGTCTAAACCATCCACTCCATTATGAAATTTAATGAATTTTGATGAGATTTTTCTTAATGCATGATAAGAAAAATGAAATATACTTATAGAAAAAATTTTCAAAAATTTTCAAGTTTGGGAACTAGGTTTTGTAAATTATAGTTCTTGGATCTGAAAATTTTCAAAATTTTTCTCCAATCATATCTCATTGATCTTAACATCCATACAAAAAATCTCTTCAAAATTCATGACATTTTATCATAGCGTGGATGAGTTTTGACATAAGGTGGTTTGTATCGAAGAAGTCCTCTCTCTCTCTCTCTCTATAAATATATATATATATAAATATATATATATATATATATATATATATATGTTTTTAGAGACGAAGGCAAAGGGGGGCCTATAGGGGCCATGGCCCCAGCTATATATATATATATATATATATATATATATGTGTGTGTGTGTGTGTGTGTTCAGAGACGAAGGCAAAGGGGGGCCCATAGGGGCCATGGTCTCCTAGCTAATGAGAGTTCAACAAACTTTACATTATGATACTGTTTGAGGAATATGATAATTGCAATATGGCCCCTCCATTTTATTAATAATATAAATTTCTTCCATTTTTTTTTGAAGACAAAATCAATCACTTTTAGTATTTTAATTTCTTATGATTCCATACATTATTTCCTAATGTATTCTACATATGGGTTCAACTACTACACAATTACTGTATAGTTACATGGTTAATTTCCAATCATTGGATTTTAATTCAAAGGTCTACACAAATCAAGGATTTGTAAAATTATATGAAATTAAAACCAAAAGGAAATAACCTCCTTTCGTAATGACCCTCGCTACTATACATGAAATGTATGTATTTTTATTTTTATTAGGTACTCACTAGAACAATTAAATATATTAATGATACAATGATATTTTGAATATTTTATATAAATTATATATATTTTTTAATTAGGAATTATTGAAAGAGATATTTCATCTATGTAACAAGATGAAAGAACATCTTTGTTCACAAATTCTTTGATTATGTATATTAAAATGGAAATCGTAAAGAAATTTAAATAAATTTGATTATAAATGATTTTTGAAATACAAAATAGTCAAGTGTTGGGGATAATTTTGAACCGATGAACGCGGAAACATTGTGCCTAATATATACACCCATAACTCATAGCAATTAATAACGTCAATAAGTAGAAAAATAGATGAGAGAGAATAATCAATCACAACTCAAGATATACGTGGAAAACCAAAATCGGGTAAAAAACCACGGGCCGTCAGGACGACAGAGAAAGTTCCAATATATAATAAACTATTACAACCATATACTCTATGATTAACTCTCTCACCTCAACCCCAAACCCCACTCACAAGATCCTCACCGAGTACCCCCACAATATCCCCTAGGTCTCCCTTGAATATCACCTACGGATCTCGAACTTGATCCACTGATATTCCCTTGGATCCCTCCCCGGATATTCCATTGGGTCTCTCCGGATCTCACTACACTCTCTCTAATGTTACATGGTGTTTTTTTTTTTCTCCACAGCCTTAAAATCTAATAACATAAATATTAGGACTATTTATACTAGTTACAAGGAGTTTAAGATAAAAGGAAATCCCACTCCTAAACGTACAAGACTTACTTGTTTCATATAAATACTATTTTCTTTTATGACAAGTCTTCTTGTAAAGAGTATTCCTTTTCCTTCAAGCACAAGAACTTCCCAAAAGAATATTTTCCTTTTCCATTGAAGATTTCTCGTTCCACACATGCTTATGACTGAATACGATTCGGGTCACGGTTGTGCACCCGCTTCCTAAACCGTTACAAGTTACCTTAAATTAAATCGCTTAGAAAACCGCGATCCATACGCTGAAATGAGCCATTTCTTTAGTTCTTCATGGTCTTCAAACCTCCCTCAAACAACACTATTCCATCTTCCAAACGTATCCCACGTCTCCAGGAAACTTCACATCAGTTGAGTCTTGTTTGGTTCACATTTGGTTCGCTTAGGAATACAAGTCAAAACCTAACAATTCTCCCCTTTGACTTGAATTCTCAAGACCTTTGTCCATAGCCACAATTCTCATCACCGAGAATCATCATACCCCACCACAAGGTATAACCACTTAGGAACGGACCATCCTAAGATTTTACTACACAATTTTTTTTTTTGTTCGTTGTTCCGGCACCATGTCGAAATAATCTGCTGAAATTGTGGTGCAACTCCTCAAGTTAGATTTCCAGGGAGTTCGTCAACCATCGACATCCTTATCCACTATACACCTTGCATCACTTTTTGACCAATGTCTTGTGTACAATTATGGACCACTAGCAGCAATATATCCTCTTCCATGGCCAGTGGGGAACACTACCAAAAGGATAAACATGTCTTTACATCACCCAACCCTGTGAAAGACCTTCTGTCATTGCATCAAATTCCTGGTGAAAGACTTGTTACTAGAAACCGGAAGTGCTTTGCCGGATAAGCCCCACACTACACCAGAGACTTCAAGTGTTCAATATATCTATATTTTTTTGAATTAGATTGTGTAACCTAAATTGGTCTCCATGACTCGTACCTGTCACCACAAGCCAAACTTCTCCTCTATCAATATTCTTCTTTTCATCAAACCCTAACAAGTTCAAAACCGCCCTCAAGACATATCTCCTTTGCTAAATCATACTAGGCAACCATGATCATCATTATCTCAATACCACCAAGTCCTCCATACGATCTCCCGTAAAGACTTGTCACCGCCATCGCCAAACCATATAGCTCTGATACCAATTGTTGAGGATAATTTCAAACCGATGAACACAGAAACGTCGTGCCTAATATACGCCCATAACTCATAGCAATTAATAACGTCAATAAGCAGAAAAATATATGAGAGAGAATAATCAATCACAACACAAGATATACGTGGAAAACCAAAATCGGGTAAAAAACCACGAGCCGTCAGGACGACAGAGAAAGTTCCATTATATGATAAAATGTTACAACCATATACTCTATGATTAACTCTCTCACCTCAACCCCAAACCCCACTCACAAGATCCTCACCGAGTAACCCCACAATATCCCCCTAGGTCTCCCTTGAATATCACCCACAGATCTCTAACTTGATCCACTGATATTCCCTTGGATCCCTCCCTAGATATTCCATTGGGTCTCTCCGGATCTCACTACACTCTCTCTGATGTTACATGGTGTTTTTTTTTTTTTTTTTTCCACAGCCTTAAAATCTAATAACATAAATATTAGGACTATTTATACTAGTTACAGGGAGTTTAAGATAAAAGGAAATCCTACTTCTAAACGTACAAGACTTACTTGTTTCATATAAATACTATTTTCTTTTATGACAAGTCTTCTTGTAAAGTGTATTCCTTTTCCTTCAAGCACAAGAACTTCCCAACAGAACATTTTCCTTTTCCATTGAAGATTTCCCGTTCCACATATGCTTATGATTGAATACGATTCGGGTCACGGTTGATCACCCGCTTCCTAAACCGTTACAAGTCACCTTAAATTATATCGTTCAGAAAACCGCGATCCATACGCTGAAACGAACCATTTCTTCAGTTCTTCATGGTCTTCAAACCTCCCTTAAACAACAGTACACCATTCCATCTTCCAAACATATCCCACGTCTCCAGGAAGCTTCACATCAGTTAAGTCTTGTTTGGTTCACATTTGGTTCGCTTAGGAATATAAGTCAAAACCTAACATCAAATTCCATTTTGATTCTCAAAGTTAGTGTCAATATTATTATTATTATTATTATTATTATTATTATTATTAAGCTGAATTTCACATAAGTCCCACTTTTTTTGCGATTTGTCATCTTTATAAATGTCTTTGCCATATTCATCACTTTAGTCCTTATTTTTTCAAAACTCATCATTTTAGTCCAGTTGACCAAATATTTGAAAGTCAACTATTTTAAAATCAGTGAAAGTACAGTTTTGCTCTTATTACTATTTAATTTAGCTAAAATGATTATTTTTGATTTAAATTAAAATAAAAAATAATAAAATTTTCAATAATAAAATCTTAAATAAATAAATTACAAAAAAAAAAAAAAATCTTAAATAAATAATAATAATAAAATCCATTAATTTTTTCTTATTTTGTATTTTTTTTTCATAATGGATTTTTATTTAACTAAAATGATTATCTTTGTTTTAAATGATTATTTTTCATAAATTTTTTGTAATCTATTTATTTAAGATTTTATTATTGAGAATTTTATTGTTTTTCATTTTAATTTAAATTATGCCTTATTATTATTATTATTATCTTAAAGACTGAACGACATTAAATTTTGGTATATTAATATATTTTTCTTGCGTAACCTTTAATATTAGTTTTTTTCTTGGCCCCTCCCAAAGCCAAAATACTGGCTTCGCTTGTGTGTGGTTCGCTCATAAGGGAACCTTTATTTTAACATAAAGTAAGAACCTTGATGAAATCCATAGATCTTAATGAATTTTGATTTGAATTTTTTATTATAACAAGTTCAATGAAATATACTTGTAAATAAAATTTGAAATTTTTTCAAAGTTTTCTTAATTTTCTTCAATACGAAGCATTGGAAAACGGAGAGAAAAAAGCAACAACAAAAAAACACATATTTGATATATATATATATATATACACGGTCTTTCTATTGTTAGTTCGTCTTGACAATAAGTATATTATGACGAAGAATGTGAACTATAAATTATGGAGAGTTAAAGTATATAAATCTAGTGGTCCACATTATTCGTCCTGATATATCTATTGTCAGGACGAACTAATAATAGAAAATATGTATAAATAAATATATATATATATATACAAATTTTCTATTATCAGTTCGAACTGACAATAAATATATCAGGACGAAGAATGTGAACCACTAGATTTACATACTTTGACTCGAAGTGTATGCACTTGTCAAAACTTTTCCATAATCTGTGGTCCACATTCTTCGTCCTGATATATTTATTATCAGTTCGAACTGATAATAGAAAGACAGTGTATATATATATATATATATATATATAACAAAACTATGAAAGTAACTTCGTTTGAGAGAGATCCCTACAAGCAAAAAGGAACGGACAAAGACAAAGCTAAATCTAGACACACAAATCAGCTTTTGAAAATTTGAAAATACAAAAAGCCATGAAATATTGATTAAAAAAAGAAAGATAAAGAAGATGACAACAATACATATTCCTTTGTATTGTTTAGATAAGAGGAATCACACATGAATGGTTGTACCCTTTGTAATTAATTGGGACAGCTTATTCTTTGCTAATATGATACGGATTTTATGTACAATAATTTGTTTATATTATCTCATTTAATAAATAATAAGTGTACGGCCAACAGAGTGAGCCGGTAGATAGACGAGCTTGGGGCTTGAGCAAATGATTCACAGGTCAGCGGCTCAAATCCTACTAATGGTGAAAGCTTTCAAAAAAATACTTGGTCTTGAATACATATTCCTTCAACAGGAGAGAAACCAAACAAGTCCATTTTGCACAGTCTCCCTCTCTCTCACTTAGTCATTTCTATGGATGTTTGTTGAGATTTGAGATTCCTCCAATTTGCAAACATGGGGTCTCTCTTAAAAGATTACTTTTAGTAAAGAAAAGTAAATTACTTTAAAGAAAAAAAAAAATGCACTTATCCTGAGGTTTATTCTTTTTTGTTTTTTTGGCTCTCTTTTATTACAAGCAATATCAATATTCATCCATAGGGTTTATCCGAATGGTTAGATCTACGGTAGTTTGCTCACACAAGATTGAGATTTGAATCCCCTCTTAAATGCCTATACGGTCCAAACCCATAGTTTACTCTTTCCCAAAGATTGTAAGACTTCGTGAGGATCCAGTTTCGACTTTATGACTTTATTACTCTAAACTCTCCAAAGTTGTTAACGTAAAAGAAAGAATTATCTACATTAACTTGCAAAAGTATATTCAAAATCAAAGTCATGATATGAATAATTAGAACAGGTTTGACAAAGTCAAAATAGTGATATCTAATATAACCAGTGTTCTAGTATGTGCAAGGCACTAGTCAGGCGGAGATCCAGCGCTTAGGTCGATTAGTCGACGATTAATTAGCCGGTGAATTTTTTTTTTTCCCTATATAAAAATCCAATCACAAACAAATTTCAATGATCAAATTCAAACAAAATTCTTTCCAAATCCACAAATGCCAAATTACCAATCAAAATCCAATCGCAAACCAATCTAAATCCACAAACACCCATCCAAATGCAATCACAAACCAATCCAAATCCAATCATAAAGACACAAACAAATTAAAATGACAAATTCCAAGTTCTAAGTTCTAACAAACTTCAACAAGTTAACAACATTCAAAATGTAAATTATACAACAAGAAATGAAGAAACTATCTAAGTTTCTAAGTCTTTGTCTCCTCCTTCAAGGATATTGACATGATCTTCATCGGACTCAAACTGAACTTCTATTTCCTTATCCGTATCACCATCCGCTCCTGAACCAGGGTCTACTTCTTCACCACCCTCATCAACAGTTAAAGTGTAAAACACTAAAACATAAAACTGAAATCATTATCAAATAATCAATTTTCGATTTTTCCGATTAATTGGCGACTAGCACTGATTAATCGTTCCCCGCCTAGTCGATTTAACCGATTAATCATTCCCTACTTAATATGGCCGATTATAGCCTTTTTACCACGACGAAGCACTGCCTAAAGGAATTCCACCAAATAATCGGCCATCTAGACCAATTTTTCAAACACTGAATATAACACATCCAATTCGATTCAGATCGGCTTTCAAGGTCTGAAATTCAATCGGTCCAATATATATATAGGTCCAATTAAGTTGTTCCTCTTCCCAATAAAGCTTTTCAAAGACAATTGAATTTTAATTTTTATTATTTTAATTTTGGCTTCTCTTTTGCTTTAAGCGTCTATAGGCCTCTTTATCTCCTCTCTACCATTAATTTCCCTTTCTCTCATTCAACTTTGACAAATCCAATCAAAAGCTCACTTTTTTCTGTAACAAGGAAAGATAGGACCAGACAGACACCTTTAAATCCCATGAATCTCATCATCAGATTTTATTTGTTTCCCATGACTTGTTTGATACATTTGTATTTCCCAGAAACTATGATGATGTTCTAAATCAAATTCCAAAAAAAAAAAAAAAAAAAAAAAAAAAAAAAGAAAAAAAAACTTTCATGGGATTTGAACCCTGATGGATCAAGATCAGCTCCTATTGATCAACACTTTTACTTGGGTAACTAAATACTTGTTTTTAGTAGTTAATAACGTAAATAACTTTTAGGGAGAATTGTAAATAACCCTAGAATGTTGATCAAATGTAAAATCAAACCCTATAGTTTGAACAATCAGCAAAAAAAACCCTACCATTAGTTGACGGTTAATTGACTGTTATTTACAATTCTCCCTAAATTTTAATAAGAATTCTAACAAGTCTCTAAGCAGTGTAGACAAACTTGAAAGAGAATTTATCTTTAACATGTGGCTTCATGTAACACATGTTAAATGTCCTATTAGGGTTTTACAAGATCCTTCAAAACACCCAAAATCAAATGTTAAGAGATAATAGCTTATAGCTATAGCTAGCTCTAGCATGCCAGAAACAAAAGTCATTGTCCATATCTCTTTCTTTTTGCTTTACTTACTTTCTGTGATGTCTTTTACATGATTTCCACTGTTCTTCCCTTGTCCTTGCAAACCATTTACTTTTTATTCAAGTTTGAAGCTACCCATCAAAAGCAGACGGGAAAAATGACTCCAAAATATTGAGGGAATATCTGTACTTGGATCTGATATTGTTCTCAACAACAAAAGTCATCAAATCTATGGTAACAGTGATTCTTCATCAAGATATAGATTACAAACCATGAAAATGAATGGTTTCATTTCGTCTTCCACAGAATCTGAATGCACAAAATATGCTTCCAGCCATTGCTGGGAAAAAAATCATATCAGTGAAAAAAAGCTGGGAAAAAAAATGCTGGCTACAGATTATATATGGACTTTTGTCCAACACCTTCAAATTGAATGAGGAAAAAGCAGTGGCAAAACCTGTGATTGAACAGCAATTACAATGAGTTGACATACAGAACATATTATATAGAAATAAAAGCTTAATAAAAATGGGTGATAATTTTCATATGGGATGATGTGAATTTTATTGAAAATACAGAATACTGGAGATTCTTTTCTTTGACATAGTCGATGTAAGTTACATATTTCCCATGAGTACATTTTGCTATCTCTTAAAGACAGATATACACCAGGCCGTTTAGTTAAAAGACCAGGACCGGCGATGTCAGTAACAAGTGCAGTGGTTCCGGAATGTACAACATCATGATAAGTAAAAGCCTACAGACTCATCTCTGATGGTAAGCTGATCTCAAGAAAATATAAGCTGCAAAAAAGCATTCACGAGTCATGCAAGATGTATATAATCACAAGTTCACAACAAATGTAAAAGAAAATCAAACTAATGAAACTTGGACAAAAGGATGAAACCTGCAGATCCTATAATTGTGACTGCGTCTAGGTAATTATAGGTTTTTTTTTTTCTTTTGTCATGACATATGTGAATGAGCTCACAAATAAAATTTATTGTATGTTTCTTTGTCAAGTAACAAAGGCAGAGGATTACTTAAGGAAATTATAACCTTATTCTATCTGTTCAATAATAATTTTATACAAGAAAAGAATGAAGACTTTGAATAAAACTACCTTGCAGACATGAAAGCCATTCCTAGGAACACAGCTTTGACGGCTTGCTTCTGCCCCGCATAATCAAAGGCCAATGGCAGCATTTCATGTAAGGTTAGGAAAGCCATTACTCCACCAACTGCAAACATAATATAGAATTGCAGCGTTATTTGTCGTGATACAACACCATAATTTTCTATTCACCAGAGACATGGCAGAATTGATAGAGAAACAAACCTGCTCCTAGTAAACCCTCAAGAATTTCAGGATTCAAGCTGCTTGGAAATAGGTAGGCTGCAATACAATAGAAACAACATTCATAATTCAAATAATTTTACAAACAATCCCTAATAATAAAAAAATATATGGTTAGAACTTATAACTAGGCCTTACAATTTCCATGCAATCAAGATATCAAATATATTACTTTTTAAAGGAATATATCTCCTGCCAAAGCTAATTATAGCTTAAATTCCCCATGTTTATGATTAAAATAGGCATTCATGTGGCATATACAAGTCTCTGCCCTCAAATGTTGAGGATTAGACTGCACTTAGATGGGTTGATTGATTAAACATGAATTCAGTTACAATAAACTTTATATATATTATATTTATTTAACCTGATGAAGAACATAATCCCTAGAAGATGTTTATATATATTCACATACATGTTTTTGCAAGATAAATGTATCACAATTAATCCATGCATATGCTCCATTATTTGTTTTAAGTTACATGTGAGAATGAAAGCAGAGAGATAGGAAGAGCATCCTAACATTTCATGCTTGGGAACTACGCTTTCCCAGTGGTGCCATCAAATTTTATTATTACTTTTCTATCAACAAAGTGATGCTGGCATGTATATATCTTGTAAAAAACCTAATTTCAAAATCATGGTTAACATTTAACCATGTTTCATGTCCTAAAAGAAACTGCTCAGGTGCTGATTACCTTATAACTATTACCATTCATAAACAATGCAAATAATCCATACAAACTGCAGAAAGGGTATCAGCCAACTAATCATGTATTCATTCAAATTACCAAGTCACTGAAGCCAAAAATTGTCCACATATAAAACTTCCACTATAATATCACCTGCTTTGTATGTATGCAATTAATAAACATACTTTTTTAGGGTAAAATATATAGTTATATTACTGTGAAGAAAATGTACAATGGGTTAGTGAACTAGATGACCCCATAACAAAACACAACAACAATTATAACATACCAACAATTATAACCCCAAGAGGCTCCGCAAAACCAGAAAGCGTTGCCAATTTGAATGCCTGCCACTTGCTGAGACATGTAAGTGAAACAAACAGTTAAAGATTGATATTCCAAATTAAATCAATTATGCTGAGACAATATCACAATGATATCCAGCAACACTGGCAAACATATACTCAAGAAGTAGTTGAGGCACACAAGCACCCCTTGGAAAAACAGAAACAAATGTATCCGTGGTGCTTATGTCCAAACAAACAAAGCTATTCAGCCTCAACCCAAACCAAGTTTTTATATGCTTAGATAGACCTCAATACCATGGTTAGTTCAGGGTAGGGAAACCCTAATTCATGGGCAAGTAAATAAATCAAATCAAATAATGTATGGCATACTGTCAGATGCATAAATCTTATTGTCATCTTTTTCTTTATCTTGCTACTCATCATAAGTTCATAACTACTTTAAAAATGCTGTAGAAAGTGGTGCCTTTGGGAGATGCTCACCTCTGCGTTGCAAAATAAACAGGAAGAGCAACAGCAACACCCTGCATAAGAAAGCACGAATAAGTCACAGCACAAAAGGAAATGTGCTATTGCTTAACATCGTTCTCCTTGAAAAGATAGCTTGTATCATTTTTAAGCATGGAATGTCATCATAGTTGCCGATAAGCACAATTCCATATATTTGACAATGTGAATGTATATTTACAACTACTGATCTCTCATTCACACACAATTACATGAAATCTAAAAAGAAACCAAAACACTCTATCGCCTCTTTTGATACATTTTTCATGAGGTAAACTAAATGGTAGATTTAAAAGTTAATAACATTCATAATAAAAATGTGCATATAGATGACCATCTACAAAACCATGACTGTACTATCAATTCTTGTGGGGAGAAAACAAAGAAGTCCTTTCAAGAGATGCTACTCTGACAATAATTTCCATAATAAAAGATGTAAGTGATAAATTACGGATCTACCTAGTCATGGCAAGGTTCAAGCAGTATATGCATAACATGATCTTAGGATATATACGGCTGGGATATTCAGCAAAGCTACGTGTGAAAAAAGTTCCACAGCGATTATAATACAGTAGCCAGATTAAGAGATATTAGAATATATACCTCAGGGATGTTGTGCAATGCAATGGCCAAGGCTAGATTCACACCAACACGAAGGCCCTACCGTAAAGAATATAGGAAAAAGAAGAGAGAAAGAGCAGAATAAGCATACACAGTAGTAATTATCCAAATTAAAAATCCAATATCATTTCACAACTATTCAAATTTGAATATCTATTCATTGAAACCATATAGCATCAGATCACTGATTTCCTCGAAGATTTTAATAGATTAAATAACATATAAAATGAGATAATATCAGCATTCAATTAGGTCAAACTCATTTGAGAGCCACATTAAGTATATTTACAGAAATTTCTTCACTGACTTCGAACTGAAATTCTAAATGGGTGTGCCACCAGAACAGAGCAACAGATGACTAAGAAGTACCAAGTGCTTATGACTACAAGAAACTTAGGCCCCATTTGATGAAACTATATAAAACAATCTGAGAAAAGGAAGGAGTGGAAAATAGAATGGTTGGGGGCCACTAGCCTCATGGCATTAATAGTTTCCGACAACAAATGACACCATACCATGGTCATCAGTGATCAGTGCCAGCCATTGGCAGTGATCTGGCCCTGATTCCTGATCTGAATTTTTTTTTAACTTATGATTTCCATCCTCTATATTCCTTTTTTTCTTTTTTATTTAAATTTACGAGTAAAACTGGATCCCTAATTTGTCCTACACCAAACATGGATAAGATATAATCTTATGCTATCCAGAATGCCTAAAAGGGCCTCATGGCTCACCAAGCAAATAATTTCAGGTATGGTATTTTGAAAAAATTATCTGGTTTTCTAGGTCAAGCGGAAGGACAAAAAATGAGCTTCACAGAAATGGGAATAGGAAAATTTCTCTTAGATGTTTCAATCTTTGTAACATGAACTAATTTTAACATGGCCATCTTCTAGTGGATACCCAATGGCAAATAGCATGGTCTTTCATCTTCAACAGATCACAACTAAGGAATTATCACTAGTTAGTAGTTACTACGAAAAAATTTGAAAAAAAAAAAAAATTAACGGAGAGGAAAATACTAAAATAGCGTACAATTAATCAAAAGTAACAACTCATTCATTTAGAAAAAAATGGTTTTTGTTTCGGAAGAGATATGATATAGCAAGCTTGATGTTATCACTGACAGTCGTCTATCAATACGAATGGATTGACTGAATAACTGAATACTTCATTAACTATCTATATAGAAGATCTACCTTCATTGATCCAAGAAAAACTGCCATTCCCTCTGGAAAATTGTGCAAGCTTATGCCTACAGGTTATAGAGAAAACCTTTATCAATTGAAACCAATATAGGCCTACATATATCTTGTGAAAACAGTTCCAGAAAACGGAGATCAGATTCATGTTTTCTGTATCATTACAAGAGTTTACAAGGTCTTTATGCAGACCATCCAAGAAACCAATAAATTTAGTTCAGATAATATATAATCTGTTTGGCAAGCCAAAAAGAAATGTACTAATTATGATCATTGTGAAAACTGCTAATTCACTTATTCACCAATTTTTAACTTTAAAAAAGCATAAATGGTACTTCTTTTTCAAGTATGGAGGCCTTTGGTTCTTAGTGGTCTTAAGATCCATAGGACTTGAAATTATATACTTTTAAGACAAGAAAAAAAAAAACGCATTTAACTATAATTGTAGACAATATGTTTTGCTTTTATCAGACTGCTTTTCTTAAATAGATTGTATCTTAGGACACGATCTATTTTCGATAAACATAAGACACAGGCTTGATGGTTTTTCTTGTTATATTATAATTCATTAATTCCTAAGTAACCATGGTATACAATAATAAAAAGAATTTGATTATAGTAGGGGCTGAATCAGTCAAATGTGCTGTAACTTGACGAACTCTGATAATCAGGTCCAAGGATAGTGTAAAAACAACTTGAAATAGTTAAAATCTTAGACTAGAAGAATCCAACATACTGACAATGTAATCATACCAATAGCTGTAATAATCCCACTAAACAAGACTTGGCGACGATGCTTTTTCATAATGTCCTTACCCCCTTCATCCCCATTTTTCTGTTACCAAGCACAATGTCAAACTGTCAATATACCTTTGAATATGTAACAGAATATAGAAGCACCTGACCATCACTTGGCATATGCAAGTGCAACTATTCAAGCATGTTGTGACAGTAATCATTTATCAGACCTTTTTGCTTTTAAGATCCGGAACCTGAGCAAGTGATGGCTCTGGGATAAAATTGGCAATTATAGCAAAGAATATAACACCAGCAAAAAACTACATAGTCAAGAAACCAGATATTAATCATCAGAACTAACATGAATGAGCAAGTGTAATCAAAGTAAAATAATCAATTATACGGATATAGAATAGTATAGCTGACCCAGAGGTTTCCTTTCAAAAAACCAATTGAGTTTATGGCATTATGCGCCAAATCTAGAAATGATATGCTCAGCATCAGACCAGCAGCAAAACCCTGCATGTAAGACATCCATATGTTCAGGAAAATTTATGGCAAAAAAAGTGTAATTTAAATCAGAAGTGAAAGTAAAATATGTCCATCCAAAATAGAGATATCTGCAATCCAATCTTTGATCAATAAAACTACTTTAGGAGTTAAATATGTTAGTGAAAATTATTTAAATAGGCGTCACATTATGTATATAAAAACTAGAAGAGAGAACCAAACATAAGTAATGTGAAAAACTGAAAATAAGAGCTCCATCACACATCACAATAAAGTGTATTTTCAAAGAATTGATCTGTAATACAGTAGTGACTAGCACTCTGGCAAAAAGTAGAGAGAGAGAGAGAGAATCCAGCAATTTACAACAAAAAATAGATTATTTAACCTCTGTTCATCACCTGTAAAAGCCCAAGCATCTTCAAATTTGGAGCCTCGCTAAGTATTACAAAAAGCGCACCTGCAACACCATCAAACACTCAATTAGATGACTTCAACATATAGCTACTCTTGAACCTCCATGTCTTTACACTTTTATCGGAATTTAAAACCTCTATGTTGATTCACCATAAGGATACCATGATTTAAATGTCTGAACAGTAACATGGAAGTACACTGAATAATAAGGCTTCAAAATGAGGCCAAAGGACCGGTAGAAAATGTCACAACACTCAACTCAACCATGCCATAATTAAACTTCATAAATTAAGATACAAGAATTTCATATAGTAGATAATTGAGTCCATAATCACCATCACAGAAGAAAGAAAAGAAGGGAAAAATTATTCACTATCAATCAACTTTCAGCCATCTCTTGTCACCCATTAATCTGATTCCTAACAAATTTGACACACCACAGCTTCTGATGTTCATTCTGATACATTATAAGAGACTATGCATAAACTTTAAGGCCATTTTTTTTATAATTATTCCTATAACTTTAAGGACACACCCCATGCCATGCACAAACACGATTTAAATTAAATCCCTCTTCCAGATTTGTGAGGGTTCTTCTTTTATCTTAAATAAATTCTCCTCCGAGTTTGATAGAGGGATCAACGGCAAGAGATTACCATATATTCAAAATTGCCCGGTTCATTACATAGTCACCACAGCTGGACTCAACTCAACCACAGCTAGACTCAACTCAAGAAAGTGCTCACCGGCAAATAATAAGAAACTAAACCTTTATATATGGTCATCCAACTGAATAAATGCTTGAAATAGATTGTTAAATTTCAGTTATCAAAAATAAATAAATAAAAAGCAGTTTTGCCCAGAGACAATTACAAAAGTCAAATTCATGAAAATCAAGCAGACAAATAACAATTCTATAACTCAAATTGGGAGCTAAAACACAAAGTTAGCACACACCCAGAAACAAAAACATAACAATCATTAAACAAAAAAAAAAAAAAAAAAAATCAACTAAAATTACAGTAAATGACTTTCAAATATAACGAAATCTACAAATTAAGAGCACCAAAGTAAAATCCATTAATGTCTCACCTATAGAAGTACTCAATCCACCCACAAGTGAAAGGCCAAGCGCCACCAAGACCTGAGAATCCATTTTTTTTCTCTTTCTTCGTTTATTTTGTCTGTCTCAAAAACCAAAACACCGTAATGGGTTTTTGCAGATTGATTGAGATATTTATAGGGTTTTGTGGGGTTTAGTTAAATGATTATATAAGAGGTAGATAGATTGTTGAGTCCATTGAAGACGTGACACATGAAAAAATGTCAGGTATATGTACAGTTGAAGAAAGAGATGGTTTAATGGGGTGATACAAGTAATTATACAACTAGAAAGCTAGCTATCTATCGATTACTCCATGAATCGTCATTTTTGGTGTTTTGGCTTCTCTTTTGTACTCTCTGTATACCTAACCTTTGCGCTCTGTTTTCTGTCCCAGCGTCTTCGAATATACCGGACTCGAAAGTTAATACTTAAAACTATGCCAACTTAAGATCATAAACGATGTCGTTTAAGGAGTTATTTAATAAAGGGCTTTTAGGAATTTAGTCCCTGGATTTTTGCTAATTATCTGTTTTTTAACCGATTTTCCTTTTTTAGTGCCCGTGGTCCCTATACTTTCATAAATACATCAATTTGGTCACTCAATTAGTTAACTGTTAGTCAAATTTAACGGTACCAAGGGTATCTTTGTCTTTAAACAAAGAAGATGCCACGTATTAACATCAAAACATAGAAAACAAAAAATTTTAATATTTATATAATACAAAAAAAAATTATAAATCTCCACCGTCCGAATCTTAGATGGATAGTGGAGATATATTTATATAAAGAAAATAAATTATTTTTTAAAAAAATAAAATAGGTAGATGAATCTCAACCATCCATCTCATATATGGATGGTGGTGATCAAATTAAAAAAAGAAAAGAAAAAGGAAAACAATGTGGAGATAGACCATGAAGATCCCTGCATGGGATCTCCATTAGCAATGGAGACCTAGTGCATTCCATCATGCGATAGAGTGCGTCTCCATCTCACAATTGAGATCTGATCGATGATGGAGGTCCAGTCGTTGAGATCTCTTTTACCGATGGAGATCTAGATGGATCTCTACCTTATTTATTTTTCGTTTTTTTCCTAACTTGTTTTTGTTTTTTGTTTTTTGTTTTTTTTATCGATTTATTCATTTTTCCTTTAAGAAAAAAATTAGGTTTTAATTTTTATATTATATTTTGATTTTTTACAACTTTTTTATTTTTAAAATGGTGCACGTGTCAAATTGTTATTGGAAATTAGTTGGATTAAAGTTGTCAAATTTTTAATATCGCCAATATCAAGTTGAAGAGTGTTCAATTCATTTGTAAGCATAGAAAAAAGTTCAAGCCCCGATGTATCATCTACCTTTAAGAATTCCAAAAAGTATTCTTCTACTATGATAGGACTTGTTGAAATATCCACACATCGTAGTACAATAGACATTTGTTCCTCATGACTTGCATCTGGAGTACAATCAAGTATGATTGAAAAATATTTCGCTTCCTTGATTCTTATACCAATTGAACTTTTTATCGCATTTGCTAACATTTGTATAATTTCATTTTGGATTCGGTGACTCAGATAATGATATTGAGTTTCATGTGATAAAATACGTTGACCATGTTCTTGCATTACTGGATCAAATTCAACAATCATTTCTACCATTTGTAAAAAAAATTCCATTGTTTTCCTGATCAAGCTTCTCATTATCTCCATGAAATGCCAAATTATTTTTTGCAAATATTTTCACAATAGCAAGTATCGTTAGTAATACTTGTCTACAATGTTCTCTCTCTTTGTTGATTTGTTTTTTTTTTTTTTTTTTTTTTTACAATTCAATCCAACTACTCATGCAACCAATGCGTTCATTACTAGTTTCATGACTTGTGAGCCTTCGACTAATATTTTTCCAATCTTTGAATCCTTCATTAGCCAATTGGCCCAATTGAGTCTTGTTTTCATCTTGTTTAAACAACTTACAACCACTACAAGAAAAATCACTTTTGGCAACATTAGAAAGACAACGTATATAGGGCGCATGTTGCAAAAAGTGATCTACCGCAACACGCATCAAATGTATGTTGTGAAACCAACCTACAACAACGTACAACTTAATGTTGCCAATAATTAAACACATATGACTACACAATTCAGAGTGTACGTTGCTGAAGAACACTTATTACAACATACAAAAAACATTGTTAAAAATATATGGTTTATAACAACGCGCAAAGACGGCACGTTGTTAATTTTATTTAAATAAACAACACAAATTCTATGTACGTTGCTATAGTCATATATTTAGCAACCTATAAATATGTATGTTGCGAAAAAGGCAATATTTGACAACACACATATTGCCCATTGTTTAAAATGTGATATTTTACAACTTACCTTTTGTGCACGTTGCCGTAAATTTCTATTTGGCAACGCACACGTTAATAGTTGTTAAAAAGCTGATTATTCGCAATGTACCTCTGTCGCACGTTGTCGTAACTTTATCTTTCGCAACCTACCTTTTTTGCATGTTGCTATAGGTTTTTATTAGGCAACACGCACATTACTTGTTGTTAAAAAGGTGATTATTTCCAACAAACCTCTGTTGCACGTTGTCGTAAGTAAATCTTCCACAACAAACCTCTTTTGGATGTTACCGCAAGTTTCTATTTGGTTACACACCTCTATCACATGTTGTTGTATGTTTATCTTCCACAACACACACCATGAATGTTTTTGTAAAAGCTTATTGACAACGTACATCGTGTATGTTGCGAAAAGTTTATTTTATGACAACATCGGTTTTTTTCTACACTTTGCCATATATAATCTTCAGCAACATACCGTGTGCAGTTAAAGATTGCTAATTTTATTATTTATTAAATTTTAATTTTATAAATATAGCACATGTAATCTTACCTATAATTACTTTCATTTATTTTTTTAAATGAAATCTATAATTTATTCACTTATTTTATATTATATATATAGTTGTCTTTTCGCAACATACATTTGATTACAATGCAACATACAGCATTTGATTCGGCGCCCATGTCATTCGGTGGTCGGTGGCCTTGCGCATTGCGAAAAAAGTCTAATATTCTACAACACACTTACACATATATCATGCACATTGCCGTAGGTGTCTTTAGAAACATATAAATGTGTACTTTGTTGAGTCTTGTATTTGTAACGATTAATATCATTAGGTTTCGATAGACCCTTAACCGAATTGTTATATATATATATATATTTCAAATAAATGATTTAGCTATTATATATGACATGTATAGGACATGGATAGTTATGATAGAAAATTATTTTATTTTTAAATCCTTAATTTTCATAGATCACTGGAGAAATCTAATGACAATATAAGGTTGGCCTAGTGGTTTTCCATCACACCCACATCATGAGGTTGTGGGTTCGAATCTGTCCCCCTCTACCAAATCCCATATTATTGTAATATTTCAAAAAAAAAATAAAATTGTAAGTTGTAACTATATGGAACCTGTATATTAACCAAGCCCTTTGATTAATTGTTTGGATAAAATTTATAAAATTTAATTGTTTATCATAAAAATAATTACGATGATTATTATAATGACCCTAAATTATGAATTAATAAAATTATTAATTTTTTTTAATAAAATATTGAATTAATTTTTTTTTTATAACATATGTTATATATAAATAAGTGTGTAATATTATCAAAGTTAAACTCGTAGCAGAATGGTAAAGACTTATATGGTGGTTGGTGTTTGTCACAGGTTCAAACCCCTTTCTGAACAAAGTTTGAGATGTAAGTTGGCAGAACCCCTTTCTGAACAAAGTTTGAGATGTAAGTTGGCAATGGGTGGCTAGGGGTGCTACATAGTGATTGGGTAGTGAGGAGGCTAGTCCAATGAGATTGAATTTTTTTTATAATTTTTTTTCTTAACCTAAGACAACGTACAAAACGCGTTGTGAAATTTTTCTAAGGCAACGTACAATGCACGTTGCGAAAACCGTCTAAGGCAACGCACGATAAAATTGTCTAAGACAACGCATGGTAAGGCAACATACATCAACCGTTCGTTTTGTTAAATGTCAATGACAACGTGCATAGTACGTTGTTATTATTCTACAACTACACACATTGCGTGTTGCCAGGCATATCAACAATATACACCTGCACATTGCGAAAACCTTTCGCAACGCATTTTGCGTGTTGTGAAAGTCCAAAATTCTTGTAGTGAACAAAAGCAAAAAACCTTGTCCAAAGAACTAAATATACTATTCACTTTCTATCATGTGTCTACCGATTTGGTAAATATTAAATGTAATATGAGGAAGAGAAATGTCGAGCTAAATAATCTTTAGGAAAGATGACATCACTGTCTCTTTTAAGATCTCATTCAACCAAAAAGTCTAACATTTTGATGAATCCTATCCCAATTTTCTGGACCATCAATGTTTAAAGGAAATATAAGTTTTTAACTTAAATCTACATTTTGAACATTTTCATTATCTTCCTCATTCACATGTTGATCTGGTTCTTCATGATCACTCTCATTGATAGGTTGATTCGGTTATTGGTTATCACTCTCATTCATACGTTGATCATGGTCTTCATTATCATTTTCATGTTTCTTATTTACCAAATCATCAAGTGAAGTCTCTACTTATTTAGTGCTACTAAAGAGCTTATCAAGAGATCCAACTTGAGATTAAACTAATGCTTATATCCTTTGTTTTTTTTTTTTGTTTTCAACCCTAAAACTATACTTTCTAATATGAGGCATGACCAATAAAAATAATGCAAACAACCATCAACCAAATAATCAATAGTTTGATAATTAAGATTCAACAAACACATCACCTCATAACATATGTGGTTGTGCACCTTCCTTCTACATTAGTGGTAGGGGTTCAAATCCCACCATGCACATTTTACATGTGTGGGGAGTTTTCTCTTCGATTTGTAGGGTAGTTATCTCCCGTTATGTGAGTAGATATCCGGACCACACATGTATTTATTTGATCTTAAAAAGTCCCGATAGTCCTATTGTAATAGTTCTTGTAATACTTCAAAGAAAATAATAATAAGATTCAACAAACAAACAAAAAAGTTGAGAAACCATTACCCAAGGCATCCTTTGACGGTACGCTATCCAAGATTAAAATAATTGAAGAAATCCTTTACACCGAAAAAAATAAAATAAAAGCAACAATCAAATTTAGCAAAAATGAAGTCAATTCTAATAAACCTATGGAAAAGTGTGAAATAAAAGTTGTTGGGCTATAATAAATCATATCTCATCATGCTAATAAATTCATGGGTTAATAGTACCAATGCCCCCTAAACTTATAGCGCAGTAGCAAAGTGTCCCCTAAACTTTTTTTCATGGCATTAAACCTCTTGAACTTTCATTTATGGGCAAAAGCTGACAGAATTGTAATGCCATCCATTTTTCTATCATAGCAAATTACACTAAGTTCCCTTGATTATATGCATAATTGCATTAAAACTGAAAAAATATAATAATAACACAAACACACCCTTTGACCTGTTGACTAATGTCCCAACAAATTATAAAAAAAATAAAATAATATATAACAGTATTAATAATAATAATAATGATATAATATTAAACTTCTTAACAAAAATCAATTAAACATCTGTTCTTGAAAGAAAAAAATAAACAGAATTAAAAAAAAAAATTAAACATCTTAACAAAAATCAATCACTTGTCTTCATCAATCCAGGTACAACCTTCTTCTTCATCATCAATCAAAGTAAACACCAAAAAAAGTAAAATAAAATCAATTGATCTTCACCAATCTAGATCCAAACCTTTTCTTCAACATTCTCTCCTCTCTCAACATTCTTTTTATTTATTTATTTGGAAAAGCAATAAAAAATCTCACTTTCTCTCTCACTCAACATTCTCTCCTCTATCTACATTCTCTTTGATTTCTCTCTTCTTTATACTGTTGTCGGTGAGAAGCGGGGATCTCTTCCATTGAGAGGAGATCGACTCTCTTCTTCCTCCATGCTTTTCTTTCTCTTCTTTTTCTCCCGATTTGAGCCAATTTGGTTGGCCGCTGGTGAGGATTCGAGTCCCGATCTCCTCTACCAAGAATCGATCGACATTGGTGGTGGTCATTATTGGTGACTCCGTTATTGGTTGGGATGATTGTTAGTGGTGGTGGTTATAAAGGCTTCGAGAAAACTTGTGTTTTCTGAATTATATGATGCCAGTAAACAAACAGAGAATACATGGGTCTTTGAACCCGAGTATCCGGGAAAAAGCAGAATATTTGATGGACGAACAGGAGATCCTTTTGAACAACCTGTTATAATAGGAAAGCCTTATATCTCTTCTGCATGTCCATGAAGTTTTGAAAAATCCAAACATCTCAGAGATATATAGAGAGGTAGGAATTTTTCGAACGAACCGCACTCCTTCATATACGTCAGGAGTCCATTGATGAGAAGGGGTTAGGTAAAGCTTGAACCCAATTCCTATAGTGATGAATATACGCGCAATTGAAATTCCCGAGGAGTTATACATTTGTGTATTGATAAGACCATTCACTATTTCTTGAAGCTCAATCTCTCCCTCGGATGAACCATATAGCCAAGAGACATGAACTAGAATAGAAGAGCTTGGGGGGGGGGGGGAGGTTAGGGTTTTGGCCATGTGGATGGTTTGATTTTTGTTGATTTCTGGATTTATATTTTGGTTGTGGTTCTAGGTTTGATTTGGTGTTTTTCATAGGTTCATATGGTTTGATTTGGTGGTTTTCCTGTGTTTAGATGGTTCGATTTGGTGGTGATATGAGTTTAAGTGGTTCTAGGTTCAATTTGGTGGTGGTTTTCGATTTGTTTTTTGTTGGTGATTTTGGGCTTGATTTGGTGGTGGTTCTGGGTTTGATTTGGTGGTAGTGGTGTGATTCGGTTCTGGGTTAAGTGATGATGGTGGTCCGATTCATTTTGGTTTTGTTTTGATGGTGGTGGTGGTACGTGGTGGTGGTTTGGTGTTGATCCAACATAAACAATAATGGTATTAATGGAAATAACTTAATAATGGTATTGATGGAAATAACTTTTGTTAAAAGAGATGATGGAAGATGATTGTTGTTTCAAACAAAAAAATCTAATAAATGAATGGATCTGGTGTTCAATGTGTTTGGATATATTTTTTTTTTTTTGAAGTAATGGTTTCTGGAATTTTGATGAAGAAGACGATGGATCTCCACCATTTTTCTGGAATTTTTTATTTTCTTAAATTTTTTATTTTTTTAAATATTTATATATTTAATTCTCTTTTTTCTTTCTTTTTTGTTGACAGGGTCAGTTTGTTTCTATTTATTTATTTCCTTTTGTTTTATAATTATATATTTATTTTATTTTCTAATAAATAAAATATTGATTTGTTTTTATTTCTATTTTTGTGACACGTGGCATGTTTTTTATTTAAAGACAAAATACCCCTATATTATTATTATTATTATTATTGTTATTTATTAAAAATAATAATATAATAATAATAATATTATTATTATTATTAGACATTAGTCAACAGGTCAAAGGGTGTGTTTGTGTGATTATTATATTTTTCCAGTTTTAATGCAATTATGCATATAATCAGGGGATTTAGTGTAATTTGCCATGACAAAAAAATGGACGGCATTACAATTCCATCAGCTTTTGCCAATAAATGAAAGTTCAAAGGGTTTAATGCCAAGAAAAAAAGTTTATGGGGCACTTTGCTATCACGCTATAAGTTTCGGGGGGCATTGGTGCTATTAACCCTAAATTCATTGACCGGATAATTCAATAACAATATGAAATATGTATAGCATTCAACTTGTTACCAAATATCTTATAAATTAATCAAAATTGACATTATAGAGGCTTGCTCGAAGCCTAATATCAAGTATGAGTTTTGTTAATTATAATTCGGTTAACATAATTACCATGAGACAAGATGAGGTTGTCTCAACAGTACGCCTATCATATCTACACCAAGAGGTTATGGGTTTGAGTCTCTCCCCTACCCTAAAACCTTGAATTATTGTATTAGTTTTAATATATATATATATATTTACCATAAACAATGAGCTAGCCAAAATTGACTTTTCTAGCAAAGTTGTGTATATCCAACAAGAAAACCACAAAAACAGAGCAAGACAACACCATATTACATGTAGAAATTCAATAATGGTATAAAACTTGAATCAGCCAACTGAAAAAGAGGGTGTGCAATCTATAGAGAAACTCAAACAGGCCTTTCAAGATCCCATGGTTTCCATTCAAACAAAACGAATTTTCAAAATACCCCTAAAGTCTACTACTGCCTCTCCAAACAGGACTTACCCACGTAGACCACCAAGGAGTTTTTCTAGAAAATATTAAAATTTTGTTTTCATAAAAACGGGATCTCTACTAAGTACTTTTATAGAAAAAGTTCCTTTATAGTTGAAAACCAGTTTTTCAAATCTTTATTAGGACCGAGTTACTCTAGAAATTTAATACTTTTCTTATGCTTTCGTTAACCTGGCAAGACTTCCTAGTGTTGAAACAGTTAAATAAAAACTAAAAAGGAGTTAAAGTAGAGAGATAAAATAAAAAACCTTAAGGAGAAAATTATTACAAGAGAGAGTGAGAGTGTTTTTTTTTTAAAGCTCTAGATTTGCTCGTGCTTTACAAATGAGAGCAAAGCCTAATTTATACAAAAATTTACAGAGAAAAGGCCAAAACATACGGCCAACTATAAATTATTATTTTACAAAAAGTAAGTCTGAAGTCTGACAATTGAACTTATCGATACAAATTGAATTTATTGATATTTGCTTTTGCTGTTGTCAGTCTTATCTTCAAGATTGTCGATCTTATCTTCTTATCTTCTGACTCTGGCTTTGATCTTATCTTCTTATCCTGCTTTACACTATCTTTGTCTTTTTCTACCGACACTTTGTTGTACTAACTTCATGCTTGTTTAAGTGTCTAAATTATGGTAGGCTTCATCATCGAACTGTTCATCTATTTCTTCTTCAGTGAGAAATTCTCTTATCCTGTTTTCCTCCTCTTCCTGGATTTCTCTTAGGTAGTCGTCTGTTTCTGGGCTAAGGAATATCCATGGAATAGGGTATTTAGACATGACTTTGTGACTCCTTACGAAGATTGACATGTGAGGAGTCTGTCCGATCAGCTTTGGCCTGAATGAATTTACACAAGTGAAATACTTCTGGGCTCTGTATCGTTGAAGATGTTCAAGACTTATGTCCTGACCATAATCATGAGGATAATCTTCTCGTATAAATTCGACAGGGAAATTGTATGGTACTATCACTATGAAGTGATAGGCTGGTAAATAGTTTGACAACCGATAAGGCTGGTTGACAATCCATTCACAAGGAACTGAGTCAATGTCAAGACAAAAACCATGCTTTCCTCCAAACATCCTGATTGATTGTTGAAGCTTTTCAGGAAGAAAGGAGATTTTAAAATATTTGTTGCATGAATCCCGTCAATAATACCATAATTAAATAGCTCTTCAATACTAACTTTATCGGCAAAATCCGGGATTTCAAATTTTAATGGAAAAATATTTAAATTTATTTGTACTGAGACAAATTTAAATACAACTTGGTTATTAACTTTTTTCTCTTGTAACCATGTAGTCATACCCTCATGTAATCCTACACCTATAGCTAAAAACTTTTGGATTTTGAGAAAACGTTTTAAATGTATATTTTGTTTTATACCAAAAATATTTTGCTTTATATCTATAGGAAGCTTTTCTACTGCTTTAAGAAGATTTTTAGCTTGATCCCTCATTAGGGTAATATTTATAATATCAAGGGGCTTTTCTACAGAATTTACCTCCTCGTCAGCTTCTGTACTATTCTTTTGGCTTGATAAGTTAATTCTTCGGAGTTGTTCTGCTAACTGTTCAGCTTCTTCTAATTTTTTCTTTAGTATTGTATTTTCATCTTGAATTTTTTCTAAAAGATCATGCATACTCTTTTTACAGCTTTCTAGATCTTCTAATATTCTATGATTTGCTTCATTTATAGTTTTGAAATGATTCATGAAGCTAATCACTTGGTTACGATCATAAATAATTCCATTAAATTCTAAAATTGGTTCAAAGCCATCTTGGTTTTGTAAAAACATATTTAATGATCTAGTGGCTTCTTCCAATGAGTAAAAACCTTTAAAAATAGGGTTTGGAAAATCTTCAGCATACATAGAAGTCTCTTGCCATGTTGAATAAATTCCAACTTTTCTTCCTCTATAAACTACACAACATGAAAACTTGTTATTTTCTACAAAGTACTGGCTTAAAACATTTAATGAATTTAAAAATCCTTTATTATCATTTCTAAAAAACCAAATATTGTTAAGCAAAGCTTGTTGAGGTTCAGTAAGCTTATCTTTTAGTTGATTTAACGGTTGAAAAGGAACTCCAGGGTTATTGCTTATTGAAAAAGGTCCTATGTTAAGCTTTTTTGTACTACTGCTTTGAGTTGGGAAAGTAAAGCTTTTTTGAAGATTCTTTGAGGTTCCGGCCATATTTCCTGCATTCAAAAATTAAATATTTATTAGTCTAGATAATATATCTGCTATAGTATTATCCTTTCCACTAATGTGTTCAAATTCTGCTTTATATCCTCTACCAGTTAGTGTTTCTAAGAAACTTATCCATCTTTTGCTTATGAATGAGTTTTTCTTCTCAAAATTTTTCTATATGATGCATTATGTAAATAACTAAATACTCGAGGCGTGTTATCAATATATTAATCTAGAGGGGGGTGAATAGATTTTAACTATTATTACCCAATTTTCGCATACAAGTCAATATTACGAAAATGACCCTACTAGTCAAAAATACAAGCAAGTGTAATATAGTGCGGAATTAAAAATGACACTTGATGTATACGTGGAAACCCAACCACTGGGAAAAACCACGGGCTGTATAGTGCGCCACACTCGGAACTCGAAATCACTAATTGAAATGAAGTTTACAACCTATGTAGACCTCGTCTAACAATCCGGTCTGTAACCCCTCACTTCTACCCAGCGGGCCTTTATTAGCAACCCTATTCCAATTTGCTTAAGGTCTAAGCACTCTTAGCCTCAAGTCTTAATTCTCTAAGAAGAGATTATGCAACCTATGTGAATATGTATGAATATTCAAATAACAAACAAGGCTAGGGAACCTTAGATGCTTATCTAGGATGATGATATAATCAATTAAAATCAATCCTAGATATCAAGTGCTAAATGACATGTCATAATAGCTTAGATAAACATAGATTATAAAAACCTAGATATCTATCACAATACAACACTCAATCAATTTATCACAATTAATTCTCTAATCTTGTATTTATCATATGATCAAAACATACAAGTAAATTAAAGAGAATAGCTTGATAATAAAAATAATCAAATAAGATGAACTTAATCAAAATCTTACCAAGCAAGTTGTGATGATGCAAATCCAATCATGGATGCATTCTATATAGTAATAGAAGATGCAATATGAAATATGATGCAAAAGGGATTTGATTTGAGTGGTTAAAGGTGAGTTCTTGATTTGATTTTCTCTCAAATCTCTCTTTCTCTCTCAAGAATATGGAGCCTCTCTCTTTAGGGTTTGATTTTGTGGCACAGCCCTTAAAATGATGAGAAAGATATGTATTTATAATGCCCAAGTGAAACTATGTCGTTTTGGAAGAAATGGAAAAAAATATGGGCATTTTCGCGGTACTCGCGTCAGTGCAGCGACTCAAGATTCGAGAGCTTCGAAACATGACCAAACGATATCGAAACCTTTCGTATGATATATCGTTGGAAAGGTATGGAAGTCTACTTTCTACTCGTTTTTATAGAATGACATTTAGATGTCTGTAGAAAAAGTTATGGTCAATTGAGTGACCAAAGGTCAGAAACGGACAACAACAGAGTTGCCCTGTTTTGGTTGTAACTTTGGAGATTTTAAAACCAATCCAAACGGTCATGAAATATTACGAATAATATACCGTTGGAAAGGTATGGGTGTCTAGTTTATACAGAAATTTTCAAAACTCATTTTGAAGCTTTGTATAAAAAGTTATGGTCACAAGACCATGCAAAGGTCAGTTTTGAAAAACATTTAAAACATTGAAAT